>NWSH02000517.1:16540513-16550959 GCA_002382865.2 Heliothis virescens
TTTTTTTTTTTTTTTTTTTTTTTAATCTTTTTATTTAAGGGACTTTTGAACACAGTTCACGCCAGTCCCATCGTAAACTAATCTTAAGTATATAACAAATTTAAAATAAAATAAGCTTATAAGTAACAACATCTGTAAAATTTAACATTAACATGTCCTTAAGGGTTAACTAGTGTATATATCATTAAAGCCTCGCGTGACTTAGGCTGAGCCAAAAGATTATGCAATATACCTAGATCGATTCTATTAATATTTAAATTTTGCATAATCATATTTCTCTCAGATTCGTTCTTGACACATTCCACTAAGAGATGATATACGTCTTCTCTTTTTCCGCAAACCTCACAATCGGGGGAATCTACTTTTTGCATGAGATAGGCAAAGGCTTTTAGTGGCATGTGACCGGAACGGACCCGGTGAGCAGTTACAATGATACGACGGCTTATGGTATTGCTATCAAACCATGGGATACGAGGAGGTTCTTTTTGTATAATTTTGTACCAAATTCCCTTTAATTTAGATTGCTCATCAAAATATTCCTTCCACTTATCGTAACAATAGTTCTTAAATTTATATAGTATTTCCGAGCTTATAGGAAAAATATATATCTCATATCCCGAGATTGCCCCTATTTTCGCTAACCTGTCTGCCTCCTCATTTCCCTTCAGTCCAATGTGTGACGGGATCCACTGCAACACTATGTTTATGTTATCTAGAAGAAGTGAGTGTATCTTTCTCAATACATCAAAAGCAATCGATACACCTCTGTAGCCAGAGGCGCATCGTGCCAGATGTTGAAGGGCGCTTTTACTGTCGGTGAATATAACCACATTTATTGTTCTTGGTATCGTTTTTAGATAGGATAACGCTTCCGAAATTGCTAACATTTCTGCCGACATAACGGATACACTAGACACTATTCTGAAACACTCACTTCTTTTAGTAACTGAATCATAGAAAGCTGCTCCTATGTGAGTACCTTTTGATCCATCTGTGTACAATTTATACCATGTACTATATTTTTCGTTCAGCTCTGATAGTACATCATTTCTTAACGCATGAGTCTCATAATACATTTTAGGTCTTGAAACACTATTTAAATCAAATTTAAGGACACTTTTGTTAGAAATAGTTACAAGCTAAATGGTATTGCTATTCCGTGTAAAGGAACGTTGCTTGTTGTTTGGTAACTCTGCTCGTATTTTATTCACAAGTGTTTGATTTATCGGAATAACGTTCGTGAAATTGGAATTATGTTGGTATTACTCATATGTTATGAGCATGCAAGGTTTTTGATTGACCCAGTTGATTTTGAGATGGTGCACATTTTTTTTTAAGTAATATTCTTTTACACATTGATCTTTGCTTAATCATATAAAAATTAAATAACACTAAATAGATGTATAAAAATACTGTATACAATACACAGAGTATTCTCATACTATGTTATTAGGGTATCATTAAGAGACTAAAAGACAGTTTACCCCGTTAATGTAGTGCGGTAACCCTAGCCGCGCGCTGTTTGCGTTGGAGATGACATTTTCTGAAGTGGCTCGTGATTGGGAGGCTGCGACGTGGACCATATCGGCTCACCCGGCTAGGAGCCACTCGTGTGTTTGTGCTAGCTTTGTGGAATATCGACACTTGGACAACAGCTTGAATAAAACATTGGGAATCTCTAGATTAGCTTGCTTGTTAGAATTTTTGTATTTTTTTTTAATTTTGACGCAATGTTGATCTCTGTGACTATTGCATATTTATTTTACTCTATCTATATTTTACTTTTGCGTGCAAGGAAACGGTAATTCGATACTCAGATTTGTTTTCCATCAATACAATTGTTGGACTGAATTTTTTCACAAAGATTGCCGGAATGGTATATTTAATCTCGAGGAAAAGTTATTCTACGAAGAATAAATGGAGTCTGGGTCATAGTAATTATTTAGTTTCCGGTATCGATTTAACGTATGAGCAACTTTACAAGGAAATGGCAGAACAATAAGCTTATATTGTACGATCCACTATATTTAGGTATAGCAACAACTAATATATTCCGCTCATACCGCGGTTAACGATTGATCTGTTAGTGACGGGGTATTAATATCCATTCAGATAGGGCAAAGGTGAGCAGTCATATAACATGTAATAAATAAATATCATAATACAACTGAATAGATATCAAACAATGTGTACGTTACAATAGGAAATCATACCAATTTGTCTATTGAATGATTTTCACCATTTACTTGTGACACTATATTCGACGTCGGATAGGCGGCCATGACAGTTCCCAGTGTGACAGTTCGCCTGTCACACGACTCCCGATGTTTGATTAAAATGTTTATTAATGTGGTTAGCGGAACTAAGTAAATTATTATCTATTATGTGTCCCATGCGGCTTGTATGCATAATTAACTAATATCCAATTAATTCGTGTTTATCACACAAATATTAAAACTGGGATTTGCGTCATTGAAACCCGGCAGGCTATAGATATACATATAATATAATAACTGCACAACCATTATTTATTTGAACTGGCTTCCATTACGTTAGTTACATTAATACAATATTTTTACAAGTTGAATAAACTCACACATCTAAGAGTCTAAAGATCAAGTTATTTTTGTCCTGTATGTTTTCAGGAAAAGTTTCAAAATATTCACAAAGGTCAGCATTAGGTTATTTATACAAACTGTCATCTATTGTATAGAATCTGACTCTCCAGGAAACTATCAACAAAAAGGAGGGTGAAGGGCCAATGCCTTACAATTACTTGGTCCCCCCGTATAATATGTTTTGTTCGTGACTGTACGAGAGTCCATAGGTTTGTGGTTCCTTGTGGCGAGCTCCTCAATACTTCACTGCCTGAGCATACCAATTTACGTTCGCAAACAATCTCCTCCGAGGAACAAACGTATGTTTAATAGAGACCTCGTTAATTAGTTTTGTAGGGTAACATGTTAATTAACGTTAAATTGTAGTATTGGTTCATGTTAACATCAATAGACAACATATTGCGTTACCTTATCCTGAAAACAAAATAAACTCATTTTCAATACCAGCACATTCTTTTAGTCAGAATAATAATAAGAGTATAACTTGATTCTTTATTATCATAGCTACCCACATAAACACATAATGGTAACTGCTAACAATAAAACCATTTCACGTAACCAAACGTTCCGTTCGTGGCGCGATAGAAAAATAATCAAAATATAAAAGCGGCGTCTATTCCTGGCAGTAAACGTGTCAAGGTCTCAGGATATAAAGTGCAGCGTTACGATAGTGCGGTGACAAACTCCGCGTCTTATGGCGAACATAAAATCCGCCATGATATCGGAGCCAGTCGTAACATGAGCATCTGCACTTTGACAGTTATATGGCGAAACTTGCTTTATTACTATAGTGGGATGGTGAATTTTGTTCTATTGTTTCCGTGATTTTAGTATTCTCAAATGTATGACCACGTGCCTTTGGAAATAAGGTCCTTCATGTTTGGTCCAATTCACATTTTCTATGTAAAACTAGCCTTAATATTGTTAACATGTTGATAGTAAACTGACATACGCCTTATTTTCATAAATACCTTTACTACAGCTATGCTCCCATTGAATGGGGCTTGAATACAACAGGTTTAATTTAAAACCCAAAGTATGTTGACCAATTGTGGAACGTTTATTTTTCATATCTGATAAAACCCATATTGGTAAACCTTTACAGACCTTTAACCTTTGTCAGTAATACCGTGGCGTTCGCTGGGAAATTCCATAACAAATGGGAAAATTTTCTAGGAATTCAGATAACTCACAGATTGTAAACAATGAGGGATGAAATATACGCGTGTATTCCCAAGCATAGGCGTGATTTCGAGAAATAATAATATGATAGGAATGATATTAGGTAAACAAAGTTCCCTCTCGATACAGCCAGGCTTGTCTAGACCTTATTATAAAAGGATCAAGTACTTAGGTACAACTTCAAGCCGTACTAAACAATGGAAAATTTAGTTACAGAGACACTTAGACCTACTTTTAGGCTAAATATGAATATTTACATATTATTATTTATGGCATTAAGGTACCTTTGCTTTGTCTAAAGCACGGGCCTTACTAAATATTTAGATATTAGTCTTATAAAATCATGTCGAAATAATACCTAACTACATATTAACAAAATCACGAGTTAAGTGGGATTAGGGGTAACCCTAATATATTTTTCCTTTACGGTCCATAGAAATCTACAAAAATAAATAAATAACATTTATGTAATTGCTAGGTATATCTTTAGCTACAGTGGTATAATCAAAACTGTACACATTCTGCCAACTGAAGTTTACAAAAACTACTCAGGGTTATCACTTTAAAGCTCAAACAAAAACACATTAAATAACCTTCTGTATTCATAGTTTATAATCAAGAGTGACGGTATAACAAACTTTTAACGAGCGCTGGAGAGCGGCCCTAAGGTTGACAGAACCTGCAGCTCATTTGCATACTGGCGCGACCCGCGGCTCCCCTCGGCCGTGTGACTACGCTTAATACGCAGCACTTATGCCTGGTCTTATGGTATCAAGCACGCCTCAAGAGTTTTCCTCCATACATCCTTTAAGGACCAAGCAAATACGTCGTTATTTTTTTCCTGTAAAAGCTGATTTTTTTTTTAAAATCCTACGTATTCTTTTAAGACTTGTTAGTGTTTGCGTTATAAAGAATTCTGCGAATCTTGTCAATAAAGACAGTTCCAAGGACTGACATAATAGCCAAGCAAGAAATCAGGAGAAACTATGATACAATTGAGGTGCTACTTGGAAGTTCTTGAATGGGACTTTAGTCTTCCATTATATCATAAGCACGCGCAGGAAATCGTTGGGACATGCACCAACTCCTGCGACTGTTCAAAGAGGAAAAAGAGGTCACGAGGTCTGATCGCTTAACATCCAACTAGTAAAACATAACTCCTAACACGTACCACATAGTTACCTAATTACCCAGAAAGTGTCGACTTTTGCCGGCAGGGGGCGCGGCTCAAAGGCTTCGCGGCTTCCAGCGAGTTCCACCAGAAGTTGTCCCACTCAAAGCCGGCTACTTCCGCCACACTCATGTTTATTCATTAAGAATTAAATTAGCTTTATCATACTGTATTTTTATCATCATTTTTATGACATGTGTTTTCTTTATGTGCAAACATTAATTTCGCGGAGGCGTAAAAGGTTATGTACGAGTATCTTTGCCAAGTTCTTGAGCGTGGGCGGTACGAAAAGAACTTTAATATTTTCTACGACTACAGTTTTTTAGGCTTTAGTGATAAAATAGGATGTTACATATAGCAAAGTGTTTTCATGTTACGTCATAATCTTTATCGTACAGACAACCAATTCCACCACCAACGGACGTTGCAATTTCATATGAAAGAAAGAACAAAAATAACAAAATAGCATTTAATACAATAACGTCTGACAACAGGAACGTTACCCAATCTCTCATAGCAACGAAAAACATGGCACATACATGAAAAAGGCCAAAGCAAACATACCATACATTATTTTACAAATATTCGTAGCATTCGAGTCGGCAGTACGTTTAACAGCTCTCGTATCGGACGTACGCAAATACGTACTCCGTATAAAAACGACATGCTGCAATAAAAAGTAAAGGGCGCTAAAATAAAAGGTACATTCGACGGCCTCGCCTTTCGCGCACTTGCGTAATTTTATTTCTATAGCGGTAAAATGTGATGGTAGTGTACACAAGCTCTTGATGAATTTTGGCCGCCTGATATACATGTTAGTCTTCTATGTCAATATAGTTGACATACCATTATAGTGCTTGCAACTTGCAACGCTACGGTAGTAGGAGCATTGTCCTAAGAATTTCTCATTGAGAGTAAAAATAAAACAGTCACATAGTGTAGGTAGGACATAAAATAACGGTATTATGAAACAATACCTACACAATGTATTTTCTACATTTTCATTTGATCTTCAGTTAGATTATTAGTTGAAACAACTTTAACAGACACACCATTGAGAAGAACCTCGCATACAACAATATAACAGCGCTGTTCCGTTACTGAAATTCAGGAAATGCAAGGATATCGTCCGCTTTTATTTGTATCAACATCTCTATCTTACCCATGTATGTAATTTTATCTTTGATGTTAACCTGAAAAGCAAACATAAACCTTTCTAGTATCACATAAAAATATTATTGTAACTACATAATAAGTCCATCAAATGAACAGCACAGAGCTAACCTGCGGGATTGGCAAATAAAACGTGCGACGTAACGCCCGCGGCATAAGCTTATCAGCCGGCGCCGCCCGCTTTATGCACTCATAAACATGCTCGCGGCAATAATAAAAATAACTTAGTGGCCCAAGTTGGAAGAATTTAGACTGCGGAAAATATGTTATTTTTTTGTACACGAAAAGGGTTAGGTACAAAGATTTATTGAGTGTCCAAAATGTTATGTAGTTGGGACTGGCTGAATGGGCGGATGCCGAGTTTCTTTACTTTCAATTGGTTTTTGAATAATTGGGGGTGGTCCTGAAATAAACGGAAAACAGTAAAAAGGTTTCTACAGGTGCAGAATTGTTGGGATCATGAGCACCGGGTTTTTTAATAGTATCATTTAAAATGCTTTGTTCTATTGTGACTAGGGAAGAAAAGAGTAGAAAAAAGTTTAAGAAATCATCAGTTCAATTGCCTATTTCTTACGCCCCTGGCTGGAGGCCTTAACTTCTAGGCATCCACAGGGATTTGTCTGGTTGAGCAGTAAACAGCCTTCTCAGGCTGAACTGCGAGATGCCATTGACAAAAAAAAAAAGCCTATTTCTTACCCTAGTACATACCAAGTTCACGTAGGTACACTAAATATCTTGTGGTTACTCGGTACCTAAACCGTAACATAAAACATAACTTCCCACCCCTCAGTATAAAGTGGGCTCTACACGGCATTATTTTTAACGCGGCTCGTTTATTCGGGGCGTGCGGCAAACGGCTGAGTACACACATACGTCACCTTATAATGGCGCATTATCGACGCTCGCCGGTCAAACCCCGGCCTAACCTCAGAATCATCGTTAACCTATATTTTGTCCTCGAATCCGCGGATTTATTGGGAGACTGGAACTTTTAGACTGTTTCTGGCAGGTTTATGAGATGGGAAAAATCTGTTACGAGAGAAAGTTACTACCTAATTAGTGAGCTCTAATAGATAATTGGGTAAGCTCGTTTCTCTTCCCATGTTTGGTGTGTCGAAATTAGGCAACTGAAAAATAATTGATCTTCATGACTTTCAGATGATCTCTAGAGAAGCTATACGATAAACTAGTACTTAACTCCAAATATTTTGCGGCAAACATAACTGAAGCAAAACATTGTTTGAGTATAAAGTAATGTGATGCAGTTTACCGAGCAAACATAGTTGTATTCAGAATAAAGTTGCCGTGACCAACGTAATGCATCGCCCCGCGTGTACGCTCATAAATATTATTTTGTTAGCTCGCTACCAATTAATTCAGTTGACAAAGGAAAATGCTCAATCTTTTCTCTTATACTTTTTAAAGCTACAAATGTTTGTTGAATTATGATATTAGACTTTTACATCGGTTTAATGTTGGTACTTGTCTATTTTCTGTAAGGTATTAAGTAATTTATTTCATTTCTTGCATTAGATGGAAGAAACACCATTTTCCCATATTTTATTCTGCCTGTATCTCCGTTTTCTTTCTCCAATTAACTGAACGGAACATATGGCCATCGTTTAGCAGCCGTATTAAAGTTCAACCAGTTCACTTTCAAACATATCCCAAATTAAATGTTACCGGTTTAAATAAAAACTTTTATTCGTGTATTTTCAGAAAATTGGTAAAATTGACAAAACGCGATGAAAACGTAGACACAAGTTATTTTTTGTACATGTACGGTAAATTAAAACAGGAATAAAGTTATTTTACATTTGTGTTTGACTGTACATTGTAGAAATAAAATAAATGGAGCTGGGTGTTGATACCGCTGCACCTAATTCAGACAAAGGTTCATTAACAAACAAAAAAAATATTTGGTATTTTGCAAAATATCTAGCTAAATGGAACAATGGATCTAATTCAAACACAAAAAAAACATAAATATTGATGGAGTTAAAATAAACTGTGCACAATGAAAACGTTTTTAGCAAAAACAATCGTGATGCCAGCTGGAATCACATTTCTCTATGAGTTCAATTTTTTTATTAATAATCCAACATCCATTCCGCATAATTTGCTGCTAGTAATAATATAAAAAGAGGATTCGTTAGCGCACATTTCCCGACGAAGCGAAATTTGAAACGATCACAAAAAAACTCTGTTAACAAGCGTCCGGGAATTACGAAGCAAATACAATTTTTCCCCGTCGCGGCGGTTCAGCATACCTGCGAGTCCCGGGGCGACGCTCTCGTGTGTGCTCACTTTTTGTTAAACGCTGTGATTTTTCTGCTTCTGCGGGTGAGCGCAAGACTTGTTTGTTTGCAGGTAATGTGCTGTGAGATGCAAATGTCTGTGCCACACAAATATACCTATTAAACCAAGTTAAAATGCAGACCATGTATTCCTTTCTGCTGGGATTTTTCCGGAGATTTTATATTTATAAAATGTAAGTTAGAATTCCATAAAATAGAAGCAGTCGACAGTCTTGGGCATCATGGTCTGTCGTGCTGCAGAAGTGCTGGTCGTATAGCGCGGCATGCCAGCATTAACGACATTATTCGTCGAGCTCTTTCCACTGCCGGCGTACCAGCCGTGTTAGAACCCAATGGTCTGGTACGTGACGATGGAAAGAGGCCAGATGGTATGACGTTGTTGCCATGGAAGATGGGTAGGCCCTTGGTGTGGGATGCAACGTGCGTCGACACCCTGGCGCCATCGCATCTTCCTAGCACGGCAGGCTGTGCTGGTGCGGCTGCTGCTTCTGCAGAGACCACCAAGCGGCGCAAGTATAGCAACCTTATTGGCAACTATACTTTTGAGCCGTTTGGGGTCGAAACGCTCGGACCATGGGGCCCAAGTACACGCCTCCTATTCAAGGATTTAGCTAAAAGGCTTGTTGACGCTTCACGTGACCAGAGGGCTGGCTTATTTTTTGGTGAAAGAATTAGCATTGCCATACAACGTGGCAATGCAGCCAGTCTTCTGGGCACGTTTCCGGAGGACAGTGATGTGGAGGAATACTTCGACGCCTAACATCACTAATGTCCTTTTATTGAACGGAACATATGGCATCGTTTAGCAGCCGTATTAATAAGTTTCAACCCAGTTAATTTCAAATCATATTTTTACAAACATTAAAAACTGTTACTCTTTTTAATTACTAGTTTAATAAAAAACTTTATTCGTGTCATCTTTCAACGGAATAAAAATTTAGAGCTAAAAAATTGACAAATGCACCCGCGATGGAAACGTAGACACAAATTATTTTTGTACATGTACGACGTAAATTAAAAAACAGGAATACCAGTTATTTTTACATTTGTGTTTGACCCTGTACATTGTAGAAATTAGCGTAAATAAATGGCAGCTGGGTGCTCTAGACTACTAGCTGGTAATTCAGACAAGGTCGATTAACTAAAATACATATTATTGGTATTTTGGGAAATATCTAGCTAATGGATGAGGATGAGTCGTAATTCAACACACAAAAACCGGATGATAACATCAATTGAATGGAGTCTGAAAATAAACTGTGGCACAATGGAAAAGCGTTTTTAAGTCAAAAAATCGTGATGACCATGCTGGAATGACATCTTTCTATGAGTTCGAATTTTATATTATTAATAATCCAACTCCATTCTCGCATAATTTGCATAGCTAGGTGCATAATATAAAAAGAGGATTCGTTAGCGCACATTTTCCCGATCGAAGCGAAATTGGTGAAAGAATTCACAAAAAAACTTACTTGTTAACGAGTAAAGCGTCCGGGAAATCTACGAGAGCTCAGAAATACAATTTATATCCCGTCGCGGGCGTTTCAGCATACCTGCAGTTCCCGGGGCGACGCTCTCGCCTTGTATTGTATGCTCACTTTTTTGTAACGATGTGATTTTTTTGCTTCTGCGGGTGAGCGCAAGACTTGTTTGTTTATGCAGGTAATTTTAGAACACGCTGGCCTTGTGCATGTATGGAGGAATTCCAAAAAATATTTTTTTTATGAGGTTCTGTGCCAGACATACAGACTTATACCTCTTATTAAGCAAGTTTAAATGCAGACAAGTGTAATTCCTTTCTGCACTGGGATTTTTCCGGAGATTTTAGTATTTATAAAATGTAAAGTTAGCATTCGAAAATAAGTTTTGAGCAGTCGAAGTCTTTGTGGGGCACTCGTGCGTGTGCTGTTGTGATGGCGAGAAGTGCTCGGCTCGTATGAGGCGGCATGCCAGCATTAAAGACATTATTCGTCGAGCATCTTTT
>NWSH02000517.1:16552125-16602795 GCA_002382865.2 Heliothis virescens
AGCTCTTTCCACTGCCGGCGTACCAGCCGTGTTAGAACCCAATGGTCTGGTACGTGACGATGGAAAGAGGCCAGATGGTATGACGTTGTTGCCATGGAAGATGGGTAGGCCCTTGGTGTGGGATGCAACGTGCGTCGACACCCTGGCGCCATCGCATCTTCCTAGCACGGCAGGCTGTGCTGGTGCGGCTGCTGCTTCTGCAGAGACCACCAAGCGGCGCAAGTATAGCAACCTTATTGGCAACTATACTTTTGAGCCGTTTGGGGTCGAAACGCTCGGACCATGGGGCCCAAGTACACGCCTCCTATTCAAGGATTTAGCTAAAAGGCTTGTTGACGCTTCACGTGACCAGAGGGCTGGCTTATTTTTTGGTGAAAGAATTAGCATTGCCATACAACGTGGCAATGCAGCCAGTCTTCTGGGCACGTTTCCGGAGGACAGTGATGTGGAGGAATACTTCGACGCCTAACATCACTAATGTCCTTTTATATACGTTTTTTAGTTTGTATTATTTTAGTATCTAAGAGTAGTTTTAAGTTTGTAAATATATTTAGACGTAGATTTTGATATGTGTATATAAATTAAGATTGTATATATTATTGAATAAACTAAAATTATATGTCAAAAAAAAAAAAAAAAAAGTTAGAATTATGATATGCATTCTTTTTTTACCGTTCTTGAAAAACAATTTGTTTTTAGTTGTGGTTCAAATAAAAATACATTATAGTGATTTTCTCATGTACAGACCACAGCAGGTCACGGTATCCTTATCGATCAAATTTTACCAGTCAAATGTTAACCTACCTCTATTGTGATAAGGTTGAAAACGCAGAAATTTAACAGATTGTTATAACTTGATGTGCTGTCGTCTGTACCTACAATCTACACTAGCACTGATGGAGCAGTAGTATTTCGGAGCTACGTATGGTATTCAGAAATACCGCTCACCGAAAGGACGGTTTTCCGATTTCCAGTTGGATTAGCTGCTGCCTCCTCAGGGAGCTTACAGGCGTAGGCATTAAAGGCGACAAGTTACGAGAAGCTCTTCATCTCTGTATGTATGTGCTCTTTGATTTTAGTCTCAGTAATACTGCATGATATGCGAGTGAATTCTTTGCGGTCTTTTCAACTGAAGTGCTTGTTTAAAGCTGAAGATCGTTCTATAACTTACATTCGAATCTCACTGTCACCATTTGTATTTTGCAATAATATGATAATTCCGAGTAAAAAGCGGAGAAACAATAAATCAAATGTCTGAGAAACGGATAACTA
Source organism: Heliothis virescens (assembly GCA_002382865.2). Lineage (NCBI taxonomy): Eukaryota > Metazoa > Arthropoda > Insecta > Lepidoptera > Noctuidae > Heliothis > Heliothis virescens. Next base: position 16,553,398 of record NWSH02000517.1, read on the forward strand.
GTTCAACTCTTATTTTACACACCATTATTTAAAATTTTGCAAAGGAACACGAAGATTAGCCAAAATTATTTCAACTGACACATTCAGAATTGCTAATTTCCTCATGTTATGAGTCTTGCTTATGACTCACTCAGCTGTGCCAAATGGCAATGTACCCGGCCTGCCAGCCTCTCAGCGGCCAGCGTGATGTTACCAATACTGCCAGTGTGCCAGTGTCGCCAGTGGTGCCATTGTGCCAGTGTTGCCAACAGCTTGTCAGACACTACAGAGCAATGAACTACATTATTTCGGCCATCGACACATTCGTCCAGAGTGATTGACCTCTAAACAGAGCCATTATGGCAACTTCTTAGGAGGAAATATAATAATTGTTTTTTTAACAATAAACGCTTGCTACTGTCACAATAACACCTAATACTAGGTTATTTCCACAAATTCTTACAAACACATGCGAAGATCGATTTAGGTGGGTAAATAAGGAATCGCTTGATAGAAAGACAGTCAAAAATAAAATACAGAATATATTTTCACGTAGGCACAATGATGAAGACAAGATTTACAAAGCATCGGTGTTTATCAGAATATAAATGAACACAGTTTAGATTAGTATACCAACAACTATTGTTAGAACAGAAAATTTTTACACCACTCCCTACCTAACCCCGGCTGTATTTCCAAGAACTTTAATGAAACGAAAACGGATTTCTCAACACAGTTACTCGTAAAGGGATATCGAACTCAAGAATCAAGCATTTGATATAAAGATATTTGATAGTAGGAAGAAGTTCTACGAATACCTCTTAAAATATCTCATTTGTATATGTTTTTCCCTATGTTGTGATTAATTTTACCCAATCAACAACCGTAAGTGTGAGTTTATAAACAAAGTATGTGAGGTGTTCATATGCCATCTTTCAAGCACGCACGATTTCGTGCCGTCTGGAGGAGTGCCAGTGTAACTCGTCTGAAGTTAGCGATCGCGGCACACTTCACTACTGTCACTCACAACTAAATGTCGTGTATTTCTGTGTGATATATTGTCTCCATTTTATGGTATTCCAATTTTTTGGTATGTGACAAGATGTTAATTTTAGAATGACAAGACAGATATAAAAATACTTTCGAAGAGAGCAAAAGTTCGATAATCATAGCATCCCACGTAGATATTTGTTAATACACAACTTTCCCGTTGAGGTTGGAATGTTTTCCACATCACTTGACCTCAACTATTTTAGACTGTTTTATGCAGAAAATCAAAGGGAAAATAATAGTGTAGTGAATATTTTGGATGATATACACTAGTATACTACTCCGTCAAACCTACGCCCCCGTACTAAACACCCGAAGCAAACCTGGTTATGTAACCATAAATAGCATCCAATTGCGGTACCTAAGGCTGCTATTTGTATCCTCACCAACCTCCAGTATAGTATGACGAAGTACTTGTTGTAGTTTGTTCATGTTCACGTGTCCGATCGCGTGGAACGCGTTTATTAATCACTAACCCTTTCTGCAAAGACTGGAAATTCTATTAAAACTCATTCACCCAGTTTAGTGGGACGTGAACCCATAACTCGCGAACATTGTTTATGTCCTGTGCTGTTTTAAAAACCTGCTGAAATATTTGCATGCAAATGTACTACTATATTATGGAGCTGCGAAGCACCGGACTGCCCGGAAGTAGTAATTTAATAACCGTAATACTCCTGTTTTAAGTTTCCTCGCTTCTTTAAAATACTAAGATTTTATGTTGCTAGCTACAGTATTTAGTGCAACTCCATTAAAAAGTAGGTCGTTTAAAAATATAATTTCGCCTAGCGGGACGACCTTTCGTCTGTTATTTTTCTTGTCTTGGTATGTAGTAATCCCCGGTTGGCCACTACACCACAGTAATTGCACTCAGTGAAATGGCTTAAAGTGCTGTAATCCTCAGTAATCATTGTTTATTTTCATAAATTAACGTACAAAGTGTGTTCACATAGAACAGAAGACAGGCGAGTAAGTCGGCCAGTATTTACTCGCGATATAAATAAAGAGCGGCTTTCCTCACTCGTCAGCTAGTGATGTACGAGCCCGGGATCCCGGGCCCCGGGAAGCGCGCTCCGTTTTATTGCTACGACACACGGAAACGTTTCGTGTAATGCGCCTTTTTAAAATGCAATTTGTTTCGTTTTAATATATTCATTGTTTGGACTTATCTAGATTTACTTGCATGTCGAGGACATCGTTCTAAGGGGTGGGCTACTTACCGCCACGATGTCATGCCGGCTTCCATTTATTTTAATGTTATAGTGCTGTAATGAAATACTATCTTACACGAAATCACTGTCCCTATTTTTCCATACATTATTTACTTTCATACTCGTTCATGTATGAAAAGTTATAATGGTACAAATGTGTATATATACCTCTGACAAATATTTACACATGGCCTGGCCATACAATGTAGCATTATGAACTGGTTGTGATCCGTACATACAAATACATATATAATTTTTAGCTCTACAGGAAAATTTTGCAGAACAGTGAGGCAGTCTATTAAAAATTCTCGCGCACCATATAAGACGTGATTCCTCGCAGTAGCGTGGCACACAAAGGGCGGGTCAGCCCCGGCTGTGCCGCGCACGGCATGATGCATGGCGGTCACCGCGGGAACCTCCTGCCTCGCACAGCCACGCACGGAAATGTTTCGTATAATTCCGCTGTTTTAGCTTTTTCTCTGCCTCGCTGGCTTACATTACTAATGGCAATTGAACATGGCAATTCATGTGGCTCGGCTAATCTTTAAAAAAAATATTGTAAAGGAATATTCACATTCAGTTTACACATACTAGTTTCAATAAAGCAAAGAAACCTCTAACAAATTCTATATAGTTTTACTTTTACTAATAAACAAGTACTATGATGTGTTGAAACTAATATTAATTTGCGGGAACCGCTTCAAGTGTTCCCGCAGTTTCCCGGGAAAGTTTTTATTTAACTTCCACCTCTAGCCGAGTCCCGTCAATGTGGGGCGCGATGAGATCATGGCTGTCCGGACTATCTCCTAATTTAATTGTTAATCGGGAACAGTTCTGAAGCGTGCGTCGATTTAATTGTTTATCAAGTTGGCGCCAAACAGTTTGCATAGCGATTCGGTTACGTCTGTAGAGCTTTGTTTGTTCTGCTTTTAAACGGGACGTAATTACGGTCTTTTGTAGCTTAATGAGTTTTTAATTATTTTATGTTGATTGATGATTTACGTACAAAGGTCATGCAGCTGTGATCTTTACCTACAATTTCTGTGTGGAAATATGATTCATATTTAGCAGTTGTAAGATAAGTAGTCGGTCAAGAAATACCAGATAAACATGAAAGTCAGAAATAGTCAAGGTAATAAAGCAAAAGCACTTAACATCACTTTCAAAGAGCCAGATCCACACAAATTGTACCGTGTAACAACAACGTCTTTAAGAGCCACTTACGTCCGCGTTTTATATCATAACGACGTCCAACACAAAGGAGCCAGCGGCGGCAAGCTGCGCAAATCTCTAAACTGATTCCGATTCGAGCGGCTAACAGCATAAATAGGGGCAAAAACATTAAGTACAATGCGCCCTATATCTTTATAAAGGCAGCGTATGCCACTTGAATCGCAAGTAGTTCGGCTATGAATCGGGCAATGGGCCTCTCCGCGCCGTCCCGCGCCCGCCTGGACCCACCAATCCCGGAGCGCATTTGTCACATCACTAAAATTGCGCACACGGCTAAAATGGCCGCTATGGCTCTGTAATGTGGTGGCAAGTGGCGTTTCCTCACATTCAGAGTGAGTCGAGAGCGTGGCCATACTGAATGTGTGAATGTGTGTATGGTCAGCGAACGTGGAAGTTTTAACTAAGCCAGTTTTTACTGAGGGGTTCTGAAAAACTAAATTGGATAAGTGCTGTGAATTGAACTGTTATTATGTAACTTTGTAGTCGATAGTGTGAACAAGATTTTTTCTTCGAGATTGTATATAAAAGACATGTATTTTAATACTAAGTAAGTTTCATATCTATAATTTAGTAAAGCTCTGAGAGGACAACCACTCATGTCCTATTAGATGTTTCACTGCGTTGTGACCTGTGCTCGATATCTAGGTCAGCTAAATAAATGAACTAAAATACAAAATTTTCGTTCAAAACCAAAATAAGAAAGGGGCTGTTAGCGTCACAGGCCAACAATAAAGCTAGTCCAACGAGAAAACCGTTCTCGTTTAAAATCTCACAATGTCCAATTAAAAAGTAATTACGAACTGGAATTACCCTGTAAAGTGTAAACAAGTCACTTAATAGCTGAATATTATCAAACGATACAGTTTTGTCTAAACTCGCGCCTTTAACGTTTTGCTATTGCAATAATTCTGGATAATTAAGGGCAGCTGTTTAATTACAGCGATATGGAGATCAGTTAAGAGTGCACAAAGTAATATGTAATGAATTTAGTACACACTATATGAATACAGTTCATGGGATATAGCTTCTAATGGATGTTTCATTTATTCAGTTCTTATAATAGAAGTGATACAAAAGTATTTAAATATTTCCCATGTTCCAATTTGTCAGCTAAATACTATTTTTTATCCGATAAAAATTGTTTTGGTGACTGAAGTAACATTTTTTAATAACTCCTGCGCGAGTTAGACTCGCATTTGGCCGGTATTTTAATATAAATATCGAGTTGCATCGATAACGCGTTAATTTACGATTCTATTAATCAGCCGAATATTAGTAAGCTAGTTAATCAAAGCTGTTCTACCGATGTGCAGGCCACAACAGTGCAGTAATCAGGCCACATTACATGACGTCAGTGACACGTGTGGGGCCATAACGCGGGCGATTAATAAACCGCGCCACGAGCGGTCGCGACAAGCCCTTGTATCCATTTACGACATAATTACCCTCCCGTACACCTATGGACGCTATTTGTCACACGTCCACTCACACCTCTGTACCCACAGACACTTGCAAAAGGTTCACTTTGTTGATGGTTCCAGAAGATGTTACATGAAGAAAAAGTTCCCCGAGTGATCAATTGATAGTGTCTCATGAAACAAGCAACTTTAGTGAATGTTTAAAACTGCTAGGACTTTATTAAATCTAGAACAAATAAAAAAAAATTACCAAGTCCGTGTGGGACTCGTGCATGATGGGTTCAGTACCATAATTATCCGTAAAACGAGCAAATAAATCACGTTTGTTATACAGGACCCTCATAAGTAGTTTTTATTATATAAAATCTGTGATAATCTCAACTGTTTATGAGACACAGTCTGGTTACAGACCGATACTGAAGTTCCCTTTTACCCTTTGGGTACAGAACCCTATAAACAGTAATCCAGAGGGTCTTAGATAGTGCATATAATAACATCTAAGCTGGATCTTTTAAATGCCAACTTCTTTTATAACATTATAGTTGCTATCTCTCGCGCAAGATCAGAGATGCGCCTTCTGCGTGTTATTTACCATTTACGGTTGACCGTACAAAATGTTATAAAAGTTATAAATTGTTGTGCTACCCCCGCACGCGGATAAACGACGGAATTTATTTACGCGTCCCTTTGTTTCCGATGTTGAATGCGAACCCGTCTGAATACGCTCTTGTTAAATAATTCCGTTTCATAAAATTCTAAAGGTTCCCTAAAATCACAAGTCGTTTCAAAATATTAAACATACTCAAAACAGCAAACATGTAGTTTTTTTTATTGAATTCCAATATATCAATATACTCGCTAAATGGAGGCCTACAAACAAATTCTTGTGAATAGGCAAGTTGTTATTGATAAGCGCATGACTGCTGAGTGCTCCGCGTTAATGAGTTCCACAGAAAGCTTTGACAGTTAATCACCCGGCTATCACTGCCCCTCCCAAGGGACAATTGTTTGGACGATGATTGTGAAATCGAGCACATTGTTCAGAAGATGCCGTACAGATTTTATGTTGTTCTAAAATTCGGCTATCAAAATCTTCAATACTTTTAACACAGCTACTACTAATTTTGCTTCATTTAATAACAGAAAACTCAACATATGTACCTATCTATGCTTAGCATTTTAGTGAGACATCATAAACTGAAGACAAAAGCAAATCGCACGCACATTACTCTTCATTTCATGGCAGGTTTTGATAAATAACGATTTGCTTCACATTACTCATTCTCACACAAGCAGTATAAAAGGATTTAGGCAATTCTTTTAGTGTTGAACACTGGAGAGCCATTCACACGAGATTACCTACTCACGACACAAAGCCTTGCTTTAAATCTGCCTACATACTTGCGTACTTAGGTGAGAGCCGAGCGAAAATTCCCACATGTTATGACGACGTGGAATGTACCCTTTATGTCCTAACTTGTGCAGATTGTGTACCCGCGCACAGTTTTACTTACACTGTCGAAAATCTTGTTTCATTATTTCATTATAATTTATGACAGTTTTGTCTCGCTTTAAGCGCTACCTTGCTACTGTTTAATACGAAAATAGAACATAATTCTCCTTTCATAATAACTGATCACTGTGATTAGCAAAAGGTCACGATATGTCGTAAGAAAAATACTACAACGGTATTGAGCCATGGGCTCAGTTTCTTGTCGATTCCAGGAATCTTTGTTCCGTGTTTAATTCAGACATTGTGTTCGTCCAAATATATCGTGTTCTCGCAATTACACGGTGCGAGTCGTTGCGGTGATTGTCGGGTATAAATAGTGGCGACATGGAGCGGCTCCCAAATTAACCCGTACCATGCGCCGCGCCCATTGTTAGCGGTACGCAAGGTGCCGGCCACTGTCTCATTGGTGTCAGTTCATTCGAGACTTTTTTTTCAGAATACCTAAATCATTGCAAGACAGAATAGTATCCAAGAATCATCCATCAATCGAATTTAAAATCACATGGGTTCATGAAAACCACAAAACACGGCAACTGTTATTGTGTTACAGCGGTTTCAATATTTCAATAATAACATACACAAAATTATTTATGAAGTTAATTAATCTCCGGCAGATAATCACGAGTGAATCACGACGAAAATGTTCAATACACGTTCAATGATTCAAAGGTATCCTAATGATTAGTTACCTGCTTATTTACAAGCCCAAATTAATTTCACAGCGTTACGACAGCGTGGGAAATCGCACCTGACACACACACTTGATACCGACACTCACACACATGCACTCACACGTACGTATGCAATAATGTTATTATTCGCCACGGTGTAGTAGTAAATGGAGTGTTAATGTGCGCGGTAATGAGGCTTGTATTACGTCCAATCCGAGTAAATATGCTCTGAACGGTGTAATGGTAAGTTGTAGTGCTAAAATGTTTTGTGCACCCCCGGAATGATCGTGTAGTTTCCGCCGAATAATTTGAGGGTAGTTTTTGTGGTGTTGATAAGTACGTACTTAGGTTGTTGTGCTCATATTTGACTTTTATGATCGTTTTGATTTACTTCGAGCATTACTCACAAAATTATTATTAGTGGCTTAAACGTAATTAACACATCCTGTATAGCGGCACACATCGGCAGTGATCACCGCACAAATCTGGCGACATAAATATTTAGCGTAACAGCGGTAAATACAATATTAACAATTCACGCAGTAGTGCGCGAGTTACGCCGCTCACGCTCCTTGTAATAATTTCATGATGTAATTAAACGTAACGCGTGTTACTTCACTTGGTAACGACTATCGCAATTTACGCGCGTATTCTGCCCTCGTAGCTCATTTATAAAATCTGTGTCGTCGGTGCGTCGGCTGGGTATTATGTTATGAATCGTAGGGTTATCCTAAATATGGAGGCACAGCCTTGAATATTGATATAGTAAATAGAAGGTGTATTGCTTGGTAGTCGGTCGATCTTTACAACGAATTTTAGGCGTAGTTGTGGTTATTCTGTGGGAAATGGCATGTGATTCGAAGTCTCGATATGCTTGAGATGGAATCCAAGTGACTTACGTTTAAATCATTTACCAAAGTGCTCTACGCCGAAAGAGCAACCTATTGTGACTTCATTAAACACGAGTTTAAAAGCACTTTTCCACGTTCAGGTTTGGGAGGAGCCATAAATTCGTTACTATGCAGGTAAAAGCCGCTGCTTGTCCGACCATGAAATTTTGGAGCCTCTTAACGATGCTTATGGGAATTGAGAGGGAACTGTTGTATATTCTGTGCTAAGTATAGATAAGAAAGAGGGGAGTGCCTATTAAATGGACTTGAAGGTATATTTCTTAACTAATAAGGTGTGGTAATAATCTTTACGGCGTTGGTCGAATGACGGCCAGTGGACTGCTGATTTTCCCGTCCCATTGAGCAAGTATGTGGAATATCAACCTACCTGACGAAATGCATAAATTGTATACATATTATTTTGTGCCCACAGTATGATAAAAGTCTATGGAACTAACAATAATGACAGTTTACCAATATTATCTTTAAATGATAGCTCCTCCTTATAACAGTATTAGCGTAATGTTTATCAGTTGAGGCAGCATTACGTCGATATCGCCCGCGCCGGGTGCAACGACAGGCACTTTGCAGTTTAAACCGAAGCGTTTGATATCACCGTTTAAACGTTCCGTTCAATTTACTTTTTAACTGCAGCTCAACTGGAACTGTTCCCTTTTTCGTTCTATTTACCCACGTCTATTGTATGGGGGATATTTTATATGTATTTTGTTTAAAAAAGGATTTTAAAAATGTATTTTATTTACTAACTCGTTGTTCCCCGTGGATCCACCCGTCCCGAGGAAACTACTTTCCGCACCGGGATAAAAAGTAGCCTATAGCCTGCCTCGATAAATAGGTTATTAAACACTAAAATATTTTTTCTAATCGAACCAGTAGTTCCTGACATTAGCGCATGCAAGAAAACAAACAAAGAAATTCGGAAACAAACTCATTCAGTTCTGTAATATTAGTATAGATTCTTTCTAGATGCAGATCTATTAGAAGTACATATACCTACATACACATTGTATGAGTACATAAAAAGTGTATGTCACAAAAGATACGTTACGATACTTGGCCCACTTCTAAAAATACTAGTTAAACATCTATCTCACATTTAATGTAGGTAAATGTGTCTCATTACTTATATCGTTTATTGGTTACTTATGCGGTAACTTGAGACGGCATTATCGTAATAATTCCCATCCACAATCACAAATAACCTGGATACAGTGGGTACATAGTAACTAGACAAAAATCAAAAAGTCATGTAACGACATTCGTATTTAATATTTTTCTTAGAAAGAGATTCTAACTTAACAACTTAGCTTACTTGACATAAAAATAGCTTTCTAAGTGGATGATGTGTGCGTACACTCGCGACCAAAGAATTCGGGTCAGATGTAAAATAAAATCTTTATGACTTTCAAACTAAAGATATAAGTTGATATGTTCATGTTTATGGATTCTCTATATTTCTCACTTACAACATAGGTAAACTTAAAATTTTATTTTTTTATTTAGTAGTAAGTAGTTTCTTTAAGGTGAAGCTCGTTCAAAATCGCTCATATGAATACAGGCATATATACATATATATTATTTACCAGTCAACTTTGTCCTCAAGTGTACTAAGAATTATAGGTAAATAACAAGAAGCGACTAATGAAACGTTTCTTTCGCTCACAAATACTGACGAGACTTTGGGAAAGCTCTTTTACGTAATATTTTTTATCTAGAAATGTATTCATTAGTGAATCGGTCTTCTTCTTGTTTGTGAACATAAAAAGAGTATAAGTTTGCTAAACAAAATAACTTCAGAAACGGTTTTACAGGTAATTTAAACAGTTATGTACAGACGCCAGCACTTCAAATTACCTCAATTAGTCGTCCTCAATTAGTCTGACGTTGACCTGCTGGCGTCTACATACATGCAACATTTGGCAATAGATTACTCTATGTTATTAAAACTATATGGCATGAAAACGATTAAAATAAATGAACGATGAAAATAAAGCAGTCACCAGCTCCGCGACTATCGTCCGCGCGGTTTAGTTCCCGGCCGTCGTGTCGTCTGTCACGGCCGCAAGATTGATCGCTCGCCGCAACTTCACGCACACAACTATCTAACTTTCACTGTACCTCAGTCGGAATTTCTTTGAAAAGTGAAATCTGATATTCCTTACACAAAAATGTGAGAATTCAGGAATAGAAAATGGTATGAAAAGTTAAAAAATAATGTAACCGCCTCAACGATGTCTAGTCCCTTTTTTCGGATGGGCTATCTTTAGTCCCTAGATATGTTTTTAAACTGTCTATACACTTTCTTATGTCGATTTTCAAGATAAATAATGAATAAATGTCACATATTTCCAAGTCGTTCTTTGTCCTGTCGGATGTGATTTCACTTAATACGGCAGTACCGCCCCGCTCACAATTCCTGGACGAGCTCGTCAGGAGTACTGAGGCGGCGGAGAGGCGCTAATTTACTAAAATAATATCGTCATTTATACGTGTCCGCCCACACCAGCTAATGCTGCGCGCACACCGACGACTGTGCCACAAATCGCTAAAGTTCGCATTGTTTTCTGTGAAACGTGCTAATCTTGAAAACTGTTTAGGGTAATTTATGTTACATTTAAATGTTTAAATATTGGTTAAAAGTTATTAGAGTGCCGAATTTGTTCATTTTTTCCCCTTAAAGCAAAAACTTTACCACTTCTTACTACTCTCACTCATATTTTGTCACACTAGCTGTGTTAATATCTGCCAAGCTTGAATCGTTCCACGTCGACAATAACTTACCGTCATCACTAGTCAGGTGCGGCGCGTGTGCGCTACGCTGAGCACGCAATCAATCTGCCACGACACTCGACATGCGACACGACGCGACACACTGACACCTCCCAGGAAGCGACGCATTGCACGTCTGCGCCTAGCCTTATTGTTTACGTTCACATGTGTTTCTGTGTATGAGTGGGGTATAAGTGCATAAAATCGTAAAACATAAAAAAGGCTTATTCCTAATTTAAAACCTGTTGTATTATAAAAAATAGGAAATTTGTTATATATTATATGCTTACATGGGATCTATAAATTCATACGTGGTAATATTCACATGTCAAATCTTCATTACATTTTTGTACGGACTGAAAAACATTTGTTCATCTTGATTAGGTAATCTCTATGCTTTTAATACGAAATATGACAGGCAAGAAATTTCGATATTTTATCATTCTGAATATCACAATTACAAAAATGTTACCTAGGCTGTAAAATCTAGATTCTTAGCCCAGTACAAATATCTTAGATTCCAACAGGAATCTATTTCTGGGAATCGATTCTCTATCAAAAGTACTGCGTGTTTAATGGCATTTACAAAATGTCGTCGATATTAAATAACTTCATTGGAGCTCTCGAATTTTCCAACTGTCGCGCTCAATTTGTATTTCAAACACATTAATACGATTCTCTTTGAAAAAGAAATGTGAACATTTTTAATATCAATTTTCCTTAAAAAATCTTCGGCTGTAATGTTCAGTATAAATGGAACAAAAACATGGAATACTTGTACCGCAATTAATAGTGTTAGTTAATTGGCACGCTGCTGGCAATGGGACTGCTAGTGCTTGTATTGTGTATATCTTGTAGATGAGGCGGGTCGGCTCAGCCATTGTAGCATGTATCTACAAGGCTTGGATACTAATTGGGTAAATTCGCAATAAAACATTTGGACTATTAGTTTTATAAATACTAAATGCTAAGAAGGATTTTTTTGGAAAGTCGAAAGCTGAGGGTTGAGAGACACAAGTCGAAAGCCGAAAATCGAATGTCGAAAGTTGAAAGTCAAGAGTTGCAAGTCGAAAGCTAAAGGCTGAAAGCTGAAAGTCGAAAACCGAAAGCCGAAAGCTGAAAGCTGAAGGCCGAAAACCGAAATCCGAAAGCCAAAATCCGAAAGCCGAAATCTGAAAACCGAAAGCCGTAACCCAAAAGTCGAGAGAAGAAGAAACTCAATACTAATATTATAAAGCTGCAGAGTCTGTAATGGCTCTGAAACTATAGATCCGTTTTAAGAAACTCTTTCACTATTGGGAAGCTGCACTATTCCCGGGTGAAATAGGCTATATTTTACTCAAGTACTTACGGCATGTAGTAGAACTAGTCTACTAATAATTCGGTGATAAGTTGTTCTGACGTTTTCCCAAAACCAAATATCACAAAATCGACATACTGTGGAGACACGACGACCAAATATTATAAATCTTGTATTTAAAAGCAGCAACTTCTAAACCTCATAACTACATACTCTATGTCATAATAAGTTTGATTTATTACAATGTTTCCTTATAAAAAAAACAGGGTTTGGTTTTCCCTACATCACTTACCATACATAATCTGGCACTGTCCCCTAATAAACCTGCGGAGTTGTCAAACAAATCAAATATGAAACATTCACCATTCATCAAAACAAAAAATAGGAAGGTACTTAAAGGCCAGTTAACTGCACCGTCACCTCCCGTATAAAAGTACGGCACACATGACGCGGCCCGTTCAATGTGGCACGTCGCCTCCGAACCGGCCAGTAACGAGCTTTCCCTGTAAGTGTCGCCGCAAAAAGACCTGCCAAGAGACAAACGGGGGCTAACGAGCACATTGTACTGACCCCCCAGCCCCCTCCCGCCTTGCCCTTCACCCAGTGCGAATGTGAAGTAACGAAGAACAGCCCATTTTAGCTGACGACCACGGATCTAAGTGTGTCAAGTTTGGTCAGTCGAGCTCAGCGACGTGGAGAGATAACTTGAGAGCTCTCAACCAGTAGCCTTGGATTCGATGCTGCGATTTAATCGGCAGCTTTGCTGTGAATTAAGAGAATTATGAATGAAACGACTACAGACCATGACGTTATTATGAGGTTTGTAAGGCACGCAATATCTAACACGGAAAAAAACCTTTTTAACCCAAAAATAAAACGTAACTTTGTTTTGCATAGTAACTACATATATCACGGCGAAACAGCTCTAACCTTGAAACATTAACGAAGACGAATCGTGCTTCGTCTGAAAACTCGCTGAAAACTCATAAACGTTTATACAAACAAAGGGTCGGTTACCACGATAATTTTCTTTTTTACAACCGCAGTTGTTGGTCTGTATTTTTTCAACAAAACATTGCGACCTTTTCAAAGTTTAAGCAGAACAATAAAAAGTCGGTTTCGTCGTTTCCGGCGCACGTTTTGGGCGCACGTTTAAAAAAAGAATAATGTGTTTCACGTCAGATCTTCTGTTGTTTTGTCATCCTGGTGCTTCCATAGACAAAACACGTTTTGTTGGGTGTTTGTCAAACGAGCTTTTAACCTGTAGATGAGTTGTGGATGACACTTTTTCTTCAGATAAACTCTACAACCAAGGTTCCCTGCAATATTGGTTTAATGTTTGGTACATTTTTGACGGCAGTAGTGCCTCAAGAAAGCGCTGCATCAAAAGCCTGAGCACACAACAGCTGTGAGCTGCGGATATTACTAAAACAAAACTAAACATTCTCTTTGTACTGCAACTTTGTATCAAAGACAGATGGTAGCTCTTTTAAACCAAGTGAAGCAAACATGCTTGTTCTGGGAATTAAGAGACTTTTCTCTGAAACAAATGCCAGTGGTTTCAGTAGCTGCTATGGATTCAATCAATGTTTACTTAGAATTGGTGCGCGTATTTTGCTTTGATCTGTGTACTCGTATATTTTATGTCGATTTTTTTCTAAAATAATATCAAAAAGCTGCCAACTCACTTGTATTGATCGCTCGAGTCCATTAGAGCTCGATGTTTTCCTGGTAGCGGCACGTCAGCGCACAGGCGTGATAAATCCGAGATTACCAGCCATTCGCTTCCCTAATTCCTAAATCAGCTTGCAAAAGTCAAAACTAAAACTACCATAAAATGTTATCCGCTCTCACCCCTTGTTAGTTTGCACCGCGGTTACATGGCGTAACTTTCCCAATTTAAATCCCTAGAGCAAACAGGACTTTACGGCTATTTACTTAGAGTTTAGTTTGCTGTATCTGTTTACAGAGGAAGGGCTAGTTCACGAATAAGTTATGTACAGTATACAGGACCCAATAATATTGTTTTTAATAAAGAAAGTCGGCCAGACTGAGCTTCAGGCTGTTGATCGCTTTCTGCACGAGTTACATAATCACCATAATACCAAGTCGATTAATAACAAACTCGAATTAAATGCCTTATCCTATCCCTATCAAATCATTTAAAAAGTTTGAATGGCAAACAACTCAAGTACAATCCCCTAAAGATAGTCAATAAGAGGGTACAATTCAATCAGCGCCCACGCAACTGGATCGCATAACAAAACAAATCACTAACATTCACAGAAACAATCAGAAAGTTTTCACAAATCAATTTAGTTGTTAATGAAATGGGCTCGTATGTAAATGTGTGTGTGATCACGCTACATGTCGTGCCCCGCGGCACTGTCCGCGTTATGGCTATATCGCGATAGGGGCGATACGGCACAACACCATAGCACCAGCTGACCTTGCGCCGATGGCAGAATGACACGGTATGCGATGGTGCGATGGCAGGCGGCGCCATCGCCGCACCTAATGGTGTTATTGCCGCCTCAGACTGCAGTGAAAACAGTCAAAGTTTTTATTTAAATCTAAATTCGTTTCACTTTTTTATTGTCAATAGGTTTCTGTGTTATTTTTAACATTTAATGGTTATATGCCTTCGGTTATTATATTGTCGTACAAAATTTGAAGTAAAAAAAACATTGCAAAAAGACCAATGGTAGGGCCAAATACTGAAGCAGTTCTTTTACATTGCATACATTTTGCCGCCAGAAGGCTTGAGGCACATATTGTTGAATATAATTTGCGCAAATATTTAATACCTGGGCGTAATAAGCAAGAAAATGCGTCTTAAAACTATTTAGCAAAGCTATCCAGTATCCATATTTATTACTTGGTCTTATGAAGCATAAAATCTGTTCTAGACTTGTTTGAAATTCGCAGTACCTAGTGGTACTTCAATAGACTCCATTAACAGAAGTTAATCAGATTAATTTACTAGCTTTGTGCCTATACAGACCTGTCTCATTGAACAGTAGAACAAAATTACTAGTAGTGTATTGCTAAGAAAATAAAATTAATTATGCTTAATTTTCTGAACTACTTTGTGAAGCAGTTTATAAGAAATCCTTCAAGCATAAAATATCTGCTGTGACGCATAAACCATTCCGTCACAATAATTTGTTCAGCAACAAAGCTCATTCAGGAGTCGACATTACCAAACTCAATCAAAGACTGTTTATCACGAAATCCACTTCAAATAGAACAATATAACGAATAACGGAATATGAATTAATGTTGATACAATTCTGCTTACGTTCCCACTCCCCCCCCCCGCGCTGGCCCCCTGCCCCCCCCACACACCCGTCACCCGTTCTCGTAGCAAGTTAATTAGTGAAAACTTTATGTTTTTAATAGGTTCCCGGCGTTCCATTATGATGTTAATGGAATGGGATGAATCTTTCAACTTTTAATTAGTGATTGCTTTACGCTCGCTGTACTGTTGCCCTGTTGCTTGTTTTGCAAATTTTTCATGTATTTGTACTGGAAAACGGTTCACGCTGTACTTGGAATTCATTTTTGACTCGTTCCCGGAAGATGTAAATACGACAAGAGGGATGAAAAGTTAGTCAATCAATACATTGTGAATACAGCCTTCTCTGCTCTCAAAACACGCAACTATCTCGTTGTTCCTACCCAAACAACAGGCAGTATCAAAATACACTTCAACAGGATCACAAAGAGCTGTTCCGAAGTCGCCCCCCCCCCCTCTCCTCCTTCCCTACACGAAAATATTTACAGTGATGTTTTAAAACAATATCGAGCACACGCTAAAACCACTCGCAACCCTGCTCATCCTGTCGGGAAATGGAGCGTAATGATTTAATTAAGCTTCGGCGTAGGATTTACGAGACCATTATCCATTGAAACACATCAGTCCCCAACAGCGACCGAAGGGTTAAATAAAATAACATTTACTTCCGAACTCGCAGACCCTCGGTCAATGTTGTGAAACGATCAACTCATTATAATTTATTATAGTAACAAGTTAAGGAGAGACTAATTGAATTTGGGCTGTTATTGAAATATTTTCCTCAGTTATGACACGTGTAGAAGGAGAACAAGCCTCTTTGTGTTACCATGAAATCAATGCGGCAATGCAGGAACCCTTTAGTATACTATTTGTCGAGAACGAGAGAGAATAAATTGAGCTGGTAATAACAAACCAATATTTACTAAGTTTTGGTGTATTAACCACTTCTTCAAATACACTTCGCTAATAAACTGGTAAAATCTCTCATCACGACTCGCTGATGCGTGCAGGTGCAGCCGTCGGTGGTGCGGTGCGGCGCAGTGGGAAAGTATTTAAATTATAAATGCAATAATCTCGTAATGCTGATAATTTCATAAATTGAACCTGATATTGAATAAATTAATGTATTATCGTGGTTAATTCGCTGCTTCGTGAATAATGCATTTTTCCCACAGTTTAAAATATAAAGGTAAGTATCATATTACTTTATTTATTAAGCAGTAAAGCAACCTTCCAATGTTGGACACCTTCATAGTATAACGCAAACTCCGTATGTTTCAAAATTTGCGTTTGAAATAACGAATAACAAAAATGGTTCGTCAATTACTTATACATTGAGTACACTTTAAACGAATATTGTATCTGTGTCAGCATACTTAACTATGTATTACAATAACGGTCAGCACTTCAGGCCGAGAAAGATGGATGCTTTCCAATTTTTCCGTCAAATTGCACTAAAAACCTTCACCTGGTTGCTTTGCAAGTTTTCATCAAGGCAGATTGGCGCAGTGTGACGTCATGAACACATTATTTAAGCATAAAAATCTTCAGCAAGAGATTTTTTCTCTTTTTATTTGGAGCTACTTAAAGTGCAGAATTTTCTCGAGGCTGCCATAACAGAAGCTTGTTTGCTAGCCGCCTTGTTTCTAATCTAGGTAAGCTCAGGCGAAGTTAGTGCGCCGGCGTGGGACGTTTGCCCAGCGCTGGGATTACGGCAAAGCAGCCGGGATATAGTGTCCCACAAACTTAATTCTGTCCGTGGTCAAGCGCTGAATTCTAGTTGAGCTCGTGTTTACTTTGTCGTGTAGCCGAGCGGAGATAAAAATTTGTAGCGCACAGACGTACTTACCCGCGGTTTACGATGCCTTACAAGAACACTGAATATTTGAGAGGCCCTGAGGTCCAGAGGAACTAACTGGCTTAGACATTACCTGGCCAATACCCATCGAAATTGTTTCTTTAATCAAATCAAATCAAATACATTTATTTTCAGGCTACATTGGCCCATAGATATATACCTTATAGACTAACATACTCGTATATATAATATACNGACTTGTTTGAAATTCGCAGTACCTAGTGGTACTTCAATAGACTCCATTAACAGAAGTTAATCAGATTAATTTACTAGCTTTGTGCCTATACAGACCTGTCTCATTGAACAGTAGAACAAAATTACTAGTAGTGTATTGCTAAGAAAATAAAATTAATTATGCTTAATTTTCTGAACTACTTTGTGAAGCAGTTTATAAGAAATCCTTCAAGCATAAAATATCTGCTGTGACGCATAAACCATTCCGTCACAATAATTTGTTCAGCAACAAAGCTCATTCAGGAGTCGACATTACCAAACTCAATCAAAGACTGTTTATCACGAAATCCACTTCAAATAGAACAATATAACGAATAACGGAATATGAATTAATGTTGATACAATTCTGCTTACGTTCCCACTCCCCCCCCCCGCGCTGGCCCCCTGCCCCCCCCACACACCCGTCACCCGTTCTCGTAGCAAGTTAATTAGTGAAAACTTTATGTTTTTAATAGGTTCCCGGCGTTCCATTATGATGTTAATGGAATGGGATGAATCTTTCAACTTTTAATTAGTGATTGCTTTACGCTCGCTGTACTGTTGCCCTGTTGCTTGTTTTGCAAATTTTTCATGTATTTGTACTGGAAAACGGTTCACGCTGTACTTGGAATTCATTTTTGACTCGTTCCCGGAAGATGTAAATACGACAAGAGGGATGAAAAGTTAGTCAATCAATACATTGTGAATACAGCCTTCTCTGCTCTCAAAACACGCAACTATCTCGTTGTTCCTACCCAAACAACAGGCAGTATCAAAATACACTTCAACAGGATCACAAAGAGCTGTTCCGAAGTCGCCCCCCCCCCCTCTCCTCCTTCCCTACACGAAAATATTTACAGTGATGTTTTAAAACAATATCGAGCACACGCTAAAACCACTCGCAACCCTGCTCATCCTGTCGGGAAATGGAGCGTAATGATTTAATTAAGCTTCGGCGTAGGATTTACGAGACCATTATCCATTGAAACACATCAGTCCCCAACAGCGACCGAAGGGTTAAATAAAATAACATTTACTTCCGAACTCGCAGACCCTCGGTCAATGTTGTGAAACGATCAACTCATTATAATTTATTATAGTAACAAGTTAAGGAGAGACTAATTGAATTTGGGCTGTTATTGAAATATTTTCCTCAGTTATGACACGTGTAGAAGGAGAACAAGCCTCTTTGTGTTACCATGAAATCAATGCGGCAATGCAGGAACCCTTTAGTATACTATTTGTCGAGAACGAGAGAGAATAAATTGAGCTGGTAATAACAAACCAATATTTACTAAGTTTTGGTGTATTAACCACTTCTTCAAATACACTTCGCTAATAAACTGGTAAAATCTCTCATCACGACTCGCTGATGCGTGCAGGTGCAGCCGTCGGTGGTGCGGTGCGGCGCAGTGGGAAAGTATTTAAATTATAAATGCAATAATCTCGTAATGCTGATAATTTCATAAATTGAACCTGATATTGAATAAATTAATGTATTATCGTGGTTAATTCGCTGCTTCGTGAATAATGCATTTTTCCCACAGTTTAAAATATAAAGGTAAGTATCATATTACTTTATTTATTAAGCAGTAAAGCAACCTTCCAATGTTGGACACCTTCATAGTATAACGCAAACTCCGTATGTTTCAAAATTTGCGTTTGAAATAACGAATAACAAAAATGGTTCGTCAATTACTTATACATTGAGTACACTTTAAACGAATATTGTATCTGTGTCAGCATACTTAACTATGTATTACAATAACGGTCAGCACTTCAGGCCGAGAAAGATGGATGCTTTCCAATTTTTCCGTCAAATTGCACTAAAAACCTTCACCTGGTTGCTTTGCAAGTTTTCATCAAGGCAGATTGGCGCAGTGTGACGTCATGAACACATTATTTAAGCATAAAAATCTTCAGCAAGAGATTTTTTCTCTTTTTATTTGGAGCTACTTAAAGTGCAGAATTTTCTCGAGGCTGCCATAACAGAAGCTTGTTTGCTAGCCGCCTTGTTTCTAATCTAGGTAAGCTCAGGCGAAGTTAGTGCGCCGGCGTGGGACGTTTGCCCAGCGCTGGGATTACGGCAAAGCAGCCGGGATATAGTGTCCCACAAACTTAATTCTGTCCGTGGTCAAGCGCTGAATTCTAGTTGAGCTCGTGTTTACTTTGTCGTGTAGCCGAGCGGAGATAAAAATTTGTAGCGCACAGACGTACTTACCCGCGGTTTACGATGCCTTACAAGAACACTGAATATTTGAGAGGCCCTGAGGTCCAGAGGAACTAACTGGCTTAGACATTACCTGGCCAATACCCATCGAAATTGTTTCTTTAATCAAATCAAATCAAATACATTTATTTTCAGGCTACATTGGCCCATAGATATATACCTTATAGACTAACATACTCGTATATATAATATACAATACACAACTTGTTAGTAAATATAAACTTAAATCTATGTTAGTAACACTTCCTATGCACTACGTCACTGTGCGTTCGAGTGGCACTTGTCCGCGGAAGCGACGGAACACCACGTCCTGTGGCCAGAAGTTTTCGTCCAACACGAGGTGCAGGAAACACGTCGGCACTCGCACCACGAACGCCTTGAAGTTGGCGTTATGGCGCGACTCCAGCAGCTGCACTCTCGGGGCGTACTTCAGCTTCTGACGCACGTACTCCACAATGTCCTCCGCCTTAGTGGTGTAGTGTAGGCGGGAGATGTACACCGGGGTGTTCGGCTTAGCAGCACGGATTTTGATATTGGTCTCCGCAGGAGCCGTAATAATATACGACGTAATATACGACTGCACAGTGCAACAACTAAACATTAATTGGCCTAAAGGGCAGCCGGAATCAAGAATTTTAATTCTTCTTGAAGAACTTAGGTGAGTAGCCTTGTTTTTTTGTCTTTTGTCAACCATTAATATGTTAGCAAGGTACATCAGATGATACCTTTTGCACCTACCGCCGCCAGTACAAACTATTTTAATATACCCCAGACACGTACTATTTCAACCTCGTTTGACCTTATCCTTTGAGTCAACCAGTGGTTCTAAACATATAATTTAAATGCATTTGGGTAAGAATTTGCATGAAGATTGAAGATTTGTAGCCTGAAGGTAAACAAGAGGCCTTTGGGGAGAACATTGAAATACAGACGAGTTGTGAGTGAGAGATTGAACTGGTAATATCTAGTAGATGTAAATACATATTCTGCTGTTGAATATGTGGTCCCGGAAAGGGTTACCAATTACCAAGTCAAGCCAATTATAATTATTATTAAAGCAATTCTCAGGATCACCTTATGGGATTTGAATGTATGACCCTCTAATTTCATGTAAGTAGATACAGTCTTCTTGTATAAAACTCAGGGAAAACTGTCCTAATTTTATGTAAATCTTAGCTTTTTACACTGTTGCGTCCGTGACAAAGTTAATTTTGATGTTAATTCGAGGGCATGAGATGAGCGGAGGCTCTCGCCGGCACATTTTAGCGACGCATTGATTACCCGCGCGCCGGCGTTTAATTAAAGTTTATAATCTGCTGCGTCGCGCTCCCCGACTATATCACCGGAGTTGTTTCGGGAACGCGCGGCCATTGTTGTTCATACTGGAATTCATGCATAAAGTCAGTTCTCTGGAAATATGCCTCAAGGGAGGATCATAGCATTTCACCCAACTCACTACAAGGTATTATTTATTACTCTTCTAAGTAATTCGACGTACATCCAGCCGAATCTGGTAGAAAGGCCCAACACAATTCTGCAAATATAGGTATCAAAAATAATAATATCTTGTCATAATATAAAGTCAGATGTTAACAACTTCATAACCTCCCAAAAATCTGGAAATCGTCACCTACTTTTGTACAACAATTAACTAAGAAATCTTCTAGCAAACTCCCAGTGAGAAACTCCACCCGTAGCGGTAACAGCGAATAGTTGCGGAACTCATCAAAGAGACAATAGTAACAAACACACAAGTACACAATAACTTGTGTCATACGCGCTCGACAGTTTAATGGCGGCCGACAAATTAGCCCCTAACTTATTTAGCGGCCAATCAAGTTGTGCCGAGCGAGGCGGCCCCCTCTGCTCAACTGCGCGGAACAGGTGTTATTGTTGAGTCTCATGTTACTTCCTATGTTCCGGGAAGATTCTGTCAGTTGTATGGGTGATACAATTATGTAGGGCAGTTCGGAAAGTGGGTTAGTAGGATAAGCATGGTTAGTAAGTAAGCGTAATTGGACTAACTTTATCGACACTTAAGTAAATTGTTTAATCTCACAGAATTAACCGAATATGTTGTAATTGCTTGTTTTTCAAGAACATGCCCCTGTCATTTTGAGGAAAACTTTACTAAACAATAAACGTAGCATTGTGTCCATTCCGTGGTCCTCTCACTGCGGCAGAATATAGTCCATCAGGAGCAATCAACCTTTCCCGGTATTATGGCAGCTCAAGAAAATGTAGTTCGGCCATGTGCGCCATGTTGATTACGAGCTCCACTCGGCTGAGAAGCCTCCTCCATAAATATTATAGCAGAGGAAGACAAAAGGTCACCAGTGCCGGCCATGTATTGGCACACAGCCCTTTGATGTATGCCAATGTACCGCCGTGTTTGTGCTCAAATATTTATGATATTTCTCCAAGCTTCTGGAAGGTTCGGCCAGAATGGATGTGTTTGTCCACTTTACGAGATGAGCTTGATTGAAATATTGTTGCTACTTTGTTATCGCGGAATTGGAGATCGTATTGTAAGTGGTTTTGGCGAAAATACGACGAATATCGAATATCTTTGCTCTATTGTGTTAAATAAGTCTACTATTTGCGTGTGGGGTAGAAGTATAATTGGCAAATAGGTTTTCTATGACGAATAGTGGAACCGTGAATATTGCTGGCTATTGAATATTGGTACAGATAGTTTCAATATTGGACATAGAATATAATTTCACAATAACAATTATTACACCGTAGCAACATTCTATTCCAATTAACAAAGCTAATTACGGTTAAGTAGACTTTTTATTCATCTGTAAAAGTATATCGATAACCAGAAAATCTCTACTCAGAAGCACTAAAGTTCCTTTTCAAATCAGCAGCACATTAGCACTCAGCTGAAATATATAATTCAGCTCCTAGAAGCAGTTATTCATCAGTAGATATGCAAAACTTCAGTGCTTGTAATAAAGGCCCCTAACTTGGAGGGACGGCGCTCATAAATAATTTAATCAACACTTTGAAACACTTTCATAAAATAAAGCTTTCTTTATTGTAGTTGTTCAGTTTAACTGGTTAGCTGGTAATCGAAGCGACAATACGTGCCTCAGTTATTTGGTTCTCATTTTATTTTTTGTAGCTGTCTATGTAAAATATGTTATTGAATACCAGCTGTTTTCCCGCGGTTTCACCCGCGTCTCGGTGAACTACACATCCCGTGCCCGAACAAAATATAGGGAACCTTTGTTACTTGGGGATAGTCTAGTTTTTGTAACAGTGAAGAATTTTTCATATCGGTTCAGTAGATTCGGACCGTTTATGGTACATACAAAGACACAAAGAATGGTTTCTTCTTCATTATATTAGTATAGACTACATAAAGCAGTAGTATTTTGATCTATTTACCATGGCAACTAAAGGCTAGTCCCCAAATAAAGGCCAAAAGAAGTGTGTCGTTAACATGCGCGGGCCCGCACAGTGCACAGGACGCGCGAACACAAACGTCACAAAGTTACGGCGGGCAAGTTGCTCTACTCGCGCGTTATTACTTCCTCGAGTAGTTCTCACGCCGCACAATAAGCTACACTATACCCAGGGTTGCTTCTGTGGATTAAGGACAATACTTAGGTTTTGCAAAAGCTGTAAGATGATATTAGTTTTACTCGAAATATGTTTAAAATAATTAAGATTACAATTCAAAGCTTTTTGATATTTTTTTTAAGAATTAAATCAGTAAACTATGTTTACGTTATTTTGAATTTCTGAATACACTAGAAATATACCATAAATAAATATTATTTAAACTTTTAGATAACAATTCCAAGAACAATTCAATGATAATTTGTGTATTTGCGAACGGAAGGCCTAAAATAGTCTTACGCGGAATTTGGAAAGGGTATCAGCCCTATACACATAACATATTCAATTAGGGTCTCGGGATGATGCATAGCGCGCCCCTATTTGTTGAGGCTCAAATGTACTCGTTAATTACTTGTCATCGCGACTTGTTCGCGAGCACACGCGTTTGTCTTTTGTTACTCATTGTACGACATCACACAGATCACCATGTGTATCTAACTTTATAATTGATGTACACAATGATTAGCGTTAAAATATGCAAAGAATATTAAATCACAGTCTGAAATAATGCTTTGGCAGAAATCAGTTACACTGTGAACATCATATTACCTTCTGATAACTTCCAGGCTAACAAATTGATCTGTCTAGAGCCAGGTACGTCTAATATAATGTGGAATTAATTAACAATTGAGTATTGTGACCTTCACGTATGTGTGAACATATTAAACCGGGAGATCCCGCGAGACACAGGCAGTAACAATGTAATTCAGTTAGCGGTAACCGGCTACAGACGCGGTTAACGTCACGCCACTCAATACTTGTTGCGATAATATCATGAAATTCTACATACTCGTATAGTATATTTAATTAATCAATAGAATAGTGCTTCTATCTCTATGTGAAGCAGTTGATGACACCTTTGATGTAATAAACTACAAACCGCTGCCGTTGAAGATAACCTAGTAACTCTGAATAAATCATATTCCTTGGTCGCAAAAAATACTAATGTTTTTTTTTGTGTACAGAATGGCCTTCTTATAATACGAAGTAATGATTGCGCATGGTTGATGGCAATAGTATCTGTAATATGCCTCTAAAAATTGTAAAAAATACGAGTTTCAACGCAAATTTTTTAAACTCCTATTACACAATGTAAATGTTTTACATTACTAAATAAGAACAAATGTAGGCGTGTCGACGTGATTGCGTGGAATCGTCACAATGATACACAGAGCGACGCAGGTAAGATGGATGTTCGAGATCTCGGCGCAACCGACCGAACTGTCTGCGGTGTCGCGACACTAGGGCTGACACCTCATTTGTGTGCTAGCATGTATAGCACATTGAATTAATTACTATTATTGTTGTAACTTAATAGACTTAGAGTGGGATGTACTTACCATTTAATTATAACGATAACCATACCTGCATATTGCCAATTCGACCAATAGGTAACAATTTGTTGGCTGGTTATAGTTTGGTAATAATTATAGTTAAATGCCACCCACCTTTAATAGGATCGGTTTTGCATTCCAAAGGAAATCGGACAATCTTTTAATCTAAGTAGTTTTTACCAGGTAGTAATTGCAATCATAACAAAATCAAATAAATCCTGTAAATAGCGACGAGCGTATTATTTGATAGCAGGTTCTAAATATACGACGGATGAACCTCATTAATATGAACGAAGCGGGATGTAAGAGTAGTCGGGACATGCGATGTACCGCAACAGCTCGCGGCGTGTTCACACCTACCACTTAACCTATCGGTTAACTGATAATCACTTATGTACTCTTTAGAAATTCATCCTTTTAAACATACTCATACATATATCTTTCTGATTGTCTTCTGTTTCAAATTATGCTTTTGTTTTTAATCACAGTATAAAAGTCAATTTCAAGGCTATTTATGTGTTGACGCTTAAGTCCGCCAACCCTACCCAGGCATGTAACAAACCCAAACTGATGATAGCATTAGGAGTTTAAGACAAAGCCGGAATACAGGCGGCTACAGCTGATGTAAAAACATCATTTATCCAGGAGATAACATCCTGATATATCGCGGGAACACTGACGGATGCTGAGCGAAGATTGACTGCCACTGATAGGCTGATAGCACGACATCCAGTACTCAAGTATCCAGTGTTAGAACGAATGGCTCGCTACGACGGAGTGACGTCACTGCTACGCTCGCTACGTCGTAGCATATTATGTAGCCATTTGCTAAGCGTTATTTAGTTAGAGTAGTTTGGAATGTAATTTATTATGTATGTTCGCTTTACCTAGTGAGGTGAAAATTAACACAATATTATAAATAAAGCTTTAGACTCTAATTCAAATAACTCTTAAAGTAATTATTAGTAAAGTTATCGTGTCACTATAAAAGTAAAGGACCTACTTTTATATTTAAAAAGATCCATAAATTTCACTAGAAACTAAACGTTCTATCACTTTTGCGTCTCCTTTAATTATGAAGTTACTCAAACAGTTTCGCTTGTAAAGCATTCATAAATCAAACTTTTTATGACCACACAAACCTTTGAGAGATTTTTATTACCATTTTAATGAAAGGCGAAATATTACGTTATTTCATATTTGTTGTAAACTGGTCAATATTTATAAAAGGAAAGTAATAAATATGAATGTAATTTGGTCCTTTGTCAACAAGGATTGTGGGGCTGTGATCTGGTACAAGCTAAATGTAAGTAGTTGTAAGTTGTCGGTGCCCGTATGGCGCTGCAGCGCTGCGGCCGCCGGGAGCACAAAGCGCTGCAGCGGGCGAGCAAACACGCTCAATTATACAGCGCCACTAGTGGTCGCCGAGGTTTCAATATTCCGACGATTGTTTGTTGTTATTTTCTATCGGTGAGCTCTATTATTGATACCGGGTCAATTAAACTAACCACATTTTTAAAACAATGAATACGACCAAATAACATGACCTCAACAAAACGCCGATCACAGCTAAAATGTTCAACCCGTTATTACCACGTAATTCAAAAACTTATCAGATTTTATGAGTCGGAGTCTCGCAGCACTTAACATGAATTACTAAGAGAAGAACTTCACAAGTTTGCCGATTAAACGTGTCCCGATAAGCACTTCAATAACTCCTGATCCGCGAATATTTACACTGCAAGACCGATATGTAATTAAATCGTCTCACTACAGTATAGTTTTACCGTACACTTTGGGTGATACATGTTAGGTAATTGTATAATTACAAATAGTTTTGGATATATTTATTCAGGCTATGATTATTTAAAGAGCCTACATACTCAGCCTACTTAAGTATTGACGGTAAAAAACATCAACACTAGCAGTACTTGAACCATAGTAAAAGCAAGGGAAAAGTTTCCCACACGCCATTACTTCCTGTTCCGGTACAACTATGTGTGCCATGATGCAGACTACCCCCCCTCGACCTTGACTCCATTGCAGGCTCTCACGCGAGCCTCCCCAACCAACTGACACTCGAAGACCTCTTTAAGTAACGCGTGGATAAAATGCTGACTGAAATACTTAGGACAAGGTCGAATGGATCCAGTTCAAAATTTAAATATTAAATTGATGATTTTTGAATTTTGAATTTTAATATTTCTGTATTTATACGGATGAAGAAATACTCAACACACATTTTTTTAGATCAGTAACACTAACGAAACAGGCATTTTCTGTTCCGTGGTTATACTGGAGTATTTTCTACGAAAACTACATGTTTTAACGTGCCAACAAAAACAATGAATTACCAAAGCAGTCGAAACCACATTAAAAAGTATCCACAAATATATCCCATTAGATTAAAAAACAATCAATGTACCGCTCTTAGTAGTACACTAAAAGCACTAATTATTTCATAGCGGTGCACCGTAGTGCACTCGGCTGCAGTCGCACTCGCTGTGCAAGCTAATAAACAGCTGAGCACACACCGTGTCGTGACGTCACAGTCCATGTGCCGAGTTTAGCTTCGTACAGCCTCCGCGTTCTAATGTGCGCCTAGTCGAATACATGTGCACACGTTTTCAATGAATGAGGTTGAAAGAGTGCTCAAATACGTGGACTGTAGATACTAACGTCGTGGCTTAGTGGTTAAAGCACCATGCAGATATGATTGTGAGGGTTTCATTCCAGATCAGACAAGTAGTGTACCTTTGACACTAATAACTGATCAAAGGCGAAGGAGCCTGGTCTATACAGTCTGACCACACGAATCACCCACCCGTATTGAGCAAGCGTGGTGATTAACACTCAATCCTTCTTTGTATGAGAGGAGGCCTGTGCCCAGCAGTGGGACAATAGATAAAAGGCTGATGACGATATATATATGAACTTTTGTTTGCTGTGTATCGAACCTATTTGGCGTAGGTACATGGGAATTCCTAGTCTGTATGAAATTTTAGAAACATAGCGTGACGTCACAGTCCATGTAAGGACTAGTTGTAGCACTAGGACCAACTGTGCCAGAGTAGGTATTGCAGTATTCTTGATTTATTGGACGTTTAATTACTAGTTAGTCTGACTATGTAGAAGTTACCTCCACAAACACTGATTTATTACATAAAGGTAATTTACATGGTATTTTCACTTTAAATTGCTGTTCTAATTGAAATACGTTGTGTTATTAAAAAAAAATGTTTACACAAATTCTAATACATTAGGACATAATTACGTCTCATGAATGGAATCATTTATATTTGAAGTTAATTGAATTGAGCGATATGTATTTACACATGAAAACGCCTAATGAAAAACCAACATATCAAGTCTAAACATAGAATTTAGAAACTACTTTAAAATATAAAAAAATACTTACATTAAGGACAAGTTTCAGTTTCCAGATAAAGTTACCTGACAGATTACGTCATAGTAAAGTAATGAAAATCGAAAAGATTATGGCATTATTTGTGTCGTTAAATAAAGATGAGCCTTACTATCGGAAGTACTTAGTAGATTAGCTTCTAGCACACTGGTGCAGTTCTCCATATAAAGCCCTTAGTTGACGGAATTCCACTCAGATGGGATGCGATAGAGAACCTATTCATATGGAAATTCACGTTAATGTATTTATATCAATGGATTTTGTTCACCAAGCAGTAGAAGGTGATTAGAATTACAACGACATACAAAGATGGTTTTAGTATGTATGCTAAATTAAGATTTATTTAGACAATCTTAATTTAAATTATCAAACTTATTGACTAAAACCCACCGTGTTTCTTCTTGAACCCTTTGTGTACCAGGGCCGCAGTAACTCTTTGAACAATCCCGCAGCCCCGGCAGATTGTTTTTATACCTTAGCTACAACATTAAAAACGTATGTCGCATAGTTATTCACACACAGAACTGCCCAAAAAACGCGCGTATAATCCGCAAAAACAATTGAACATCAATATCATAAAATAACATCGCAATCCGTAGACAAATGATTAACTTAATTAAAATTTCGGATTCTGAATGTAAATCGAAATGTAACATCCGTAAGTAATTTGATATTGGGCTCGAATATAATTTGCGGCATTTAAATGAATGAAATTAGTACAAAATGAATGAAATGAATTGGCAGGCTAACACATCGGCGGTGATCGCT
The DNA here is from genome assembly GCA_002382865.2 of Heliothis virescens. Lineage (NCBI taxonomy): Eukaryota > Metazoa > Arthropoda > Insecta > Lepidoptera > Noctuidae > Heliothis > Heliothis virescens. The sequence goes on from NWSH02000517.1 coordinate 16,582,208, forward strand.
CGCCATTAGTTAATGAGTAAACGTTAAACCTCTTTGGTAGTGCCGCCGCGGTAATTAACTCTACGGTAATAACTGATTAATTATTGTTTCGTTGATTTATAACTAGATTAACTGGTTTTTTGATGCGGCTTATTGTTAAATGTGAATCCGAATAAGCTTTATTAAATAATTGATTTGGTATTATTCACTTGTATAGGCAATTTTCTTTAATTGTACTCTTCTTATTGTTTGTCTACACATTACGGAATTCTCATAATCATCATCATCTCAGCCATACGATGTCCACTACTAGACATCATAGTCCTCCAAAATGACCAATTGGAAGTATCGTTTTCATGTTACGGATTTAAAAAAAAAAAAACAAAATTATCAATTATTTGATTTTTAATCAAAATTACCAATGCGTAGATGATGAGAGACTAATCCATTTTATTTGACATCTGAATAAATAATGGATGAATCACAAATTCCCTGCAGAACAAACAGTGCGCGTTAATCACAAAACTATGCATTTATTCACGTCTGTCATCCGCCGATACCTCTGCTGATCCCACCGCAATCAAACATACACTATTGACGATACCAATCACGCGGACAACTACTAATAGACACGTATTAGCTCACCATCAAATATTTAACTAGCAAATTAAATAAATATTCATTCACAAAACACTCGATTGTTTCCATCGATACAATTATCGAGGCGCGGCACAACTCTTTATGTTGATATTGATTATATCGATAAAAATAAAAGTGATATTGTGATGAGCTAAATGGCTCATTGACGTAGAATGCCAGCTGGGTCCAGCACTAGATCGATCGGGGTTCGACACAAGCCCGTATTTTATAGCCTAAATACGGTGAAGTTTGCCTGTAACGGTCCTTTCTGGGTCTAAGCGACTAATAAAAGTTTGTAAGTACCATGTTTGTACTGGTCAATATTACCGTACCTACAATTTAATATTGGTTTTGGATCAATGTTTTGGAACGGCGCTGAATACTCATAGAACCCAGATAATGACAATTAAGCTATTGAAATAGGTAGTTAGTTATAAAATTTTGCAGTAGCTGCGTGTTTCTTTTTACTGTAAAATACAGAAACACAAAAAGGTGACATGTTAGGGTGTCCGCTCCATCCGTCCAGTCGTCACAATAAGTCGCTATCAGCCGGTCAGACCTTTATGCAAATGTGCGTATTAGGGCTGCGGGCACAGCGCGCCGGGGTGCTGCTGGGAGACGCAAGTTATAAGCGAGCGGCATTAACTGGAGGATATAGCTCGTCAAAATCTTACCACAACACAATACATTACACTAACACTATAACAAGTATAAGTAAACATAATTTCAAAATTCACAACATAATTGACAAACACCACACCAACCTTTCACTTAGTCCTTTCTGGTCCTCCCGCCATAAACCGGGGTGTAATCTGAGGTGTGATACAGGTCAAGTAGTGAAGTTAACCGCGAGGCGACGAAACTACCCTCTCGTGAGGGTGCTGCGCCCTTCCACTTGACAACCTGAGAGGTAACAACAATGTGTTACATGCTTAATCGAATTAACTTACGGGCAATTGGTTGGAGATCATTGTTCAGATCTGTCTTTTATTAGGCTTTATTGTCGACTGGAATAGTGCATGCTATTTAAGGTAATCGGTAACAAATAGTGTAGTTTTATAGACAGCTCTTCGTGTTTCAAATGTAGCAAAGTGTATTTAAGTAAAGCTAAACTAAAGAACTGTAAGTTATACCAGATGTAGAATCTCAATTCAAAAACCATTTTCAGTCCAATATCTCGCTACAATCTATAGCTGTCTATAGCGAATAGTAAATCCGTGTCCCGCGAACTGGCCACATAATTCCTTGGAATAGCCTACAACTTGGGTCGCCAGATCTGTGTAAATTCCCCGAGCCCGAGCAATACCCGCGCTACGAGCCCGTGATCCGCCAGGGGGCGACACCGTCCTATGTCAGAACATCTACCTAACTTCTATATACTGTACAGTGAAGATCCGACGGAATATCGGACAATGGTACAAGGACAAAATTGAAATAATAATATGATATCTTGTAACACTTGGATTGATTCTTTAACAGCATTGGTCGAGATTGATACAGTTTTATGCCAAAGCGAAATCACGATTCCATTTCATTAGACTAATAATAAGGTTTAGAAACTTTATTCACGTTAAGAATTAGACTCACATTCAAGAAAAACATAACATGTTAAAATTTAATTCTGCAACACGGAGATCAGAACTATCCTTAAATCTACTCGAAGCGCTTCTCGAGAGAATACAGAAATATTTCCAAGAAGGCGCCTGCCACTGACGTACAAGCACTGAAATGATTTATCTTGTTCATATGGCTTAGACTTTCCTGCACAAGATAACGAGAATCCCTGCGGAACAACACGACGAGATTAAATAGGCCACACGTGAGAGTAACTGACTCGCCCTTCGGCCAGGAGCTCCGTTAGACAGACCCACTCCCTTGTATAACTTGCCGCAAGGTAAACGAATTGTCTGCGGTAGCACCTGATGTTCCTCTGTTATTTTTTGCTTTTCATTCTCCATGTAAATCAACTCACACTTCTGACAAATGTCTCAGCAAACACAACACTAATTCTGCACTACGTTAGAAGCCCTGAATTTTCCTACTCCGTTGCTTTCTCGACATTTTCTAGCACTTACAAATGTTGTCACTTAGCATAAATAAATGAGGAAAAGTTCCGACGATATGTCAATGTAATTTGGGAGTAGTTGCAGACGTCCGAACACCTACAGCATTAAATATCGACGACGCTACATCGGGCGAGCATGAAATATTCAGCGGCGAGCGAGCGACGACGCCCGGCGCCCGGGCGCCCGGCGACCCCGCGCCCCCCGGCCCCCAGCCCCGCGCCCGCGCAGCGAGCACATAGCGCCACGTCACTATTCATTGCTCTCTCGAGCCTTGAATTCTGGATTGGCGAATCTAAAAAGCAATGTACAGCCAGGTGGCACGCTACTCGATTCCTCTCCGAATATTTGATGCAAGAACGCCCGTAACAGCGCCTGATTGTCACCCCTCAAATAGTAGCGCCGTATTTCTTACACTTTAGCGAGGATATACCGCCCCTTGTAAGCGCCGCTGTAGTTTATAGTCCGCAAAGGGTTCCCGATATTGACAACCTTTTGTGGGAACTGTCTGTGCGAGATATACGGAGAGGCTCGGCGGCACACTCAAATAAAGCGACCGTTAGGCGATCAGATCGGCCAGGCGAAATCTTGGTTGGAACCCAATTTCAGTTAGCAAGTCTACATCACACTCTTAGGGCCCCCTTTGCTTATTATGGTCCTCGCTCCTCGTCAGGAGGATTATTGTTTTATCCCACAGAAAACTCTTGGCGAAAATGAATTTAAATATCACTTCTAAGTACATACAAATTCATTGTCGTTTCAAAGACTGAGTCCACGTGTCGTCGCTCCCCAAACTTTTCCCATTATTAAATTTTCGGGAGCTCAAGGGGGCTTTCGATAATCCTCATAATAAAAGCCGTCGCCGAAGCAAAGTCAATGTTAAAAATCTTCGGCGAAATCTCATTATAGGCAAATGTAATAGAAGACGATTTCCTTGGGCAGCGCGCGCACACAAACATGATTAGGGGCTGAGCGGGGGCGCACATAATTGTAGCTATTGGGCTAATTTGGCGTCCATTACTTAAGGGCAGCGCTTCAGACGTGTAATCGTATTATTCTTTTGTGGTTGCGCAGCCCTGCATTATTTGTTAGTGAATGTGTTAGGGGATGTTTTGTGTCTCGGTAGCGAGCGGGGAATTAATAAGATTAATTCATTTGTCTGCAAATAACGGAATAACAAGCTCGCTCTGTTGTTTTAGTCTCAAAAACGGTTCCTCAGCTTACAGCTGAATATTTACAGACACATCCAGCAGCGATTGTTCCTCACGTGACTTAATTATAAAATCAACGCGTTCGTGTTTGAGTTAGCATCACAATTGGCCCAAACACGTGTTGACAAGTGCGAGCGCCGCCGGTGCATTACTGCGGATTAGCATAATATCCGGCAAGTTGGCGGCGTGCATACAAATCTTAATAAATTAAGTCGCGAGCTGAAAGGAGCCTTTCTTATAGGCTGTGAATAATTAGTGGCAGCCGGCGCCGACTCACACAAATATCAAGTGCTTCTTGACGTTTATTTTGTGAGGTTTTGTTTGAGTTCAAGTCTTGATACAATTCGCTTAATGCACTGAATGTGTTAAATAAATTTAGAGAAAATGAGCATGTTTTGCGTACTGTTGGAGTATGTAATAACATCCACATAGATTCGTGGAAAAATACTTCAAGTATTTAATAAAAGCAAAACCTGTATCTAGTCGGAGTTTACTTAAAGTAATTAGATGAGATAAGTTCCCGCTCAAAGCAGACGCTACGACACGACTTCCTTTAATAACTTACCTTCTAATAAATATTACATTTTTAGTTTTCTCCTCTGCGCATAAATTACCTAATGAAAATAACTAGCGCAGAGGTGCTGGTTTCTGAAATTGAAAATATATTTCAATTATAAATTGAAATGTAAATCACTAGGGTCTAATATTGATTGAAATAGCCGAGTCAAGAGTTATGACTGCTCTTGAATAAACTAGAATTTGCTGAAAATCTAGAACAGAAAATATTTTACCCGAAGCTGGCATTCGTTTCAAAAATCAAACACATTTTTTTTCCTCTTTTAAAATATATTAAGTAGGTTCTTAGAAATGAAAAAATAAATGTTTATAGCATTTGTAACAGCTAGAAGGTAACATAATTTCAGTGAGTAGTCTTTTTAGGTAAATAAAGCGGCGAGTCAAAGCTAGCGTTGTTTGCGCGGCGGTGACGTCACTCGCGTCATCACGCACGCTCAATGCTGCGGATTGAATGAAGTCGTGAAGCCTGGTGAACCTTTAGAACTTAGTTCTATGTATGTACAATATGATGGCTACCATGGAATGTAGCATTTTAGACATAGAAGATATAAAAGAAACGAAGGATGGATTGTGTTAAACATATGGCTATAAATAGTGTTAGCTATGAGATGACGTTACATTGAAGAGTACGGAATTTTATTTGTGGTACAAATAAAATTGGTATTAGGACAGGACGATGTTGATGACATAATTAGGCAAACTGCAACTTTCATGTATACTAGTACATTCAGTTTAGCACATTAAATATTAAGAAGATTTGAATCAGGTAGATGTCCTTAGCTTTACTATGTTAAATTACAAAGATATGGTTTAGGAAGTCCTGAGGCAAGGCGGAGTCGAAGCCGATGACTTTAGGCTGAAGCTGTATGTGTCAATTAAACACTGGACGGTGATATAGTGTGTGTAGGAGGACGATGTGAACTAATTGAGGCGATTTACATACTTGAATAACTTTGTCATGCTCAGCAAAATATTGCAGTCGATAGCTCTTGCTGAATGTACAAAAATACAAAAACCAGTTATGTATTTTCTAAATTCAAGTCGTTAAAAATCCAATAGTGTGTGTATGCAAATGATACAGATAATCCGGTTTTATTCGCCTTTGTTCTCTATGTGGGACTCGATAGAATATTATTTGAATACATTGAGCATTTAATAGATTCAAGTTTTGTTATTATTTTTACTGAAATCTGTTTAATATTCGAAACCTTTGATATTTTTATGAAATATTTTATATAGTATAGCAATTTTTATTTCATAACCTACGTGTGAGTTCATGTATAGTAGTAAAATTTGTTTTAACCATCATTTTTGTAGTCACCCCAGGCAATATTAGGCATTAAGTCATTTTTAATGTTTGTAAGTTAACTGTAAGATATATACTGTAATATGATCACGACTTTGAGTAAGTCTCTTCAGCAAAAATATGATTAATACTATTTGGAAACAAAGTTAATGATTTATGAGCACAATTTCATTATTAGTGTAATCTCGTTTTGTATAACAGTAATTTTGTCGAGCGTCAAGAAATTAACTCTCGAAGAATGTCTCGTACAAAATGAGTTTATTTTTGTGATAATTAAGGTTTTGAGAGGACGACGCGTGCTGGAATATAACTTATTTTATTTCGCCACTTTTGAGCTAAATGAGTTCGCACCACATCGTGCGGCGGGTTTGAACCCGTGACCTCGCACTCGTCTGCCTCTCAACTATTTACGCGCTACAATTGTTTCGAGGTGCAATTCCATTTTTATTGCTTTGTTTTTGTTATCCCAGCTAGTCTAGACAATCTAGCCGCGTGTCATTTTTACTCTCAATTGTTGGTCTGCTGTATTTCATTAACATTTTTTTCTTTTCTTATTTCAGGTAAGCGTATATCTCGAAGATTTCTATTTCAAGATAAACAGTAAGTTTATATTGGACTAAACAGAACTGAGAATCATTTAAATGGAAATACTTCACAAACTAAAGATTAATTAACCCACCTCGCTAAGACAGATACATCTCAACATTTAAATAAATTGTATTCTCAGAGCAAAGCTATAATAAAGACGAAAGATGATTTGAGCTGTATTTTCTTTTGCATTTGAAACTCAACAATAACGAGCTTCTACTGCCATTCAATTTTAGACCTAAAGTCTATAACGTAGTGGGTCGATGTTTCAATAACGAGGCGGCGCGCCCTGTTGCTGTCATTCAGTGGAACAATAGTGACAATTTCATGAAATAATAATTTGAACTTGTTAACGACAACAGTTTTTTGTTTTGGTCAAAACAATTTTGCGTATTTCATGTTTTCAGTCGTTTTACAGAATATATTTTTTTTCTTGCTGTAGGCATTGTTGTTACAACCTCTTTTATAAGCGGCAGATAATTCACTTCAAAGATTATTTTCTACGAAAATATCATAAGCTCTTTTCCTCCAGAAAGAAACATAAATCGAATTGTCTTTAAAAATAGCGCGAATGTTATTCACACTTTGCTTCCAGTACAAACAGACAGTTTTATATAGCAAGTCAGATACTTGCGACTGAAGCACGGAAAGCTAAATACAAAGGAAGTATTTTATTATCTCAACGTAAAGAATATTTTCCCGACTAATTAATTCTTATACAAATTGCTACCAATAATTAAGACGTCTTAATTACCTTTAGTAAATTATTAATTTTATTTTGAATGTTAATTTAATTAAGTGGCGAGATGTCTGTTGCTTACTTACCTGAATACAAAGTAAACTGGGTCAACAATGTTTGAATGATATCTTTCGAAATTATTTCTCAGATGGAAGTCACCGGTGTTTGTTTGTAAAGAACTGGAAATATTGAAACCTCCCGCTTTAGAAACTTGCAAACATTCAAGAATTAAATTGTCACAAACTTACTTGTTGTTTGTCGGTAGCTTTGGTAGCTCCGTTCTTAGAATAAATTACATTTTCATTGCAAGTTGACATCGAAACGGCATTCCTTTCCTGATAGAGATTTTTCGTCCTCTATTGACACTATTTGAGCATAGTATACGATAGCTCAATAGGAAAAAGTCGTCCAAGTATCGTGCCAGCTTATATTTCAGATTTATATAAGACCGTCCGACCCTCGTGATAAGCGAGCATGCACGATCCGTTGCACTATACTCCTGGCATATTAAATCTAGCTCAGGTAAGTGCCACCCTGCCGGCAATAACTGTAGCAACTAGCCACTATACTGCAATCACCACTCGCTAAATATTTATGTGCGTCGCGTGATACAATCAATTTATTGTCGCTAGGATTGATTGACGAGCCGTCAATGCGTTCGCTTCTAGCGATAAATGATCGAGGACCAATCCAATGTTTTTGTTCAATCGTAAGAACTGATGGACGGCCGAATCAATCGGTATCAATCAACGTAGATGCTATTGAGCCTGTCTCCTCGAGATATGACGAGCTCGTCAGCCGACAGGTACCGACTCATTTGCATTTCAATGTCTTCAAGATATCGATAGAGCTGTGTAATGGACGTCGGAAGTAAGATTAGCACGAGATTGCCTTCAATACCCGAGATATTCTATTATTATAACAATGGTATTTTCTATCTTACCGATCACAGGAATAAAAACTGAAGCTCATGAATGAATTCATGTTTAATGCATATGACGCTCGATTTTTTACGTAAACTGCTAAGCTGATTTTGATAAACGAAATACCATTCGATCTGTGTCATTGAAAGCGTGGAATAAGTTGACTTGGAATGGTGACATTACCATTTTGTTTATTTATGTTTATCATAAGTATTCCATTAGTTGTAAGTCAATATTTCGTCTGGTATTTATATACAGTACGTAAACTTTGGAGAAAATGGAATAAGACTTTTTGGAAGGAATCGCCCACGCACATTACTGGTAAAATATAAAATAAGAATACTAATTTAGTCTACAAAACTTTATATTATTTATGTATGTTTTACCCCACCAAGAACTTTAACTATCTAATATCTAATAAGTGATTATTTCCATTGATTATATATCTCGTCTATCGGCAGTAACTCTGTAATGCAGCTTCTGTCAATTAGTAATTTTGACGTAATAACAATTAGTATCACGTAGCGCATTATCATTAATCAATGGTTATGAGGACAGCGGTAATTAATAAAATAACCTAATTAACGTAACGTTTCGCCGTGTGGCTTGACTTCCAGTTTAATCTGATTTCGTTAATCAGCTTTGTTGTGAACTGTTAGTGCATTATTGTAATTAATGAGATAAGTTATTTTGATGTTGATATTAGGCGAAGAATTTAGGCTTTTTACAAGTTTTATTTTGCAAACAATAATATTTTATGTCTGCGTATAATATCGTGTTCGGGCGATGCAGTGTGTATAGGTGTCGTTTATACTAAAACATATCTTGAAGATAGTACAAATAGCAATGTAAATAAATCCTTATAGTGGAATGGCGAAGTTTCTAGTAATAAAATTACATTGGTTTTATAAGTTTGTTAAGTAATTGAATTCTTAGAACTAGCAACAAATTACTGAAATTAAATATTTTTCTAAATAAGTATCGTGTCACAGGCTATTTTAGTATCGAGTTATTTTACTTTTAGATAATGAATAGTAAAAATGCTTTATATTGAATGTTAAAGGGAAATAAAATACTATATTGTGCATTCTATTCTATTCTACAATAAACGTTTATTCTATTCTATTCTATTCTATTCATTCATTATGATTAAATATCACTGACACTCACACAAACAAACATGCAGAAAAAAAACCAGATAACACAACATGTTCTTCCAATCATGAAACACACAATAACCTATCTGATACAATATAATGAAATGAAATAAATAATAAAAATAATATCGCCACTGAGAGCTGATGTAAGCACAACAGGCAACGAGTGAAAGATCAGATTTATAAACATATAATAGTATAATAATCCTTGGAATGGCATCGCAATATGGCCGTCAGCGCGCTTACGATCGCACGGAGAGCGGTGACGTCATAATACGAGTTACTCGCGCATATCATACCCGTATGTCGGCGTTACGGGCCCGTATCGCACGCTTGCTTCTTAACACATTGTTACTATGATACAGTATATTGTTTAAATAAAAAAAATAATCGAGATTAGGTACTACATAGTTCTTTTCTGGTCTTCTTTCATGTCATCTTAGTTTGTAAAGTGATACCCGAATATTATTATGTTCCTAAATGGAAAAGTTAATTAGTGCCTTATAACTTTATAACCTAAATAACTGCCTAAAAATATAATTTAAAGAACACCCAAATATGTGGCAGTCATTACAAAGTCGTAAAGCTACTGTAAAGGATTGCCAAAAGTCCACTTATCCCTGGCCAAAACCTGCCCACACTAAGCAAACATAAATTCGTTGGGATTAACCCCGCGTACAAGCCAGAGCACACGTCGTGGCGCCACAAGCCTGTCCTAAAATAATATTAAACCAAAAACAAAAACTGCCATTACTGTTCCTACGAGTGCAATATGTAGTGTTGTGTTGCAATGTAAAAATGTGCCGTGTGTCCGCAGGCAGCGCGGCCGAGGGGTCGCGGTCGCGGTCACTGACGCACGTAAAACAAACGCCGGCATTATTTAGGCGGCGCCGCGTGATAATCTTTATTAATAGAGCCATCCCTCGGACTTTTTGTTGGGATGTAGTTTGAGGCCGCGCTAAGCTTCGCGGATTTATGTCTTGGCCTCCTATTGCGGGATAATTCCGGCTTCAAATGTCCGCGGATTGGATGTTAAAAAGTATTTCCTTAAATTAATGTTACCCCATTTTACTTAAGCAATAGATTTAACTTGTTTAATTAAGCTTGTCGGCCTGAATGAGATTAACGCGTAAAAAGGGAAGAATACAAAGAGATGGCATAAAAATATTCGTTATATCCCTGTGAAACATTGGAATAAAATATTGATAAGGATGTAGATTAAAATAAATGTAACAGAAAACAAAACAAACCCAGGTGCCATAATACTAATACATGACATAAATTAATGCTCACAAAATTCAAAGCGCCTTAATTTGAAAGCCATTATCGGAAGTTGAACACACTGGCCCACTCCGGAACGACCTTAAAAACAAATGTCCCACCCACTTAACTGAATCGGCACAAATTGTGGCGCTGATTCCATTACGGCGCACACACACATTTGCATAACATCTCAAACGTTAAGCGTATGCGTATCGCGTAACCTTGTTTGGCTGTGATTCGTCCGGCTGCCGCGCGTCCGGTGCCGGTCGCCGTCCGGTCTCGCCGTCCGGCAGGTGGAACTTTTAAACGGCGGCCGAGCGTTGCGTTGTGCACAACTTTTAACGAGCTTCCGGCAAGCCGTGCCGTGCCGTTTAATCATAGTTTTAAATTGCAGTACGTAAGGGTTCGCAAACATACCTACACAAGTTAGTACGCGATGTTCTGGAGCACATGCGTGCAGCTTATTGCGACACTTGTTTGCCGTACTCGTATAAACAGGCGCATGACACTTTACTCAGTCGACGTTATTAAATTCTGAGAGAAAACAGAATTTACAGTAATTCTCAGATACACATCTCAATCAATATAAGAGTGCAGTTCATTGGCTATCCGACACAGACCAGCAGATGAAACCAGACAACAATTAACACTTGGCATCTGCATCCAGTCTGTTTGCGTTACATTCCCTTGTATAAACAGATGATAACCAGTTAAGTGGCAGTCGCGTCGACTGACAAAGAGCACGAGAATTTCATAAACAAACTTATGCAAATACGCCACTGAAGTAGCTCCCCTTAAATATAAATCGTGCGACCAGCGAGAGAGACAAACGCGCCCCCGCCTTCAAATCAATAGGAATTTTATTGCGTGGTAGGAAGATTGATTTTAGTTTGTGAGTTGATATGGAGATGGGATGTAGGGATCGTGATAGAGCGTAGTGTTTACGTGCCGGGAAACTACGAGTTGTTTGTTTTTTGTTCGGCAATAATTTCCGGATCGTCGGTAATGTGTGCCGCGCCAACAAATGGAGAGCGGCGAGTGCTGTCGGCGACACCTCTCACTGTATACTTCACACTAACAATTCACATTACCGATATCATAAATCCACGCTTAGCCTTAACAGAACCAGTTTGTTCAGTAGCATTGCATAAGTAACTGTCATCGTAATATTGCGAAAATGCATGAATTTTGCAGCACCTGCTTAGTTTCATATTTAAAAACTACAGAATGATTCTTAACTTCCTGAGCACAGTTGATTCAAGCAGTAGTAAAGTAAAATCTAATTAATTTTTAACCAGTTGCGTGATTTCTAGGCATTTACTTCTGAATTCGTTTATTTTTGTGGTTTTCTTTAATTTATTCATCTTGTGCACGTTTCCCTTCAGATGACAGTATCGCATGTTGTCCGCACATTCAGCGACCTTGTGATGTAAGGAATGGAGAAATTACATAAAAACAAATGAACCAGATAACTTTACGGCTGATTTGATATCATTGCTGAAGAAGAAAGACATTTAGGTACAAATAAGGTACACCTAATTTAAAAACGTATATGACGTCAAAGCACCCTGACCGTGAAGCATAAAATGCTTCTATTTGCGGTATTAACTACCTACACAGTTAAAATAAAAATACTTCATAGCTGGCTCATAAACGCCCACAGCTAAACATAATGAGCTTTCCTTAATTACTTTATTCCGTATTAAATTTTAATCTCAGACTAAAAAGAGAATATTTATTACTAACAGTACCTACCTATCAAGTTGTACTTTTCTCTTCCGATGTCCAAGTATAACTTGTCAAAATGTTGTTTCAATGTAAATTAATATTCGGGTAATTGGAGCTACCTGTGTCATCCGTCTCTTTCACGCGAGGGTGTTTTGTCCCACGTGTGACAGTGACAGCGGGTGCGTGCGAGCCCTCGTCAGTGGGTAATTAGAACCGGCGCGGATTTAATTGGCGGAACATTCCTTTGATATTACACTATAAGGTGTTATGGTCGTTGTTTTATTCAATACCTGTTTTGCATACCGTTTGTAATGAGTAGTACTTTGTTATTTTTGGTATATATTTCTGAAATATATATGAGGAGTAAAATGGAAACTATCTTTGAATATAGGTATGTAGTTGAGATCGATATGAAAACAGTTCCTTTAATATGAGAAGTTTTTGCCATTAGAAGTAATAATATAAATGAAGGACTCGCGTACTTTAGCCTCTAACTGCTCTCAGACAAATAACAATTAATTTTTGTGGTGTTAGGCGTCTATTTAACTGGGTGGGCGTTACAAACATCATTATAAACTGTCAGATTATACGCGGCTGTTATCTAATAAATAGCGATATAATCCCTAACTTTTAAAAGCTATTCTGACTGTAATACTCCTGGAGTGATATCGAGCTTATCTCGGGGCCCCAGACAGACCCCACGATTATCGCGCACGATACCATAAGCACTCGCCGTCATTGCGTATGCGACATAAAGAAGGCCGCCCTACATAACAGATAAAACTAAACTTATTCCCGGAATGTGACTAACGGAAAATAGGGATCCAACATTACAATAATAAAAACGTTTGTGGAATGGAGTGAAAAGTCAAAGCACTGCAGGACACAACTTTATATCTGCGGTAGAATCATACGAATTTGGACTTTATTTGAGGGTGTGTAAGACAGGTTTGAGACGCGAGTAGTTTGGTGAGCGTGGGTGAAAAGGGCGGCGCGAGCTCCGGCAGAAGCAATTCATTCCACATTAGAAGGGCGAAGGGCTTTTTATATTAATTGCGGATGTCATTACAAGGTCTTCAGGCGAATACTGTAATATTATGTAGATGTGGTGCAGCGGCGAGCGCTCTTTATGGCGCGAACATTGATTCCCCGCAGCCATCAATTCGGTTGATCGCTGTAAGTTATGGCAGATTTAAATAATCTATTAGTCGAGCGCGCTGTTCCTACTGACATTAAATGCAGTGTAGGGACGATAATACCATAAGCGGTAAAGTATGGCGGATTTTGCAGTGGGGAGCCATATGAATACAAGTTGAAACAATCCTTTTTGATGCCATTATAGTATTATCAAGGAATTATCAGTCTAATATGGGTTTTAGCAAATATCTTTCAAAGAAAAACTTCAATCCGCGCTTCTTTTTGCGTCATATAAAATTGTGAATATAAGTATGATACCAGATATCATTAACAAAAGAAAGTCGCATCTAACTAGTTCAACTCTTATATTACCCACTTCAGTTCTTCTACACGATACTTTATCCCAAAGTATTTTTATGACAAGCCTTGAAAACTTGTCTGAAGAGACCTTTTTCCGCGTCGTAAAGCTACACTTTGAAGTCCTGGTACTATAAAGTTTCTATTACAAGTGATGTGGAGGTTTGACCTTTGGAGAGTCCCCTGGTGTCCAATGTGCCAGGCTGTTGTACCAGCTCATGTATAACGTGCTCGCCAGCTGCCCCTCCGATAAATCATCGCGTTCATCAATATCTATTAGCCACTTAACGCACTCAACTTCGTTATTTACTTTTACACACTCCGCTTAAATGTGTTAGTTGGAACGCGGTTGCTGTGGAAAATTTTCGCTTTTGATGTACGAGAATCATAATTGATTATAAAAATAAAAGGTTTCTGAGACTTCGTATAAAATATAAAAACAGCGCGAGGAAACTGTGCCTCATTATATTCGTGCGTTACCTAAATAAAGTGTATGTATATAAATAATAAATAAATAATAAAATTGTTTATTTGTACATACCTACAGAAAACTAAAAAGTACAAGAATGAGTCTTAGGAATTAATTTGTACAGCGGAGACACGGTTTAAGGTCGAAACATCTGACTCCTGTACTAGGCAAGAAGCCTGTATCTCAGAAGCCGAAGTTCCCCAGCTTTAATTGACATACAACATTATAAACATAGATCGTCGTATAAATATAAATCATATTTTTATACTATTGATGAAGAAACTCTTTTGCAACTTACGTATAATGAGGTTTACTCACAGGGATTTAAAGTCATATCCAAGAAAATATGTTCACTTACATCCTCTCATCTAATTGTAGAATATTTCATAGTGTATGTGACGCGGTGCGGCGCGGCGTGTTGATTTGTCGTCGATTGTAGGTCGGCTGCAGCGCGGTGTGGCTCACGAGTTTATGTTCATTTGGGCTATTGTTCACTTTATATGCGATACAATTTATTTTGCTTCAACTACATCTTGTGGACATCAATAGTGGGTGCATTCACTTGGGCAGAAGTTGTCAATTGGATTAATTTAGGCAGAGGTTTTAAAAGTCATTATATTTTTGACATCATTACAAACCAATATAACTACGTCATCCCACTAGTCATTATTCACATTTCTAATAAAAATGCAAGCTAAGAAAATATATAAAAATACTTGGCAACTTGATCGTAGCAAACTAAGTTAGTCAACAACGTCAGGCTTCATTGCACTACGTCGTGTAGCAGCCTGCAGCAGCCGGCTGTCCTCGGGGGATGAGACCCTCCCCCCCCCTCCCACGCCACGCAGTTACCTATGAAATTGTGGCGAAAATTACCTGCTGGAGCTTGCCTTTGGTAGGAAAGTACATGTGGTTTCCTTGAGCAAAGCTGATCTGATCTTGGTGTCCATCCACATCCTTATATATTCTTTCATATCACGTATATGTGGTTTTGTGAAAAACCACGTTTGTGTAACATTTCAGTGAATAGTTTAGCATGGCAATTTTATTTTCATATATTTTAAGTTTCACTGATGCTATTTTTTAGAGTATTTTTTTTTATTATAATAAATATACAGCGTATTTTTTGGAATATAAAGCATTCGTTAGTAAACAGTTAATATTTTATAAATTCGTTAGTTTCAAATAATGTTAACATATTTCAAAGCAAATATAAAATGTAGTTACGGTTATAAAACAAGCTTCTATTTTAGAATAAACATAAATATTCAAAAGCATCCTGCTGTATCAAATAACCGATAGATCCGTTCAACAAACGGCTACCACACGCCTCTTGAATCCTCTGCAAATCTGTGTATATCTGGTTACGTTATTTTCGCCGGTCGGATGGCGCCGGCCGAGAGCTTGCGGTGTCGGATTATCGCGCCGCATCTCATCCGCAGCATCCGACGAGATCACTCACGTCACATTAGGATTGATGCAGCTTGGGGAATACGCCCGTAATGCTTGGGAGGAACTTAGCACTGTCTGTACTTTATGTAACACCTACCGATGATAGTTATAAAATTCATTAAATTATTATGAATTTTTACTGTAGTTTTCAATATAGTGCATTTCATTTAAATGTACTCATACCTATGCTACTAACAAAAAAACATATTCTGTGTGTAATCCATTAGAATATTAAAATATGTTCCGGGAAAAGATTACTAAGGATCATTTGAACACCACAGGTCCTCACAATATTAGTTGAACCACACACCAACTCAGGCAGACCAATGTTTATATTGATTTGTTTCTAAAAGTGCTATTATAACTGTGAGCAAAAGTTTATTGAACGTAATACTCGTATTACTGTGCTATGAAATTAAACTGTCAGCGATACGACGTGTACGCATGAGCTGTTTAAACAGCGTGATGTTTTATTGCTCTACGGGGAGGTTGTATCAAATTATATTATCACGGCATGTGGAACTTTACTGTAAATGTTAAATGAAACTATGAATGTAATACTAATTACTGATCAAAGTTTAATTGAGCTGTTGAAGTACCGAACCTTTAACAGAAGTTTACTGCTTAGTTGTAAATTATAAAGATAGCCTTTGTTAAGCTTTTGACTGAAATGACGACGACGAAACTTATTTAAGAATATGTTTTACCTCCAGTTCATCCAGTTCAAGAAACATCAGTGTTGTTATATTCAAACAGATCCATGTTAATTAATGACGACACTAAACCTTCGCCAGTGGTCCAAGTTATCAGAACGTTAAACATTACGACCGTGGCGAGACATACTTCACTACAACTACCCATTGTGACTATCACTATTTCTTAAAGTAGATACGTTCTCGTAAACAAAGACGTTTGGCTATTCGNTTGTACAGCGGAGACACGGTTTAAGGTCGAAACATCTGACTCCTGTACTAGGCAAGAAGCCTGTATCTCAGAAGCCGAAGTTCCCCAGCTTTAATTGACATACAACATTATAAACATAGATCGTCGTATAAATATAAATCATATTTTTATACTATTGATGAAGAAACTCTTTTGCAACTTACGTATAATGAGGTTTACTCACAGGGATTTAAAGTCATATCCAAGAAAATATGTTCACTTACATCCTCTCATCTAATTGTAGAATATTTCATAGTGTATGTGACGCGGTGCGGCGCGGCGTGTTGATTTGTCGTCGATTGTAGGTCGGCTGCAGCGCGGTGTGGCTCACGAGTTTATGTTCATTTGGGCTATTGTTCACTTTATATGCGATACAATTTATTTTGCTTCAACTACATCTTGTGGACATCAATAGTGGGTGCATTCACTTGGGCAGAAGTTGTCAATTGGATTAATTTAGGCAGAGGTTTTAAAAGTCATTATATTTTTGACATCATTACAAACCAATATAACTACGTCATCCCACTAGTCATTATTCACATTTCTAATAAAAATGCAAGCTAAGAAAATATATAAAAATACTTGGCAACTTGATCGTAGCAAACTAAGTTAGTCAACAACGTCAGGCTTCATTGCACTACGTCGTGTAGCAGCCTGCAGCAGCCGGCTGTCCTCGGGGGATGAGACCCTCCCCCCCCCTCCCACGCCACGCAGTTACCTATGAAATTGTGGCGAAAATTACCTGCTGGAGCTTGCCTTTGGTAGGAAAGTACATGTGGTTTCCTTGAGCAAAGCTGATCTGATCTTGGTGTCCATCCACATCCTTATATATTCTTTCATATCACGTATATGTGGTTTTGTGAAAAACCACGTTTGTGTAACATTTCAGTGAATAGTTTAGCATGGCAATTTTATTTTCATATATTTTAAGTTTCACTGATGCTATTTTTTAGAGTATTTTTTTTTATTATAATAAATATACAGCGTATTTTTTGGAATATAAAGCATTCGTTAGTAAACAGTTAATATTTTATAAATTCGTTAGTTTCAAATAATGTTAACATATTTCAAAGCAAATATAAAATGTAGTTACGGTTATAAAACAAGCTTCTATTTTAGAATAAACATAAATATTCAAAAGCATCCTGCTGTATCAAATAACCGATAGATCCGTTCAACAAACGGCTACCACACGCCTCTTGAATCCTCTGCAAATCTGTGTATATCTGGTTACGTTATTTTCGCCGGTCGGATGGCGCCGGCCGAGAGCTTGCGGTGTCGGATTATCGCGCCGCATCTCATCCGCAGCATCCGACGAGATCACTCACGTCACATTAGGATTGATGCAGCTTGGGGAATACGCCCGTAATGCTTGGGAGGAACTTAGCACTGTCTGTACTTTATGTAACACCTACCGATGATAGTTATAAAATTCATTAAATTATTATGAATTTTTACTGTAGTTTTCAATATAGTGCATTTCATTTAAATGTACTCATACCTATGCTACTAACAAAAAAACATATTCTGTGTGTAATCCATTAGAATATTAAAATATGTTCCGGGAAAAGATTACTAAGGATCATTTGAACACCACAGGTCCTCACAATATTAGTTGAACCACACACCAACTCAGGCAGACCAATGTTTATATTGATTTGTTTCTAAAAGTGCTATTATAACTGTGAGCAAAAGTTTATTGAACGTAATACTCGTATTACTGTGCTATGAAATTAAACTGTCAGCGATACGACGTGTACGCATGAGCTGTTTAAACAGCGTGATGTTTTATTGCTCTACGGGGAGGTTGTATCAAATTATATTATCACGGCATGTGGAACTTTACTGTAAATGTTAAATGAAACTATGAATGTAATACTAATTACTGATCAAAGTTTAATTGAGCTGTTGAAGTACCGAACCTTTAACAGAAGTTTACTGCTTAGTTGTAAATTATAAAGATAGCCTTTGTTAAGCTTTTGACTGAAATGACGACGACGAAACTTATTTAAGAATATGTTTTACCTCCAGTTCATCCAGTTCAAGAAACATCAGTGTTGTTATATTCAAACAGATCCATGTTAATTAATGACGACACTAAACCTTCGCCAGTGGTCCAAGTTATCAGAACGTTAAACATTACGACCGTGGCGAGACATACTTCACTACAACTACCCATTGTGACTATCACTATTTCTTAAAGTAGATACGTTCTCGTAAACAAAGACGTTTGGCTATTCGTTATTAGGAACGCCGCGTGGTTTCAAAAGGATTTTTTTAGAGTTTAATAACGTTTTTTTATTAGTATTTCAGTATTGTAAGTTGCATTAGTAGAATATTTATGTAACTTCGACTGATAGTGTACCGTTAGGGTCTTAAAACAAGTTCAATATAAACTACATACATTGCTACGCCGTAGGCGGCACTTGACTACGCCGTAGCAAAGTTAAAAATATTTGAGATATGAATGCGATACATCTACATTTTTTAGATTGCTGGCGAGTTTTTGCACCAATTTTCCTTACCAACAAAAGCAAATAGAAAGTAAAAAAGTGCGGGCGTTTTCTCATGTTATATTTGACGTTTGAAAGATGTGCAGATTTTGAGTCTAGCCTGATAAAATAATTTAGATTTTTTCTTATGTTATCTAAGGCCTGTTATTTTAGCAGGAGTTCGTCAGTGGCATCGACAGCATCGCAGGTTGGCGCGCTCGGCTGCTCCCCTTAATTAACGCGGATATCCGTGGCGCGCACGCCGAGCACCGATACACGACTCTGCTCTTTAATTGGACACACTTCTTGCTCTCTACACTTTGTTGTTATTATTTTCTTTTGTTCTAATACCTACGTGAAATAACTGTGACCTGTGCTGAAGATATTTGCGATAAAGTTCTGCACAGGAATTTCTAGGTACCAAACAATTACTCAGAGTAGCAGCTTAAACATTTGAAGAAAATTGTTAGGCTTGTTCTTTACACCTGCTGTTTAGCAAAGACATTACTTCTGACACTCCAACAATTATTACCTATTGTTATTAAGTCGTACAAACAAACACACATTCACATAAATATGATACCATTGACATAACAGACCATATACACACAGTAACACAAACGACCGGCATAAAACATTGGTACAAGACTATAACCTCTCACGGTGGTCGCATTTAATTAACGCGGCCAGACACGAGTTTATTGTTCATCGGGGACTCGCCGCCGGCCGTGACTTGTTGCCCGCATGGATGCGCCGCCCGGATAGGCAACAAACTGTCGCCCAAGCTACATGTTAGTCTGTGGACTCAAAGGCTACCGGAACGGCCATGTGACGACTTTTTGCGCTGTTCCGCAGACTAACTTCGATTTCGGCTATCAAAATTCAGTTTAAAGTTCTATTTTCTATTTTATTTGAGTTGAATTGAATTTTAGCTGGAATAGCTGGTAATAAAGAGTCGATGTATGTTATTACATTCGAATATACTTTGCGTCAAATAAATATTTACATCAAACTGTACATTAAATACCAAATTATACATTAAATCGTTATCATAACGTCAATACTCTCTGTTCAAATAGACAGATTAATTTTTATGATGAACCGTTTTAATATACGCGCACTGCACTAAAATATCATTTAATTTTGACAAACGCTTCAATATTCTCGCTTGAGCCAGTAAAAATATAATGTTTGTATTACATGCGGGTACCATAAACTGCAAACATTATTTGACGGCGACATTTAACTAAAGGGTTCATAAAATAACCTTAAAGGATCATTTCATACAGTCAAGTTATCTGCTGCGACCTAAAGTTTCATCTTTATTTCAATTGCGTCTAATACTCTCCTACTCTGACAGAAGATGGACCATTGAAGCCACACGATGGAAAGGACCAAAAGGGAAAAGAAATGTAGGTCGACAAATAAAACGGTGGGCTGATGACATAAGACACGTCGCAGGAAACGACTGGATAAAGTTAGGCAAGAATAAGGAGTCATGGAAAAAGTTGGAGGAGGCCTTTACCCAAACAGGGGTCCATATCTCGTAACATTAAAAAAAAAAAAA
>NWSH02000517.1:16605141-16619273 GCA_002382865.2 Heliothis virescens
AAAAAAAAAAAATGACTAACATTAGCAATAAGGATTTTATTAGATCTTAAGCTAAAACTTACTAACAGACAAACATTGTAACAGAAAAGTGAAGATATGGAATAAATGGCTTTATTATACTAATACTCATGCTGAACTTTTAAGTAACTGAGCATTTTTTTGCTTTACTTCTCAAATGTTTTAGGATCAAAAATGAAGAACTTCTATTTTAAATATTTCTAGCTTCTGCCCCTCTAAAATTATTTTAAAACTTCCGAACAAATTGAAAGCAATGATTAGGTTTTTCTGTTTATTCTCCTTTAGGGAAAAATAACAATAACAAACCAAACCTTTCCGATTGTACGACTTACACCCAGCTACAATACGAAATAACAAAATGGCAAACATAGTAAACAATGAAACGCGTCCTATCGCCACCATCTAATATCGCTGACGGCCATAAACGACAACTAATTCCGATCAGAGACGGATGTACTACCCGTACCTACCTACTGCCTCCTGCCTCCTGCCTCGTGCCTACCTGCCTGTGTCCTTGGAGCTGCCTTTAGTGCTTCGTTTTATTCGAACATAAAGATTAGGCATAAGAGGTGCGCGGCTATTCGCCCCGCCGTCGTAAACCAGCCCTCAATTCGCCAAATGAGCAATGAAACTTAACTCACTTGCTCTGATGCCGAATATGCCCGAATATTGCCGAGTATTGCCGAATTACGGCGGACGTTGGCGCTTAATTTTTAATTTATGAGCGAGTAATGGTGTGTTGCGAGTGGAACCAAACTGAGCAATTAACCGGCATTGTGCGTATTGAATTGTAACAGATTTACTTCCTATTGTTGTACGTAAATCGTGACTCTGTATAATAACACTCAAATATTCCAGTCAGTAAAGTTTATAATATTATATTGGTCAGCATAATGCTCTTCAAAATATTTTTTTATAAATTGGAAATCTCAATTTCAGAAAAATAACTGGCCACCAGCGTCATAAGGCAGTGTTTAAAATGATTATCTCCGTCGTAGAGGCGTATCTACAATTTAATAATACGTGTAATTACTGGAATCGCTGTATTATTCGTGTCGGCTCACACAACACAAACATGAAGCAATACGTATCACAATCCACTACAGCGCTACAGCGCTGCGGAGCGCTGGAGCGCTGCAAAACGTTTAATTGCGTTACTGCGAGCGGAGCGCGAATAAACCGGGATTCTTTGCTTTTTGCTCAGCTGTTAATTGCTATAAGTAAACAGCTGCGTGGAGACGCCGCCGTAGGGCTGCCACGCACCGAATGTTCACAGTTAAAATATTGTGTGGTGATTGCCGAATAATAAAGGACCTTTGAGTTACAATCGCTAACTATAAAACACCAATTTTTACACAAAAGGATTAATAAGTCAGTACCTACTCCTTTCACCTGCCCAAACAAAGGAGTGATTTACAAGTGAGAAATAGCAAAACGTTTGAAATTCTCACGGTAGCCCTAACAGCAAGGTCCATTTGCGAATTTAATTTTGTATTTACTTCAGTGAAGGAATTCCTGCGCGGGCCGTCATATTTCAGAGTGGAGCACACCTCGGCACAGTACAGCTACTCGCGCCAGTCACTCGACCGCAGCGGCCACTCCCGCCGGCGACGCGTTCACAAATATATCAATTGTTACTGCACTACAATGTGTAAAGTAAATACTGCTAGTTATGCATTACGTAACTCGAGTAAAGCAACTGAAATGCCGAGCACGTACTAGAAAGCTTTCAGTTCAACTAGTTCGTCAACTTTATTTGCCTAATTAATCCAATTTCAGTTTTTATTTGGTGAAACTGCATGCATAAATTGGATTCACAAGAATCCCGCCGCCATTCGAGAACTTATTTAATTAAAACTTATCAAGTAGGTTTTCGAACAGTCGAGTAGTGGGGCGAGCAGGGCGCGGTGTGAACGCTCCACCAAACATAAGTTCGCGCCAACCAATAACTTGTTCCAAGTTCGGCTCCGACCAACTGACGAAATTGCAATTTGTATCGACTCAACAAATTATAAATCCGAGACAATGTGACGTTTATTATTTTTTGACAAATGGCTTCCACGAGTC
Organism: Heliothis virescens; assembly: GCA_002382865.2. Taxonomy (NCBI): domain Eukaryota; kingdom Metazoa; phylum Arthropoda; class Insecta; order Lepidoptera; family Noctuidae; genus Heliothis; species Heliothis virescens. The sequence continues at coordinate 16,607,227 of NWSH02000517.1, forward strand.
CTCGGTACAAGTTTCGCTTTAACATAACTTTTCCTGTTCCGCGTTGGACTGACTTTAACGAAATTGCTATTCAAGTGCAAAATTGCCGCAACAATTTCCAACCGAATAGAATTCAACAATATTAGCAAAGCTACACTGATTGCGTATAGTAGGTGCCGTGACGCGGGACCCGCCACTTCATAAAGTGATCGGCTGAGCGGCGGTGGTGGCGGCTACGTGCAATGTTCTCATATAATGTGGTGAGCGGCTGATGGGTGACGTGACTCCTGCACGTGTGAGTGACGTCATAATCGCGCGACGAACAGCGCACAGCAATTCAATTTGTGGCATTACCACGGTTTATGGGCTGGAAAGATATTCAAGGAGGAGCGAGTGCCGCCGCGCCGCTAATGTCGCACGGAAAACGTTTACGGCGCGACCGTGCTATGTGAGGTAATCTTAATGCGACAGAATTAATCTAAATGGCCGTTTAAAACAAGCGACAAATGTGAGCCGATTTATGAGTGGAGGGAGTAATGATATCTGCAGCACCTCGAGACAGCTCAACTTGTAATAACATAAAAGGTGAATGCTCCGTTTCTTGCAGTCCTTCAAGAATATCTAAAATAAACAAGTTTACTATCACGTTTAATTGCGCCACGTTAATTTATTTCTAGTTCAAATGTCTATCATTTCAAAATCTCTTGCTTTAAATTCATAAATGAAAATGAAAAATCAAGTTATGTAAAATATTAGAATTGCGACATCACGCCTGCTTGAGCACTGATAAATGCAATTAGCAATCATCAGATAACCTTCACTGATGAATATGAATAAAACCGTTGTAAGGTGAACGATGAAAATTATTCTATGTTATAAGAGCACGGTTGTACTGAGCGTGTGTGAGTAAGAACAATGTCGAACAGACACTTGTAAGCTAATAAAGTGGTATGAGCTCCCAATCCAGTAGTGTCAGTGTTTCCCCGCGGCGCGACACACATTGGTATTCAAATTGCGCGATTAGCTTGCATATGGCGGACGCGACTGCACAATATTAATATCCGGCTCGGGGTACAATTATTATCGGCTGGACACCCGGGCGCGACCCCCGGCCCCCGGGGCTCACGTATGTGTTACATTGGCATTATTGCACCCGGAATACTTGTGAACGTGTGACAATTCTGTGAGCGCTATGATTGCCTTTTTAAAGGTTCTTTTTTGCAAAATTCCAGCTTTTGGCGATGGTAATATGTATTTTTCAAGCATTCAAATGTAAAGATATTATAATAATAACTGTTGCATGTTGCCATTGTGTTTAGAACTTTAAAATGGAACTACAAAACATATAAATCCAGTACAAACAGACACTTCCTAATGACTTACAAGCAAGTCATTTCCTCGTAATAGTCTCCCGGCATCGTCCAACACACGATAGGGTCGCGACTCACTGGCACGGCGTGTCGGCCATTACGCGCCGTGTGCGCTCGCTCTGTGAGCCGCACCTAAGTCTATTCACTACAGTGTACCTACATCGACAGAATTGAGATATTTCCATTAAATTGCTCTGAGCTTTGAGTATTGCTGCAAGATTGATGATGTTTGTTATGTTGTGGATAACTGGCTGAGAGCGCTCTGCATTTCCTTTAGCTTGCATATTCTAGTATTATTGAGTAAACACCTTTATCCTTGATAGGGCCTTCTATGTGTAAAGTAAGAGGCAAATGCAAATCAAAATATCAAAGAATAATAAAAAAACTATAATCATATACTTTCATACATTTATGTCCCCAGTGATAGATGCTTGAGTACCTCCACTGAAGTCCACTAAGTTGACTCGATCAGACAGAGCTCTGCGGACTGAATTCTCACTTCTATCAAAATCCAGAAGTGGTCTGTATGACACCTAGGTAACTGAGGCAGCGAGGAGCTGGCAGTTGGATGTGCGCCAGATCACAGCTGTACATTAATAGCCGGAGCGCGGGTGTTTCTTAAACGATCCCTTTTGATGTGCAGTACGAGGCCATGCTTGTGTAATACAACAATTAATACTTCGCTATTTCACAATCGGCGCAGGCACCCTTGAGCTGTGAGCGAAGTCAGCTCAGTACTTGGGTGAAAAGTATAACAATAAAAAATATTGTAATTTTTCACTTCAAATCTCAAAACAACATAACTTCATATCCAACAAAGATCACCATTTCTCCTAATATGTATCAGTTGCACGAGCGCGCCACGCGAGCCGCAGCGTCTCATGCTGCACGACGCACATAAAGTGTTGCATCAGTGAGCTCCTCGGAGACCGCATGATGCAGCATTCTGTTCGCCATACTTTTCGCTTCGCATGGCTCCATTTATCGAAAATGCACTGAAATTAATTTTCCCGGCACTGGAAAACGAGAAATTGGTTACCAATAATGTGTACTTACGTGTGAGATTTATTTTATGCGTGAGTAAAATAGGAAGTTAACGTTATCCGGCTTCGCTAAAGATAAGCTCAAGAAAATGTTTTATTACTGAAGTTGAGAACAGCTATGCATTTGTAAGCATTCCTCCGTCACTAGCGCGAGTGAGTTACAAGTTCAGCTTAGGTCGCTGTAACGTTCACACAACTCATACGTCGCAAATTGAATGCTAAAACCGAGCGGAGTTCAGAATCAATTTGCCACAAGTTTCTTTGCGATCCGCAATCAGCACTCAGACGACATGAAGCCGCAATAGTCGGAGGACGGGACCACTCGACGAGTAATCGACACTAGAAACATTCGATTCCGATGCAAATCGAGCGCCGGCCTTACATCCGAACTTAATTTTATTTCATCTTACACCGCCGTCCCGCCTCGACGTCCGCACACAATCACTTTACATCACCCTCCCTCCGATTGAACATGATCAGAGCTCTCAGAATCTGAATCTACTATTAGGCTGTACACTGCGCGGTGAGTAGGGGCTCGGCTCGTCGGCGGCGGCGCTGGAAGCGCGGCTGGCGAGAGCGTCGCGCGCGGGCCGGGTGCGCGCGCCGCCAATCGATACGGCCGCAGAGTCTGTGTCGACCTGGTTCCCTGCATACATGCACTCGCCTTGTAACCTATATCAGTGGCCAAGTGTCGACTGCCTCCCAGGCAGTCGACACTTCGGCTGTCGGTGCCGAAAACTTAACACTTCTAATGGTGAACACGTAAAGTTATCATAAGGAACATTGTGAGGATCAAGTCACATTTTGCAAGACATTTTCCTTAGGTGCGACACTGTTGCGGAATTTTAAATTTGACTTGGTAACTTTGTGTAGTTTTTATGGTCGTCTGGGGGTGACGCCGCCACAATTAATTGTTCGTTGAACACAGCGACCTCTCCCGCATCGTGCTCAATATTCAGTTATGCGAGCTTAATATCTGATATTATAGGTAATATTTAAATTGATCACACCTTATTTGCCTCATTTTATCTGAATGCATACATGTGGAACTGGTAGTATAAACGTGCAAGTATATAGGTAAAGTGTGTTCGGGTGCTTATATAGAAAATATTTTCCTAAATTTTGTTCACTTAAAGATATATTGTTATCGGGAGCACTGGCTGCTGGTGAAGGTGTACCTACTAAACTTGGGTTTTCTGTAAGAGCACAGTTGCGTGCGGCACAGCGCACGGCCGTGCCGCGACCGTGACTGTGCGTGTGGCCGTGTGTTCGGTAGCATGAACCGTGTTGTCCTTGCAGGTGAGGGCGACGGTCAGGGTTCACTCAGGTTAACTGGGAAAGGTAATCTAACAATACAGGACACTAGCGGCTTCACGGCCGTCCACTCGCGTCCATTGGGAGTACTTCTCGTACTAAGACAAATATAACCTTTGGCACTTACAAATAAAGTGGGTTTATATTGGCGTCAGTTCAGTAGCTTGCTTCATAGATTACCCCCCACAAGCAAAACTAACTTTACCTCTTAATAAAATCAGTTAACATAATTAATATCTATTTTTTCTATGCAGACATTTTATAATTGTTTAGATCTTAATACTCTTCCAAAGATTCAACCCAGAATAAACACGTCGTAGCAACTTTTTAACCGTACCCTGGTCGCCCGGCGCCGCTCGCCGCCTACGTCTCGCGTCTAACTCAGTTATCCTAACATAATATTTAGAGTGCGCTCAATAAATTACACTATTGCTACTTGCTCAGTTTTTGCGAATAACTCTAGTATGTATGTATGTATGTAAGTATATGGCTGACTAGAGGCGAGGCAGCCGATACAATCACTTCAATATTACAATTTCCAATGAATTGGGAGATGATTGATAGAATATGTATCAAAGAAACAGTTATTGAATATTTTAAAGGTTATGCTTTCTTATTGAAATATATTTCTACACAAGAATAGATTAATATTAGAATGTAAGATGACTAGCAAAACTTATTGTCGGTACGATACAAGACTATGAGACCCACATACACGAGCTGGCTAAACTTTTTATGTCCTTCTGTGATAATTTTATTTTATGAAAATTATAGCACTTGTATCAAATGATTTAATTTTCTGTCAATTTACAGTTTTTAAGCACTCGCTTTTGACATGAAACTAAATGACAAGTATGAACATAATAATAAAGCTGAAGTAAGCGTTACTCGTTACCGATGACTCAGTTATTCATCGATATTTTTACGAGTTACGTAAATTTTACTTGCTATAAAATTCTGTTCAATAAAGTGACGTTTTTATAACAGGAACGTTAGATATTAGCCGGAACCCGTCAATTATAAATCACTTTGGTTATTGGAGAGTTTAAATAAACCACACTCCGCCAACAATATGGCGATCGCTTGTTGATCGATCGAAAGATAAATTCTGGCTCAATCAGTTTATGACTCAACTCTCCATCAGAACCCACGGAGAATGTGTAATAGAATATGAATAGAGTCCCTTGCGATTGAATAACAAATGTGTATAGATTTGAACATTGAAACAGCCTACAGCTCACATGGAGCATTAACCTCCCGGGACCTCTAAGAACTATAAAGGACAAAAGCGAACAAATCATCAGTCCCCTGGCGATCATACAAGAAAAAGAAACAAGCCACTTTTATTTAAGAGCTAAACTTTCAATGGTATCGCAAATGGAGGAATATTTTTGTGGAAGGAATATGGATATTGTGTATCGTTGGAGTGCGGCTAGCTTAACTACGTATCGCCTAGGAATATCCGCGTGAAACCATTTCGTCGAGATCCCGGCGGGCGCACACTCGTACAGTCGCGCACTCGCGCCGCGCCCCGCCACTCCTACTGTAGCCGATCAGGAAAACGGTGTAAAAGGCATGACGCCGTGACTGTATCGCACAGAATGTATGAGATCGTAATGTACCGTATGAAGCTGACACTGCAATTGCTGTAGCCTTATAACAGATTCTAATTTTATGATACAATGATAAGTCTAAAGAAGAAGATTGCCTATATTGTGAATTTGCTTATTTTGCTAGACAGCCGAGTCGTACCTACTGTTCATTTAACATTCAGTACTGTTATAAACAAAACAGTATTTGGTGAAAATGTTTGGTACAATCGATTACAGCCGGCTCCAGACTTGAAGCTGTGCGGCTATCGGGGCCCGCAGCCACAACAGACTTGTTGCCCAATTTCACAACACACTAGCTCTCTCCACCTAAATAAAAGCTCAGCTATGTGTGAAATTGTGAGTGAACCTACAATCCTTTACTCAAGTTATTATTTATGCTTCGAGACAGATTTACATCTCAGCTAACTTCATTTTCAGATTTAGTTTAACTTAAATTGCGCGCTGACAGAAACTATCAACTAGCTTAAATAGAATTTCAAACTCATTTTCTTTTTTCTAACCTGTTGCTTTGACAAGATCTTTCATTTAAATACAACATTATTCTGTGCATTATATTAAGATAACATATTTTTTTTAGTTTGCAGTAATTTTGAACATTCATTGCACAGACATTACCTGATTAGCTTTAAATAAAATGCCAGGCTTTTAACTGTCATTAATTACATGGTTCTCGATACATCAATACCTAAACCACCTCAAGGTATACCTGTCCATTACTTGATGCGTTAGAATTATAGAATTTAAATCGTAGGAAACAAATTCACATCAAAAACTTTAGTAATCACTCTCCAGTGTCTTCAAGACTTAAACGGGAAATAACCCTTTGATTTCGGTAACAAAGCAGACAGATTCCTCCCGGGCCATCTTACCGTGAACTCCATCAATTATGGCAGCTTCCACAATTTTGATCCAGCGCCGATACGGCACATTAATCCTCCGGCGAGCGGGCGCGCCCGGGGGAAATAACGAGAGCGGATCAACTTCACCGGTACCGACCTACCTACATAATTAAAACGACAAATGTCCGACAATTATTGGAGTTGGCCTCCAACACAACAGCTAACATTGTTGGTCGTGGGAAATGTTGGTAGGGTTTGACAAATGTTGATTATGTATTTTCCCTATGATTCGGACTTGCTAAAATTTATTAATTCCTGAAAACCATAAAATAGCATTAGATAAGAAAAACATAAATGCCACAGTAAAACATGGCTAAAATACTACTTGGTTGGTACCTGACAAACGTTTGACCAAACGTTGGACTCTAACAATTCCAGTCTGATTGGCTCGAGCGGCGCTAAAAGCCGATAATTGTTTAGTAGTCAAATTTTATGGATTAACAGTACACGGTCCGTGCGGAGCGAGCTAACTTTACTCACACACACGCGGCACGTAACCGCATGACTGTACCTACATACATACACGCTTATTTTATTACATTATGTGAGATAAGCTCGCAGGAATGCTGCAGGAATGTGGTGACGTCGCCGTGACTTACAATGTACTACGTTAGGTGTGTGATAAGGACGTTATCTCTAGGGATAGCGTGATGTTTATTCAAGGGTGACGTCACAGGAGGCCTGGGACGGTATTGTGTGTCCTGGATGCACGCAGACAGTTCACTTGAGCAATATGTGCAATGTAGATACAGGTTGCTGTTATAGGAAGTTGGGAATTTCCATGAAATTGTAAGAAAAATGTACACAGGTTTACCATTTGTGATACATCTATACTGCGGGTAGGTACTTAAAAATACTTATGGACTGAGAAGTTCAAACGTCAGTATCCTCACAATGCGCAACAAAGTAACACCACAGAGACCAGTGGAATGCTGCTCATCTAAGTATGTAACGCGAGTCGTTCTCTGACAACAAATGCACGACTTTTTTCTCGACAATCGCAAGCGACCGCTGACAATGTTTCTCTTCAATTCTAGCGAGACGAACAAAACTACAGTTTCTACAACAAACATACACTGTGCACACATGCACACGCTGCATACACCGTGTATGTGTACAAACAATCTTGAAAACCAATATAGTCATTCCGTTGGATTTTATTTTCCGACGCCGCGATCTGTACAGACACTCCTACATAATTCCAAATTGAAAATATAAAATGTGTAGAAATAGAATTCTGCCAACAGCAGTTTACGTTCAACAGCCGCACGTGTAGCTGACGTACTATGTCATTACAACAGTTCAATTAGGTACTATTTTTATACGTAGTTGGTGTGAGCGTAAGTAGCCGTATTTTGTACCAGGAACATTTTGATGATGTCATAATTCCCAATATATTGGCTCGTGTTCATCAGTAACACAGACAGTATTATTTAGTGCCTATTCCGGCAAGCATCGTCTTTTTTACGGCGACCTTATTTATGTAGCGCGGCACGGCTGCGGCCCATATCTGCGGCTATCCATCACCAGAACGAGCGATATCGAGACACTGTGCATGACAAACGATCCATGTTTCACGCAAATGTATCGCGCACGCAAATGTGCGCCGTGACAATAATAGGGACCACTTAACGTGTCACCCGGCCCGCCGGGACCAAATGTACCGGAATTAGATTCCACCTACAGTTGCGAATCAGTTTCTAGATTTTCAGGCTCGCTGCTGAATTGAACTAATAAATGTTGAATGTGCACTGCAGCTGCTCATCGGGTGTGGTAGTGGGCTGACAGCTTTCTATACTGTCTATCAGCGGAGTTCACCTAACGCTATGAATAGAGCACAGCCGCACAGGGCGCTAATTGTGCTTATTTGCAAACACTTAGTAAGTCTACCACAGTATATCATTGAGATTTGATCGCCAGGATAAAAGCGGCCAGCTTTTGATACTTTCCACTAATTCGACAAACATAGTGTTCAAATTGCCAGACTAATTATTGAATCTAATACGTTCTTACCAATAGTACAATAAAGCTGTAACTAATAAAATATCCAATACAGAGTAGCGTGACACGGTTCCCATATTAAATCACTATGTGTGACTTTGTACCCGTGCTGAGGCGCTCTCCGACACGCCCCGTGTCTCCGTTCTCATGCATCGGCGCGATCAAATTACATTCAAAAATCCTGCTCCAATACTCTGACCACTACTATTGTTAACTCATGTGATTCTCACTCAGCGTATAATTTAGAATATAAAGAGTGGCCCCCAACTTATGTAAATACTTAGGCTATACAATCCAATATGTTTAATGCTAATAAAGTGCTCAGACTAACTGCATAATACTATCTCGAAATAGTCTGCGATGGAAATGAATTTGAATTGAAATGTCAAACGTAATTTCTTACATAAACGTTTAGTTAAAGCAAGTGTTTTATGAATCGAGAATACTTAAGTACTTGAGCTTAAGTGGTATCTAAATTGCAAAAACCACAATTTGTATTACACTTTCAATGGTTTGGAATTTCATGTAAAATATTTGCGCAACCTTTAATTTGAAATCATTAATGTTGCGTTTACATGATTTCGACTGTAAGCATTTGGGTTCGTAAATTAGTTAAAAATGATTTCTAACCCGTGGTCCCACGTCCCGCCAATTAACGGGTAGAATGGGGGATTTTTATCGAGTGGCGTGTGCCGACGTGACTCCCGACTCTCCAGTAATTGACTCATAACCCGCTGTCTGCGAGCACGCACGGCTTATCACTCTCACTAATCGAGTTTTGGAGGACTGGATTTGAGTTTTAATCGACTCTCCAGTAAAAAGTAACTGATAAGTGATAACGTTTAAATTTAATATTTATTTATCTACGTTTATTCACTTGGAATGCGAACGATATCCAAGTTTTATTTTAAGCTCAACAAATGGATAAGAAATGTGAAAAATAGATAAATCTATTAAATAATGAGTAGCTACATCTTTGTAGTCGTGTCGATGTGTAGGACAGCCGGGGTGCCGGCGGGCGGGCCGGTGGTACGGCGCCGGCACGAGCACGAATCGGAAACGAATCAATTTGTCCTTTGTGCGCGTTCCACTCCGGAATATTTCTGCATTAAAACTCCGCCGTTCTAATGCAAATGTTGAATTTAAAAGAGTTCCAGCTAGCAGGCCACTCGCTTTTATTATTTAATCCGCCGTCAACCGGATCGAAGTCCGCTCACAAATAAGTAACGGCGCCATTCAATTAGTCTGAAGTATCGATGCAGCGATTCTGTTATGTATTTCCATTTTTCATTTCGCTTACGTACGAGTGACCCATTTAAACTAACGATTAGAGCGTGGAAATGGAGAATTCTGACATTAAAAGGTTGTAACAGTAGTTGGACGCGCTCCAACACTCGATGAAATAAAACCTATCTATTAGCGAGTGACGGCCGACTGTACCGAAGGGCGCTCTCTAGCGCAGTCATACAAGTTATCCCGTAGCTTCATAGAGCTTGGGAGTCGACAGTAGCATCACTTACCTGAACAGCCATATACAATGGTAGATAAACCCACATTAAAAACAAGCTATTACGTCAGGTCTAAAATTTTTATATTACTCTATGTATGTTAACACCAGATTACAATTAACCATCAGGTATGTCAACGGTCGCAAAAGGATTAATTAGTTTGAATTATTGACCTACTTACAAAAACAAATAAATATAATATCATCAACAGCAATATTTTACTGCAATTTCATTTGTGACGTGACGTAGATAATACAATTACTTCCGATGTATCGCCCCGCGTGAGCCATAAACCGGCAATGAGGAAAAATGCCTCTCACTCACTTTCCAGAACAACAAATTAAAATACGTGCGTCATACATATTGTATCATCATCATACAATATAAACGGTAATGTCAGCATCGTGAGACAATATAATTTTAATGATGTAAAAACCACCTCAACTCACGTGGAACTTGAGCTTCAATCATAAATTTTGTGAATTTAACTTCTTTTCCTAAAAAGTGCGTTTATTTTATTTGTTTCAGGTAAGCAAACGTTGTTAAGAAGCAGCAAACTCGCCGATAAAACGTATGTGATATTGCATGGACCGATATTTCTCAAGTAATAAAGTAATTCCAAGTTCACGAGGAGCAGACCTCCCAGTGAGCGGCAAAACAACTCAACTTACGTAAAGGAAATCCCACTATAGAAAAGTTTTAAGATGCAGATCCAGTGTTATTGGTCCGCTAACCCAGTTCTAGGTAAACTTGCGGATCAAAGGTATCACAAATATTGGCAACCAACATGAAAGGCCGCCAACTATTTTATATCGACACAAAAGGTTCGGGAACAAGGTAACTGCGTTTATTTTTACTCTCCCTCCTTATCTTTTGAAAAACATGTTATTTTATTATTATGGAAAGATTACCCTTTTGTTGTTGGGTATCTATCGATAATGTTGATCGCTTAGGGTTCGCCAAAACCTTTGATGCTAAACTTCACTACTTTACGAATATAATGACAGTTTTAGGGCTCGGAGAGTAATAAATAATAAGCCTCGTGTAGATAAGAAGATAAACATAAAGTAAGGCAAAATATTTTATTCCTGCTTCATAAGTCCAAAACTTAGGTCGGTTTTCCCGGCGGCGTTTCATAGTCCGGAGTCTGCGAGTCAATATTAGTCGTGAACTGTTTGCCTAACGTATGTGCGACCCACATTCTGATGGGAGGTTTTATTGAAAAACTACGGCGCTAAGAGCCCGACTCAAAGGAACAAATCAATGGAAACTTATATTTGCAGAAGCCATGGCGTGCCAGCTCCTAACGTCTTCGCTACAGCTTGGGACAAAGCCAGCTCACACATAAACAATGGCTGCTAAAATTTTCGAACAAAGGACCGCTTAACATTTGTTAAATGTTACTTACATAAACGACTTTCAGAAAAAAAGTAAAGACATTGGCGCTACAACTGTTATAAAAATGTAATCTCATTCTCTAAATCATAATTCCTGTAAAACAATAACCTGAACAAAGATTTTCTATCCAATAAGTACATTGTAAGACAAAGGCGCTGGGGCCGTCGCGAGCTCGCAGAGAACTCGATTACTTAAAATTTCCGTCGTCCGGAAACTAATAATCACTTTAGATTTCTATCGGCGTCTTCGCTAAAAAAGATGAAGTAGGACTGAGATAGTCCCCATTGAACATTGAACTATTTCAGAGGCGCGGAACAAAAGCTTTGTCCTCGGAGACTGTTCAAGTAATTGATGGTATCTGGGATACGGATGTTTTTCACTATAACCACTCGCCGCGGGAACCAGAAGTACCACTTGTCACAGGAGATGTTAGTCGATGAAGCTATGATCTCCAAGTTTACGACCGCTCTGTATGGTTGCTTGTTAAATTACCGCAAATCATACTTAACGACATTTTTTATCGATAATATCTATGTTACAGTTATAACCCGTTTTTAGATAGAACCCGTTTTCCCTAGTCAGAACAAGTTTTTACTAAATGCTTTTGTTACAACTAGAAATAACTAATACTCAAAATTTAATATCAGTTAAAACTAGTTCTTAATAGACAACACGCGTTTGTCCTAAGCGAGTCAGTCAAAACTGTTCTCAGAGTTCATGGTACCTTATTCTTAATCAATGTTCCATCATGCAGCAGGCATGATTTCTGTTACGAATCGCTGTAAATCCGACTCCACGTAGACTTGTCTGCCCTACCCCTAGAGTGTTTTTCAAAATCGCGTAGGCGCGGAGGGACGAGGCGGCCCGCGAGTTAAGGAGCAGGTGGTTGTAACACTCGCCACCGCGGCTGAGGCTGGCCGGC
>NWSH02000517.1:16619298-16638650 GCA_002382865.2 Heliothis virescens
AAATGAAATTCCGCCAGTTGTCGGGGCTAACTGTCCACGTGTCCGACGCTGTCCCTGGACACTATTACGTGCGCAGTTATTAAGCTCCATCTAGACATTTGCTGACTCGGCTTTAGGCTTTCTGGCATTGTAAAATGCCTCGATTACTTTTGCGTTCGGTCGTTAAAATCGTTCGGTGTGAATAGAGGCATGTTTTGTAGGAGCCCCCAGTACATCCGAAATTTTACCATATACCAGTAATTTGTTATTGACATTATTTTTTAAGTATATTATGTTGGGACTAATAGTAAATTAGCTGCTTCTATCTGCCTTAGACCGGAAGACGAAATCTCATTACAATCTACTCGTAACATATTTGTTTACAATCATAAATGATATCCAATATTCCGATAACCGATAGAATTTAGATTCCTTTTACATGTTTCCGTGTTGTTCTCGTGTGTACACGTGCGCGTGTGTCGCGTGGGAGCACAAGCCTTCACAGCACATGCTCCACCTTGTTACACTTTTATTTGCAAATTGCCAATCGGTAAAGTTGGATTGTTATCGTGAAAATTCGATTTTATTATCCGAAAAGTTCATGAAAGTATTCAAAAGGTTTATAAGGTAACAATCATCGTAATTTTCCTGCGAGAATAGGAATGGATATAAATTAAGTTCAACTTAACAGTTATTTCAACTCGCCTGATTTTGTTAATCCCTTTCAAATAATAGAACATTTGTTTGAGAACCTAAAGAGAAATAAAAGTCAATTGCCACAAGAAGCAATTAATACGTTGTTAAATTTTAATGAAAGCAATTAGTATTAGCGCTAATCGTGTCGAACCCAGCTAGTAGTGCTAACCTGAGCCTCGGTCTATGTCGAAGACGGTTATTGAATGATCTCGAACTAATCCGGTGTGGGTTTGTTCGTTATGCTATACAATTTTTCTTCGTGATCATACGATCGCCAGCCAGCGAGACAGAAAATATTTTTTTCTATCCATCATCTGATACACATAGCCATAGTTACGTGCTTGTTTTGAAGCTACTTATAACCGTTACAAAATTCATCTACCGAATTTAGAAAATATAGTTAACGCCTTTCTATTGTACAGATATTCAATATAAGTAAGGAACCAAACAACAAGTTTTCTGACGACAGAATAAGCGCAAGAAAACGTCGTTTAAACATAAGTATTGAAGTAAGTAAAACATCTGAACATAGAGTCGTATCCAATAATCGCTTGTTCTACGTCGCCAGTTGGAAAACATCGCGAAGTGGAAATGTCGTAATAACGATCATAGCGGGTACTTATTCTGTGACGATAACAACTGCTCACTGGAGTGTTATGGCTTTGTGGAACTGACACGGATCAGTGGGAACTACGGGAATCTGTTTAGGTAAATAACGTTTTGAACTAAACCCATCTAGGTACTTTAGTAAAAATCACAATTTCCTGGTTAATATGTGGAACGCATGGAGGCCGTGAATGCCCGCGGAGATTAGTTACTCGCCATAAAAGCAGTTTATGTCAGAATAATAATCACCCCCCAAATTCGCCCCCTATCCCGTTTAACCCTCATACTTGTTATTGTTTTTGTTCGCGTTATCTAATTTCGTTATCAGCGAAGCCCTTTAAAACGTGTTGGGGTCAGCTTAACAGTTATGCTACGAACAAATATTAGTTTTTGTTTCTTCCGACTTTAAACGAGCCTTGCCATGGAGCCATAAGCTGCAGATAAACTCCCACTTATAGTACTTAAAGCAAGAAAATAAGTGCTTATAAAAATGACTGTGAAGAATCTATAGTCATGCTCCTTGGCGTACTTTTACTGCATTTATTCTCATTTATTTTCTTTATACACCATCATGTTTACATTCTGAATATTTCATTGCAAAAAAATATATTAAAAAAAAGATTTATACTCATTTGCAATTTATTGTTGATGATTATCCAAGAAACACATTAACAAAAAAAATTCCGAGTGTTTGTTAATTGGTTACTCGATGGACACAGTAACTCGCGCCGAATTCATTATTCTACGGAACACTTGAAAGATGATCGCCGCAGAGTGGTACTGTATCCGAACTTCACTAACGGAATGATTGTTAAAAAGCGATAGGAATCGGCGGTAAATTCCCGTCTGTTTGTGTGTTACTGTGCGGCACCTCAATCAACAAGCAGTTGTATGGCTCTGTAAATGCGGAGAGTTTTAATTCACGTCCGAATGTTGGTGATCAAGCGGTACAATACAACATATGTATGACTTAGTATGTGTGTATGTTAACACTGTTAACCGGAGAAATATTGGCTGTACATCTCTCTTGGAACGAGCGTTTTATACTTATAGGATCTAATGGCGAGTTTCGCAACAAAAAAAATGTAAGCGTCGGCGCGAGTTCACTTCTAGCATGTTTTTCAAACACTTTAAAGAATACGTTTCCGCACGCAATTTGTTTGCTGCTGTCAGAACTAGAAAAACACGTGGACTATCACCACCGTGTGAAAAAACTACCTCCAATTTTATTGATTTTATGTTTTTAAAAATTTTCGAAAGTAATGCATCCTTTTCGATATATTTGACTTTATGGCTAACTTAGCCTTAAATATACACTAGTTGGTGATAATAATTAGCGTGTCTATATAACACGATTTTTGCATATGAAACATTAGTAGTATTTATTTTCAGTGTCAGGTGATACAGGAAAGAGTCGGTCGAACTTGTAATCTTTCAGGAAACATAATCGCCGCGTGTCCGAATGGCGCTGTATTTTTTACTACGGCTTTCAATCTGTTTTGTTTCGTAACAATAATATTGCTTTGTTTAATTTGCTTATCAGATAACTCGTGATAAATTATAACATACTACGCGATCAAAGGTTTTGAAGAGGATCGCTCGGCGAGTTTCATCATCGTTGTCATCACACCAGACTATTACTTTTCAAAAGCTAGTTCGAATAGATCAAACATGCAGACTGCAACATTACTTAGAATGCGGGACAGACAGACACTAATTCCATAGCTTTCAACAATTATTTCCAAACAAAGCATTACTTATTTGTAAACTCTAGCTTTAAGAGTTTCTAATAATTAACAATTATATACAGGGGGCCGTCACGCTAATACCGACTACATGTTCCTATATACATTTATTAATCCTTTATTAAGTTCCATTATTAATGAACACACGTATATGTAAACGTATAGTAAATAGCAATTATATTTAATTGTGTTACTCGTATGTAGTACAGTGGCTTCTGACGCTATTCCCAAGAATATTAGACGAAGAGCAAGAGTCTTAACAATTGAATTATCAGATTGTTACTAGAATTACGTGTTATTAGCGTCTACGACGACGTACTTACACATAACAAGATACGACATACAAAGTGAGAGAGAGTTGTGTCTAAATACAAAGTCTTAGAATAACGCGATTTGGGATCTAAAATCAAACAGTTTTCTATTGAATTCTCAATGAATTGGAAATACATAAAAGTATTATCATCTGCGGAACAGGCAATGTGAATTAATGCCAGCAAGGAGCCAGACGTTATCCAGGAGTAACGTGAAGCGGGTAGACTCAGCAGAGTATCAATCCTTCCCTTTGAGTGACGCTGGTGGACTCAGCTGTGAGTGCGAGAACTGTCAAACGTCGTCATATTTCACATGTCCACCATTAGGTGTTATACCGGGGAGCGCTACGCACGGCAATCATGCAAATACCCGTTCGAAACAATGGCAAAGAAATCTTATCCCGTCCGCACAAAGCGCCTGACAGGCCAGTCGTTAGCGCGGCGCCGGAGACGCCGCAGAAGGACCTCTCACGGGTGAAATCACATCCTGTGTAATCAGTGGTGCATGCACAAATGCAGATTTCGCTAGTTTGCTCCAAACCCTACTGGGAACCGTTTTGTGGGAATGATTCAAGTCTGAATATTTGTATCTATTCCCGAGTATGATTCCCGAAATACTATTCCAGGGATAGTATAGTGGAGCTACCTTTCTAATACAATAAATTAACTTTCTGGATACGTATAGATTATTGTGTATAGGATTACAGTTACAACCCGTTTTAAGAGTAGACACGCGTTTTCCTAGTAGAACTAGTTTTTACTAAATGCCTTTGTTACATAACTAGAAATATACTAATACTCGAAAATTTAATATCAGTTAAAACTAGTTTTAAACTGTTCATCGTACCTTATTCTTAATCAATGTTCCATCATGCAGCAGGCATGATTTCTGTTACGAATCGCTGTAAATCCGACTCCACGTAGACTTGTCTGCCCTACCCCTAGAGTGTTTTTCAAAATCGCGTAGGCGCGGAGGGACGAGGCGGCCCGCGAGTTAAGGAGCAGGTGGTTGTAACACTCGCCACCGCGGCTGAGGCTGGCCGGCACCGCCGGCCAGCAAGCCGAAGCTGCGGTGGTGAGCGTTAAACCTATCTGCGACGATAAACTCGCGAGGCACCGCCGGAGCCCCGCAGCGCCGGAGCCGTGACAGTAATCATGCCTGCTGCAAGATGGAACATTGATTAAGAATAAGGTACGATGAACAGTTTTAAAACTAGTTTTAACTGATATTAAATTTTGAGTATTAGTTATTTCTAGTTGTAACAAAGGCATTTAGTAAAAACTAGTTCTAACTAGGGAAAACGCGTTCTATCTTAAAACGGGTTGTAACTGTAACATCTATACACAATAATCTATACTATCCAGAAAGTTATTTATTGTATTAGAAAGGTACTCCACTATACTATCCCTGGAAGTAGTTTTCGGAACTCGAATCTGCGGGAAATAGATACAAATATTCAGACTTGAAATCCATTCCCACAAACGGTTCCAGTAGGTTTGGAGCAAACTAGCGAATCATTGCATTTGTGCATGCACCCACTGATTACACAGGATGTGATTTCACCCGTGAGAGGTCCTTCTGCGGCGTCTCCGGCGCGGCGCTAACGACTGGCTGTCAGGCGCTTTGTGCGGACGGATAGATTCTTTGCCATTGTTTCTGAACGGGATTTGCATTGATTGCCGAGCGGAGCGCTCCCCGAGTAAACACCTAATGGTGGACTGTGAATATTGACGACGTTTGACGTTCCTCGCACTCACAGCTGAGTCCACAGCGCTCACTCAAAGGGAAGGATTGATACTCGTGCTCGAGTCTACCCGCTCACGTTACTCTGGATAAACGTCTGGCTCCTTGCTGCCATTAATTCATTGCCCTGTTTCCGCAAGATGATAATATTTTATGTATTTCCAATTTATGTAGAATTCAATAGAAAACTGTTTGATTAGACTCACAAATGCGTTATTCTAAGACTTTGTATTGTAGACACACTCTCTCCTCACTTTTATGTGTATCTTGTTATGTGGTAGTACGTCGTGATAGACGTAATAACACGTAATTCTAGTAACAATCCTGACTAATTCAATTGTTAGATCTTGCTCTTCGTCTAATATTCTTGGGAACTACGTCGAAGCCACTTACACATACAGTAACACAATTAATTAATTTGCATATTACTATACTGCTTTACATATACGTGTGTGTGTAATTAATATGAACTTAATACAAGATTATAATATGTATAGAGAACATTAGGTCGGTATTAGCGTGACGCCCCCTGTATATAATTGCTTACAATTAATTAGATAACTGCTATAAATCTACGAGTTACAATAAGTAATGCTTGTTTGAAAATTTTGAAAGCTTGGAATTAGTGTCTGTCTGTCCGCATTCTAAGTAATGTTGCATCTGCATGTTAGATCTATTCGACTAGCTTTTGAAAAGTAAAGTCTGGTGTGATGACAACGATGATGAAACTCGCGCAACGATCCTTTAAACCTTTGATCGTATACTGTTTAATTTTCACGAGTTATCTGTAACAAATAAACAAACAATATTATTGTTACGAAAATAAAACAAGATTGAAAGCCGTAGTAAAAATACACGCCCATTCGGACACGCGGCGATTATGTTCCACGAGATAAAGTTCGACGATCTCTCCTGTATCACCTGACACTGAAATTATACTACTAATGTTTCATATGCAGAAATCGTGTTTATATAGACACGCTAATTATATCAACAACTGTTGTTTTAAGCCTAAGTTACCAATAAAGTCAAATATATCGAAAGATGCATTACTTTTCGAAAATTTTTAAACATAAAATAATAAAAATATGGAGGCTAGTTTTCACCGGTGGGTGTCCACTGTTTCTTCTAGTTGACACACAAAACAAATTGCGTGCGAACGTATTCTTTAAAGTGTTTGTAAAAACATGCTAGAAGTGAACTCGCGCCGACGCTTACATTTTTTTTGTTGGAAACTCGCCATTAGATCCTAGATAAAACCTCAGTATTCACAGAGAGATGTACAGCCATATTTCCCAGTCTAACAGTGTTAACATACACATACTAAGTACATACATATGTTGTATTGTACCGCTGATCAACAAACATTCGGACGTGAATTAAACTCTCCGCATTACAGAGCAATATCAACTGCTTGTTGATTGAGGCCGCAGTACACACAAACAGACGGGATTACCGGCCGATCCTATCGCTTTTTAAAACAATCATATCCGAGTGAGTTCGGATACAGTACCCACTCGCCGGCGAATCATTTTCCAAAGCTGTTCCTAGAATAATGAATTCGGCGCGAGTTACTGTTCATCGAGTTAACCAATTACACAAACACTCGGATTTTTTTGTTAATGGTTTTTTGGAAATATCAACAATAAAATGCAAATGGATTTAAATATTTTTTTATATATTTTTTTGCAATGAATATTTAGAAATGTAAACAATATGTGTATAAAGAAATAAATGAGAATAAATGCAGTAAAAGTACGCCAAGAGCATTATAGATTTCTCACAGTCATTTTATAAGCACTTATTTCTGCTTTAAGTACTATAAGTGGGAGTTTATCTGCAGCTTATCGGCTCCATTGGCAGGCTCGTTAAAGTCGGAGAAACAACAAACTAATATTTGTTCGTAGCAGTAAGCTGTAAGCTGACCCCAACACGTTTTAAAGGGCTTCGCTGATAACGATAATTAGATGAACGCGAAACAAAAACAATAACAAGTATGAGGGTATAAACGGCGATAGGGGGCGAATTGGGGGGGTGATTATTATCTGACATAAAACTCTTTTATGCGAGTAATAATCTCCGCGGGCATTCACGCCCTCCATGCGTTCCACATATTAACCAGAAAAATTGTGATTTTTACCTAAAGTACCTAGATGAGGTTAGTTCAAAAACGTTATTTACCTAAACAGATTCCGTAGTCCCACTAGATCCGTGTCCAGTTCCACAAAGCCATAACACTCCAGTGAGCAGTTGTTATCGTTGCACAGAATAAGTACCGCTATGATACGGTTATTACGACATTTCCACTTCCGCGATGTTTTCCAACTGGCGACGTAGACAAGCGATTATTGATACGACTCTATTACACATGTTTTACTTACTTCAATACTTATGTTTAACGACGTTTCTTGCGCTTATCTGTCTCAAAAATTGGTTTTGTTCCTTCTTAATATTAATATCTGTACATAGAAAGGCGTTTAATATATTTTCTAAATCGGTAGATGAATTTTGTAACGGTTATAAGTAGCTTCAAAACAAGCACGTACATGGCTATGTGTATCAGATGACTGACTAGAACAAAAATATTTTTGTCTCGCTGGCTGGCGATCGTATATCACGGAAGAAAAACATTGTATACATAACGACAAACCCACACCGGATTAGTATCGAGATCATTCAATAACCGTCTTCGACATAGACCGAGGCTCAGGTTAGCACTACTAGCTGGGTTCGACACGATTAGCCGCTAATACTAATTGCTTTCATTTAAAATTAACAACGTATTAATGCTCTTGTGGCAATTGAACTTTTATTTCTCTTTAGGTTCTGCAACAAATTGTTCTATTATTTGGAAAGGGATTAACAAAACTCAGCGAGTTGAAATAACTGTTAAGTTGAACTTATTTATATCCTTCCTATTCGTCGAGGAAATACGATGATTGTTACCTATAAACCTTTGAATACTTTCATGAACTTTTCGGATAATAAAATCGAATTTCGATAACAATCCAACTTACCGGATTGGCAATTTGCAAATAAAAGTGTAACAAGGTGGAGCATGTGCTGTGAGGCTGTGTGCTCCCACGCACACACGCGCACGTGTACACACGAGAACACACGGAATGTAAAGGTTAATTCCCTTCGGTTATCGGAATATTTGGTATTCGATTTATGTGTAAACAAATATGTTACGAGTAGATTGTAATGAGATTTCGCTCCGGTCTAAGGCAGATAGAAGCAGCTAATTTACATATTAGTCCCAACATAATATACCTAAAAAAAATAATGTCAATAACAAATTACTGGTATATGGTAAAATTTCCTTGTACTGGGGCTCCTACAAAACATGCCTCTATTCACACCGAACGATTTTTAACGACGACGCAAAGAATCGAGGCATTTTCAAATGCCGAAAACCTAAAGCCGAGTCCAGCAAATGTCTAGAATGGAGCTTAATACTCGCACGTAATAGTGTCAGACAGCGTCGGACACTGGTGGACAGCTAGCCCCCGACAACTGGCGGAATTTCATTAACAGCCCTGATACATCTGACATTATTCAACATTGTAATAACATCTTTGTAGTCTATAATATGAAAATCACCCCCTATTCCCTAGTCATCGGACGGCTGAACGGCTAGACCAATTGTGATTTTTTTTTTGTGTTCCTTGTAGTCAGCAGAAGTTTCATATAATACAAAAAACTCTAGAGATTTGGATGAAACCGCGGGGAACAGCTAGTAATAAATATAAAGGTAATTTAATCTGAAATTTATATGTGAATTCTGATATCCGGGGTGGGTGTCCGGGTTTGTATAGCTCGCGTGCGGCGGACAGGGCCGGACAGCGGGCTCCATTTCCGCCGCCACTACACCTGAGACCGTGAGACCGCCAGTGAAGCGCATACCTATAGATTGCTGCAATATGCACTTATCAAGCTCAAGGGTTCTACAATTAACTAGTTCACCTTAGAAAAATTAGTAAACGCGAGAATTGACGTCCGATTAGCCTTATTACAATATACTGATGATATCATTTAGACTTTTGTCACTTGGTAGATTGATCGATGGCTGCAGTAGCGAATTCAAAGGAATAGCCTTTTCATTGTTTTTTGATATAATATTTAGGAATAAAATACAACATACAATTAAAAGACTAATAATAAATTAAAATTCTTAATTAATCCGCAGAAATATAACTTAAAGATCTCATATTCCTCAAAAAGCCTTATACATAGAAATATAGGGCGCGTTATTGTAATAACATTTTATTCGAACTTCTATATTAAATCTGATTTCACAGAAATATTAATCCATGAAACTGTTCTGCTACAATACTTGTTGATTAATTACCTGCACGGGGTTCGAAATTATTTAAATTAACACAGTTTAACGTTCAAAAATTTTGATCAAAAGTATAAATATACTTAATATTACAAGGTACATATGTTTGCTCAAGTTTTAATAAAGTCAAGTAGACAGGTGATGGTAATTTGTGTCTTGAGATTATTTATTTGGAAAAATGATCAATACTTATTTAATCAAAATCACGTTTATAGTATTTACAATTAATCTGACTTTTGACCACGAGGCGATTACTCGTAAAAATAAAATGGCCAAACACTCTCAACGTCAGCTTTATCGAAGATTGAAATTGTTCGACGGAATAACATGTGAAATAAATCCATCTTTTGAACAATTTATTAATACTTAATAATCAGCGTACAGACTAGTAGCACGTAAAGGAAAGCTATTGTCTTAGCACCACTTTATCAAACCGTCTCGCTGACTGGCTGGATATCAGCGCTCCAATGTCTAACATTTAATATTGTTCGTAAATACACTAAGCCCTAGTCCTCACGCCAGGTAATGTCAAGCCGAGGTGTGGCCGGGGGGTGTAGTGGGTAGGGGGGGGGCGTGCGGCTGGATGAAGGAGGTCTCCTTCACCGCAACATGTAGCGAAGGCTTAAGCGGCCGATTTCCATTTGCGACCCTTCGCTATCAGCACGAGTATCGGGTATTGATTTATGTAATACATTTATACTGAGGTGTGAGCGCGCCAGCTCATCTTACCTCTACTTACATAAACGAGACATCACTCAGTGTCATTGACCTCTTTCATCGTGGTACAGATTTACTCGGATTTCCTTAATGTGACATATGCGGTAACAATCTGTACTATACTGTTATTGTCGTTCTATTCTTGATTTATTTAGTTACTAACTGGTAACAGTATTACTAAAGCGATGTCATGACTCATAAAATATATTAAACATAAAATAACCACAGCAATTGACTATTTTTGTGACTATCGATATCGACACATAACGCAGGTAGAGCGTGGTACAGCACTAGCGACAAATGGTGCGGCGGCGACGTTTGTGCGAACAAGTATGCAGGCAATGCGGCTCAGATTCCCGCACCTATTGCCCTGAATACAATTGGGCAACAATAGCGTCGGCTGCTGTCTTGACGTGCACTCCCCCCCCCCCTCACCCGCAATGGAACGCGAAGTGTTTTGTTATGCTAATAGTTCGTTAGTCCGGTTGTACGCGTCACTCGGAGCTCAGCCTCTGATACGTCTTGCGCTCGCACACCAAATGGTAGGGAATATGCAGCGCTACTTATCAACACACTAAGTGTGAATACTTGTACCGCATCTACGTACCACGATAATACTTACATTATGTATCAGTAGAGCATTGCCATCTTCAATACTTAGCGGGGTACATAAATTATTGTAATTTCTAGGTTTTATTCAGACGCGACGTTAAAAGCTGCGACTTTTCCCCACGCTATTTCCCATGTAGGTACTGTGCTTCCGTAGATATGCGCGTATGCATCAAAATTAGACTGTTTTTTTCTTCGTAAAGAAGAATGATGAGCTCTGTGTATTGTTAACTCGTGAACGAAATGTTAAACGAAAACCTTAAAAGTAGTAAGATAAAAAAATCATGACCCAAAACACGAGCTGTGGAATGTAAGGAGCGACACAGCCGCTGCTAATTAGGGATTTCGGCCGTTGCTCAATGGTAAGCTGACTCAACTCGCTTGCAGCTGTATTCTCGCCTCGGAAACCATTCCAGAAATGGGCAATTTCTTTCAGAGATTTTGTAGCATCATGTGTTTCGACATCGCCCGAGGACTGTGGACTGTGTGGCTTTGTTCGTGTTCAGTCGGCGCGGGTCAGCTTGTTAATATCTAATTAGTGGTCCGCGCCCTGAGTCCGCAGTCGTTCCGCCGCCCGCTAAGCTGCCGCACTCACTTCATTCACAAAGATGTATGTTTATCTGGCTTCGACCCTTATATGACATATCGGTTACGAGCAAAAACCCTTACATAAAGCGGTCACAATGGACCAATAATTTCTTTCATTCACCAAGTGGTCATCGGAGCAATATTTTTGATTTGTGTCGACGTCTGCAGAGAAATGTATTCTACCATATTGAGAGAGGTATAGTGAGTAAATCGCGCCTGGGGGGAGGCTGCAGCTACCTACTGTTGTTGACACACGTTTTTATGTTGCGCTGCTAGTGCGGGCAGTGAGACACGCGCCGCCGTCCCGCGGGCGACGCGCCACAAACGCGACGCTCACTGCTTGCACTCGAGCGCGCCGTCTTTGAATACATTGTGTGTAACGATCAATTATGATCCAAACAAAACGTCTTCGTCATAACATCACTGTTGAATTCACGAGTACTCACAATTTTACCTTGTACCGTTATAGCATTAAGACTTATTGCTTAGAATATGTGAATACCGAGGTCCGGACAGATAAATGAACACTTTGAAAGGAGAGTGACCACGGAAGTGAATGTCGGCTCACACGCGGTGGCTGCAATCAGTCGACGTACGAAAAGGCCGGTCATCCGGACGTGGTGCCCATATACATACATAGGTACATTTATTAAGGAAGGGAAGAGAGATCCTTTTTTTCACATTTCACACAAAATCGACTGAAAAGATTTTGATATTAAACGTGGCACATCAAAATAACATACTTTTTTTACATGTGCGAGAAGTTCTCTGGGTATGCAACAACTGATCTATGTATGGCAGGTAAATGGGCATATATTACTGAAATAGTAAAATATTCAACAGAAATTTTCTTTTGCTTAAACAAAGAAAAAAATCAGCAATTGTTAGGAGCCTTTGAGCAGTAGGTATTTAAAGCTGCTAGACGGAAAGCAAGCATTTTACGCAAAGCATAATCCTTGCACAAACGTCATTAGCCATGTTCTGGAGACAAAGCCGTGTTCATTCGCGCTAAGTCGACACACGCTAGCTCGCGCGCCCGGCACCGCCCGCCAGGTGGCGCCAGCAGGGTGTGTAGGGGCCACTACACTAATGGTGCCGGATTATAACTGCCAGATTGCCGTTTGTTGATGATTTTTAAATCTAGAGCTGTCCAGTTGTAGTGAGGCTATTGGAGCTTTTTGAGGACTATACTGTACCTATACTTTGTATAAAGCGCTTATTGTAGAAAAGATTCTAGCATTCGATGAAGAGCAGATTGTGACAGTACTTCTCCGGGATTTTCCTTTGAGCGCTCGTTAGATAGAGCCGCGATTGACTGTACTTTATCCATTCATGTCGGCTCCATTGTCGACAGCAGAAATCCTTAAGTAATCGTGCAAATGTAACTCGGCACAGATCTGACTTGCCGGCGGCTCCTGAACAAACAGGTATTGAGGCGTCGCCGGCGAGCGCCGCGACAGACGCTGTCGTGGTGCCTCCCCCCCCTGCAGGCTAGACGTGCACGCGCCACTGCATGCACCCCGCCCCCCGCGCACCCCGCGCGCCCCCCGCCGCGGGCACAAGCCACTCGCCAAATACACTCGAGCATTTCAAAGCGAATCCCTGATTTCGCACCTCGGATTTCCTTGGGCGTATTTTAAAAAATAAAATTCTATTCGGAAAACGAAATTTAAACTGCCGTTTTGGATGCCGTGCGCAAACAAAATTGAAAATTGTGGCGGCAAAGTAAAATAGAGAGAGAACTCTTCTGCGATTCGACGACAAATTGGATAACCGGATAACCGGGTTCGCATAGTTTTACATTTCGAGTGAACGCAGTTTCTACGTACGTGGGCATTAGTGTCGGCCAGCTCGCGGCCGGCGGCCACTTCACAGCGCTCTATTTACAAAGAGATTTCACTCTTAAAAGTTATGTAAAAGATAAAAAAGCGATATCCATTTGCCTTTTAAAGGATTCAGGTCATATTTCTTTCTTTAGGCGAGCACACTAGCATAAAAGGGCTCACGTCTCATGTGAAATTACGTACTATGTGCCGTAGTGCAAAATATTTGATCAAAGAGATTTCAATTACTATTTTATTTATGAAGGGAAATATTTAGCTGTCAGCGTGACAAACTTGTGAGATAAATAGCATTCGTTAGCGCTTGGTATTGTGCGGCGCGACACAATGCGTGCGCGCGCTGTGCGAGCGTGTGCCCTCTGCGCGCGGCGTGTTGTCCAATAACGCGCGTCGCGTCTCATCTCGTATCGTCGCTAATAAAACTTTATCACAAATTCTTGAACGTTCATCGCCTGGAACATTCATAAACATGTTCGTGTGTCGGCAATCTAACGCATGTCAAGTTATTTAATCATGTTGGTTGTAATGAAAAATATAGGTAAGATTGATATTAAAATATTATTGATAAATATGGTTAGGGCTATAGGACTTAGCTATTTAGAAATATTTTCTACTAGCTTTCCGCCCGCGGCTTCGCCCGCGTGGAATTCGGTTCGACACACAGCGCCATCTACAATCCATCCATCAAGCAAACAATATTTTTGTTTTCCCTCGGGAATATCTATTTTTTTCGGGATAAAAAGTACCCTATTATTTAATCCGGACTTCTAACTTTACGTCTGCAAAATTTCAAAGCAATCGGTTCAGTAGTTACGGCGTGAAAGCGGAACAAACAAACAAACAAACAAACTCACTTTCCGATTTATAATATTAGTAAGGATTAAGTGTGTGTTTTTACTCACTTTATTAAAGTTAAATGATCTTTTGCCATTCACGAGTAATGTTTAGTGCTAGTTTTACGGCGCATCAGATTAGTGCTTTCGTCACGTACAGTATTCACATGATTGCACACGTAGATGCATTGCAGCCTCACTAATTCGAATAGTGAAATAAAATCGAGAGACTAGCATCTAATAAAAGTAGTAATTTGCGTCCGGGTGCGACGCTGCACGTCCGCGCGTCCGTACATTCCGTACACTGGAGATGAATGGCGCGACAAAATGACAATATTGCATAAATGTGCCATTAACATATCTGATGAGCGAGTCCGCCTCATCCATACCGGAACTAGTTTTTGTATGTCTTGTTAGCACTAGTGTATTCTAACTTTTAATGCCAAACTGAATAAGATAAATAATTGTAGAAGGTAGTATGACATGTCTAGCCGAACTAGCCCAGAGTCTTGACCTACCCAAATATATCTGAAAAACTAATCAATTCACTTCTTTTTTTATTTTTTTTTATTCTTTATTTATTTAGGGACTTTTATAATCGCTATGCGTATGTCAGTCCCATTGTATCCTAAATACATACATACTGCTCATATCAGGGCCATGAACCTGAACAGACTCTTAGCATCATCGCTATTCGGTTTAGATAAAATATAGTGAAATGTGCCTACTTCAAGTCTGTTCAACCTCAGGATCCTAAACAGGTCATTTCTCTCAGGCTCATACCGAACACATTCCATCAATAAGTGGTGCAGGTCTTCAACAACTCCACAGTCTCAATTCACTTCGTTATAACCAGAATTGAGACATTTCGGACGTCACAAGGGGTGTCCTTAGTCAGCTTTTGTTTAAATAAAATAAGTAAGGTTAAATAAATAACTCACCTTTTCTCCTTCAAATTTTCCTCAACTGGTACCGACGACAGCAGGTCAACCAAATTTTACCAATCGAAAAAAAAAATCTGATTGTGGTAGGTTGTTGTGCTGTCTGTACAATCCTATCTCTATTCAGATTGAGAGAGACAGTCCTACGTCTATCAATGCAATACGAGTTAGTGTCCACAATATCACAAATTAATAGTTACCTATCTGATGTCAGTTAGTCCGAGTATACCTGAATACATCATTGATATAATTTCCAAAGCCAGTTGTCCCGCCTACAATGGTGTTTGCACATAGAATGCATCCCCCGTACATTATGGGGTGGCACATTGTCTCGCGCCGCAGTCTATAGCGTTTGCTAATATTGTACCGTTGACCGTTCACTACAAAATACACTATCATTCCAAAACAAACCTTGTTTATCAATATTCCAGTTGTTCTTTGTAATAACTAAATTCCCAGTTGATGTTCTAATCGTTATTAATTAATATGTTCGCGGAACTGTTTACACGTGCCAGTAATGTTGTATCCCTAATGATTTGTACTTTATGAGAGCTTTTCAAAGACTTGCTAATAGTGCTTTATTATGAAATAAGTAGGTACGTACATTAAATAAAACCTACACTCGTGATGTATGACTACTTATTCAGTGATGAAGCAAAACTTGTGACTGATTTATATTTTTTCATTAGATTACTACATTTTATTCATTCGGATAGAAATATGCATATATACCTGTGCAGAGAAAAATATTTTATGTATGAAATAAACCTATTAAAGACAAATCGATCCATTAACATTTAGAGTGCATTCTGTACGAAATAAAATAAATTATTATTAAGGTTCTTAAAAGGTTAAGCTGTCCGTAATAAATCATCATTTTAATGTGTGTTGAATAAAATATAAAGTGCATTTTACTTGTGAATGCTAATATCAGTCTCTACTCGTATGTGTGCGCAACGAGTGCGCAACGAGTGCGCGACGAGTGTGCGACGAGTGCGTGACGAGTGCGCGATGACGCGATGCGCCCGTGTACTGAGACTTAGTGCCGTTTGTGCGCAAGTGCCGCGCAGGCATACTGACACTACGCACTGCACTGAGTCTCTATATTTCGACCTGAAATTTCGTGAAATGTAAAATTAAATGTTATAAAGTCAAATGATTGTCTACTTGACAATGGTATATGTAAAGTCTGTGTCTAGGAGAAAACAAAAACATTACACCTACAGGCTACTACGACAACTCTGAGCAAAATTTTAATCACATCAAAAATGTCGTACAAAATAGATGAAGTAACTTTGTTAATAAATAACTTTGCTCAATCCTGCTAATTACAAAAGTATTGTTAATAACAGAACTATTTAAAACAGGCGTCGTGCGTCTGCCACTCACTCTCGGCTACAATCAGTCATCACACGAGATCACTCGCATCACGCTGACGTGCGGGGGAGCAGTGAGGGAAGGGGAGTGACGTCACGTGCTACACAAACTGCTAGTGCATACTGCACTGATGAAAACACCTCGGTTAGCAGTCTAATTAGAACTTAATAGCAACTTTCTTAAACATTTGTTAGGCGATCAGTCGGCGGCCACACGCGGCAGCTTCAATAATTGCGCGTCTGTTGTTGCGAGTGCAATAGCAGCCGCGCTGCACAAACACGACATTCCGCACATTCCCGGCGAAATTGCATTCTTAACTGCACAAAACACACGTGAGAAATCGCGCTATTTCCAGCCGCATATAAATTGAAAATTGTTGTTCCGCGAGCGATGTACCTGTGCGATGACACGGCGACAGCACGCGACACGCCGTGTGTTCACACGCTTTTATTTATTGTTTATGAATACCATCCGCAGCAGCTTGATTCATTCACTTAAAATTTTAGTTGTAAATTCACGTCGCGTCAGTGTGAGCCGCGCGCCCGTGTGTTTCCATCGCGTGAAGAATAGCACCAGTTTAAAGTACATAAATTGTAATAGTTAGGTGTGTAGCGGTGCAGCGACAGTTCGGCGGCAGTACGTTACTACTGTGACAGATAGTTTAGCGAGGTGTCCGCTGTTGATTCATTCTGTTCGGTGCTTAGTGCGGGTGTAACGAGGTGTCGCCCGTCACGTCACGCCCGGACACTCGCCAGCGCGATAAACTATAACAATTTTATGTTATTGATGTTCCAATTGTTGTATAGACTCGCTATAGATAGATGCCATGGTGCGAATGTTATAGCACGTGATTTATTTCACTCCCCGAAATTGGAAAGTTTAAACGTTTTCTGGAATATAAGCTTAGACTCCATATACCTACGGTATTTTAAATGAAAATGTTATCAAATGTTCATATTTTTCACTTTTAACGAAACAGAAAAAAGGTAATTTACATATTTTTATAATCATAACAAAAACACGAGACTTTTCCTCGCTCATTTTAAGCTGCATTACATCACGCTACGAAGTGCTACGTAATCCCTGCTACGCAAGCTACGTCGTAGCAAATATGCTACGCGTCACGCCTTGCATAACGGGTACGTCAAGCGTGAATTTCATGAGCGATATTTATTGAAAATGAGCGTTCAAATTTTTGATAATATGTATACGATCGCGAGCACTTTACTGAGAGTTTTTTCTTTTATTTGTATGTAGAATTCTAGCCAGGTAGTGAATATACGTTTGTGAGGGTAGGCCTAAGCCGGTGGGAGGAAGCGCAGATATAATTGTGAACATTTCCCGTCAGTGGAAGGTAAAGAGAAACAAAGCGCAGTTATAAATAGTCGGTGTCGGCCGCAGCGAGCGGCAGGGCTGCTACACTTCACTACTCTAATTCAGCTGAAAAGTAACAATGTTGGCACATTACGAAATGCGATTTTCTAGTTACGATAGTAACATAGTTCAAAATCAACGTCACTTTAGATTCAAGTTCATTATGGACTTAATACCATTTAACAAGATATGAAAAGGAATAGTTTACTTTTAGCAATATACTACGAAGTTATTCATAGCTGTTGTGATTATCAAAGACGCAATTAAAGTTCAGCAATACTTTCTGGTATAAATTACAACTTTTTAATGCGTTGTACATACGTCATACATTTACCTACGGAGCATTTTCTAGGCTGGTCATACAGTGTGCCAGCCCTGCTAGTCGCGTGCGGCCGGTACCTCGCGCGGCGCGAAGCTCTCCACTGCGCTGCATACACCGCGCGCTCACTGCGACGCGCACTCGGTACCTCCCCACGCGCCCCGCAATGTACACCAACCCACTTCGACGACTCACTTCCTCTTCATGTTAAACTATTCGTTGTTTTGCGCCACTATTTATTGCACTAGTTCGTGTTTACTTTGCACTTGGCTTAACTTTAAATGTTGTACTTTATTTTTAATTTTACACTTTTTCCCTGTACTGGTATTTTGCATGGCGTGTGGTGTTTATAGAGGGTTGAGTTCTTACTTAATACTTTCCAAGTAATCTATTAATAGGGTTTGCCTGCTATGTCAACATAATGGATTAGGATTTATATATTGCATATTATTTAAGTCGATTTACTGCTTAAGTCAATAACAACTCTTTCAGATTATCTTCAACTCACTCCCGCGATCGTAAATCAAAGTTTCCCCTCGGTAAGCTGCTAGTAAAGTATAACGTGAGGGCTGACATTCAGATCCAATCAGCTGATAATGTTAGAAGCGTGTGACGTCACAGCCGCGGGACTGACTGACAAACACGCACATAAACCACGGAAATGTTAGTGTTGTCGCGAACAGGTGAACTGACGACCACTCTAGTAACTATACAGAGGACATGATCTATTGAGGTGTTGTTATAGGACAGTAAGCTAATATTCTTGCTTTAAATATGCTTTTTTATAGTGTTTTAGAACAGATTATTTCTTGGCTATTCAGTACAGGATCGTATTCGCACAGATTAAGTTCGAAAAGTATAAACATAAAATACCTTATTAATGTAAGTCCTAAACAAATATGAATAAATATTTTTAATTTTCAACGCGATCTAGTGAAAGTGATAGATCTAAACTATGTAATGCTCAAAAATCCTCAGATAATTTCATGCCTGAAATGTTAAACCAACGAACTCTGCGCGAACATTATTTAAAGTTACCTTTATTGTTATTATAAATATTACCTTTAGCCACATCTACGAGTATACATATTAATAAGCTGCTTGCTATGCATGCACTGCTCTCACGTTACAGTTTTCAGATGAAAAGTAATTTATAAAGTAGTTTACTGAAATTAACTCGGGACATTACAACTAACTGAACTGGAAAATGTTATGCCATCAAAAACATCCTGTAAAAAACCCAAGTCTCGCAGCGCAATCTCTCTACCGTAAAAAGTTGTGAGATCCATGTAATACCAAGTCGGTTAATCTATTTAGTCTCTACTTAAAG
>NWSH02000517.1:16642265-16685292 GCA_002382865.2 Heliothis virescens
AACTGAACAACTTTTCACTTGGAACATAAGTAGAATTTGTAATGTAAGGAAAGACGTTTTTTTTCAACGTATTTTCCCAGGTGTATGTTGTTCAGTTTCATGGGCTAAACACACCCTTACCCACTCTATACCCCCTTCTTTATGCCTCATATAGTAGGTATCTATCTACACCTATTATTTTCTATTGTACAGTAATAATTCATTAACTGCAAATGTAACCTTGTAATCCTATACATTTATATAGGATTACAAAGTTATTCATGCAGTTAGTGTATTTAGAAAACTGGACCGAAATTACAAAATTTTTGAATTTTCCCATAATAAGGACACTAAACTCTATATATATTCTAAATTTGAAGCTTCTATGTCTGCTAGAAGTGCCTTATACTTTTGATGATCGGTGAGTCAGTCAGTGAGTGACAAAATTCAGAAACTTTACCAAGTTGTCATTCTTAAACTACTGGTTCAAATTGTCTGAAATTTTAAATACACCGTATTTATACAATGCCTGATTAGTTGCTGAAAATTCAGGCTTCTAGTTTTATCCACAACGAAATTATAGGGAGTCGAAAATGGCCTGAATTGCTTCGAGAAAAGTATGGTACGGCCGTGCCGCTTTTTTCTGCTTGACTTGGCGGGGGCACTGCCGTGCCCCCTGATATTAACTGGTGATGCTGATACAAACGAGACGAGTGGTCTGACACTCTCAAGGTTTCACTCGTTATAATAATAGTGTTATTGTTAATTAATTTAGGTTGTATGTTGAGAAGAGTGTGGAGAGCTGGTGACGTCACGCCATGTGTGTCCACAGGGTCAGGTGTCGGGCAGCGCGCGAGGAGACGTATTGTGTCAGCCCTTCACCTTCACGTGATATTTACTGTTAGCGGCTCTCCGTCAAGTAAATAAGTAGCCGTCTCGCATTATAATCGATTTTCGCGTGAATACTGTCAGATATTCAGATGTTTCAATAATATAAACCTCTACATCAACAAAATAACTTTAGCAGCTGCCTGAATTCGTTTAAAATAGAATATCTTGACTTGAATGTATTTACTTACGTGCTGTAAATACTTATTATGCAATTATGTTGTTATGCATTAGTCGGGTAGTGACCGGTAACCAGGGCGCTACATTTGCATCGAGTGACGTTCTGTCAGGGTCCACCAGCCAAGTGTCAAATGCGCTGAACACAGGCGTGCACCGGTGAGTGATGGCGGTGACGTGTGCGCACACCCGCGCCACGCGGGCGTGTGGCGCACGCGGCGCGCGGCGCTAATGCACGAGTGGCGTGCTCGCGCGGGGCTCGGCCGGCGCTTCTCGTGTAATTGAATTTGGTCATTTATCACATCGGTGCAGTGGGAACCGCAAGCCTTTACTCTAACATCATTTATGAAACTAATTATGTTTAAACTCGTTCATCTTTTAGGCACGACGATTACATCGTCACATTTTTCCGTAAGCAATGGAATCTTAAGGCAACAAGGATCTTAAGGTTTAACATTTTTGGCACGTTTTGTTTCGCTCGTGTAAAAATCTGCATTCAACAGCGATACCTTCCTTGCCAGTTCAGATTATGGAGGTAATGTTCCCCGCGTTATCAGCGGCGCACGTACGTGCGAGCGAGTCCGCCAGCGCGCATACACATCGCTGCTTACTCACTGTACACATACACAGTGTACTCGTCGGAGTGTTTGTGTGTTCGCGCTTGTTGTGACGTACATACAAACAGCTGAGACGGACCAATTATGCTTGTGTGTACACACTCGTGTAAAGAGCATAGCTCTAGTTTCGCTTGTTTGACGAAAATTATTAGCAGCCCTAAGAACAGATGTAAAGAGTTTACCAGTAAAAACCACAACCTTCTACATAGATTCTTTAGAATACTGGCGACACTTGCAAATCTGCCACTTTCAGTTGTATTTATGTAAATATTTCACAAACGAAATTCCTGTAATCAAGGTCCCACTGTCAACAGAAGCTTTCAAACCTGCTGAAATCATAATCCTATTACGTTAGTTAAAATTCCCGTAACTACTCGTATAATTACAGCAAGCACGATTCCTTACACAAATACCACAACAACGGTAACAGGTAACAGGAAAACGATAAGTACACTTAATGCCGATTCAGGAAGTTTGTGCTGAAACAGACGACATTGTCGAACATTAACATTAGTAGTGAACGCAACAGTTATGGTGCGTGACGTCACTGCTACTCGCGTGCCTGTCGCTCACCCGCGACCTCCTCGCCCCGCCTGCTCTCCTGGTACTACACATACTATGTAATACTTCATCACTCATTAACAAATACTCGTAACATCGACTTGTCATACGATATTGTTTACTATAGTCTAGTCAGTCTATATTTACATTCGACCCCTAGACTAGCAGTTTGTAGCGAAAACCGCACAGACATTCTAAGAAAATAAATCAAATTCACAAGTTTCTTATAAGTTGTGTTTACCAAGCACTAGTATATTGAAGAAGTTTAAATATAAATGAGGTTTGAAGCATTATATATTTAATGCGGCGCTTCATAAGGAGCGTGTGTATGCGCGCTCGCGAGTCGCGGCCGCGCCGGCATTATCCTAATACCGCTGTAGTGTCACGCACGTCGCGCTAACTCCGCGAACATCATCTCAGTGTACACTACGGGCGATCAATTACCGAATATCTTATACATTCATACACGTAAATGTCTAGTTTCCCAAGAACCATCCTTGAATTTTATTTATCTGAAGATAACTTTTGTAAGCGAAAAGCAATTTAAGTAAATGTTGATACTACTTTTGAACGCGACGTTAAAAAGGTGTACACCAATATTTGTCTACAGACTGTTGACGATATGAACAAACAGAGGTCGTCCAGGTAACCTTATGACCTAACTAACAAGGTTCCTAGAAAGGCATTGTCGGTATTGTGTCCATACAGTTCCCGGCGCCGGTCGCCACGTGCGTGCACCGAACCGGATGCCGCCGGGCGCCGGACGACAAGACGAGTCCTAAGTACACTCGGCGGTTACCACCGAGACAGTGGTAGCGTCACGTGTACCAGGGCTTGGGGTCACCAGGACACTCAGTAAATGAAGCACTTATTTATGAGTCAACGCTTGATACACTCACATATTGAATCGTTTCAATCAAAGGCTATATGAGATACAGCCCTTTCATACAATTTATTTGTATCAATATTACAGTGGAATAAAACCTTTTAGATTGCTTTGTAGATAAGAAATAGACCAATATTATTATTGTGCGCAAAACATAAGTTTAGTTAAGTATTTATTGAGTCTGGTACCTCCTAGTACATCAGCAAGCGCTTGCGATAATATAAATAAAATATAACAACACGTTGGGCCCCGCGCGGGCCCCGTGCGGCCCGGCGGTACCGCGGCGGTACGCCGGCCGCGTGAACAATGCGCGCCTACACAATAGGGTTTCTAAGCAAGCCGCAGAGGTAACCGCGCAGGCACGTGCAGAACACCCACTTTATACGACTATCGTCAACAATTCCTGTGAACTTAGCACCCACTATAGTGTTTACTTTCACGATTTTTTTTCATACTAATTGCCATCATATTGGTTAAATAAAGACGGACAAACAAGAAAGATCTACATTCTTGTAACAAACTGTAAAGTAACAAATTTTAATAACAGTGGCAAGACGCTGTTTTATAGTTCTCACACACTTTAGTAACCTACTTAATATAAAGTACTACTAGATCCAAAATTACACATGAACCTTCTGACTCTAACTTCTGCGTGACAATAGGCACGCAAACACAAAGTTTTTTATGACGGAACCCGGCGCTAACTCGACGGATCCGTATAATTCAAAAACGACGCAAAGTTTTTTATTTTCTATACAAATGTAGGCAACATCTGGGGTTACTGGGGATTGTGATCCTGGAGAACAGAGGTGAATGCTATAAATAACTCGGTGTGGTTCTGTGACTCGTGATTAGAACTAGGTACTTGTTTATGTATCATCCAGTATGATCAATCCTACTTTTAATTTTAATAGTTGTAAAATGTAGGCAATATAACAAAATGTCCTCTATGAAACTAGCATACAGTTTACCCAAAACATACTTGTACTGATATATATTTTTTAATAACAGTAAATTCCTAAAACCTGTTCTGAAGACTCGGCCGGGTGATGCCGAATATAGTCAGCCCTGAATGGCACACATTAGGCTTCCTTTGAGAAACGACTCGAAGCCTTTCTCGTAATTTGAATATTTTCCGCGACCTGCTCTATTTATTGCCGAACTTATAATAATAATCGTCAGCAGTTACTTTGTGTGCTGAGAATTATAAACAGCTTGTTTGTCGGTAATTCTGTCACGTAATTCCAATTGATTTCGGTTATTATTGATGATGACTGACTCTAATCGTCTCTAATATCTAGCAGATATTATTGTGCAGGGTAAACGATCAAGAGTCGCTTTATATGACGCACAAGATCCTAAACTTACTTTCATATGAAAATATCCCTCCATTTTATCGACTAAAGACTGGTGTGTTCTTTTCTTCGTTTATGGGTGTAGAGGAATAATAAACCAAAGTAACATCAACTTTCACATAATTATCAGTTTGTAGTAGATCGGAAACGCGCGCGATTACCGTCGGTCCGGCGCGGAGCGGCCGCAGCGCGCGATACTTCCTGGCATGCGAGCGCACTATTACGCGATAGCTATCCGCCGCCGCCCGGCGCCGCCCGCCATTTGTCACGCGCGCAAAAACGTGCGCCGTAATCGCAGGCGCTCCGTCTTCGCGGGAATTCTTCATTAACTTCAAATATTTACGCTCGCCTTGCGGGAACGACCTGACCCATAGTTAACATACCGACAGACTTACTCGAACTCTATATACCGAGCTTGTTTGTTGTTGTTCTGCTCATTATTTATTTCGACTTGAAATAAAACCCATCCTTTAGGTTGATATAGCAATGTTAGAGCTATTCGGCGGAAAGTTTGTCTGCAAAAAGGGAAACAGATATGTTTGAATAGAAGTCAGTAATTTACTGAGTCCGACGCGGAATGAACACAAAATATAAATTATCATTGAAGTTTTACTGGTTAATACTTTTTATGTGCATTTTAACATGCTACTTATATGCATATCATGGTGGCGACAAGCGAGGCCGAATTAAAACAGGGTTCAGTTGAGCTGACCGCGTCACTCCGACTTACACCCGGACGCCGGATGGAGTGTCCGGGTGTCCGGGTACACAGAGAGGTCACAGCACTAATCCCGGGCTCGTGCGATGCTGTAGAAAGGAGTCGGAGGGTGTACACCACTGTTGACAGATCTCCCAGATTTAGGCGCTGACTGACACTGAAATATTGTTTACACCTTAAAGGATCCTTGAGAGAAACAAATCTCATGCCCATTATATTACATTAGTGCAGCTCTCACCCAACACGCATGAGATACATTGCAAATTAGTTTCATTCTCCGTCGTATCAGAAAATGTAAAGATCTTTCTTTTTGTCACTCCCTCCTGGCTAATAATATTATATGTGTAGCGACGTTGTAGTGAGCACTTTCTAACTTAATCATGTTTAGGAACATTAGCATATGGAGCTCGCAGCAGCCGGCCACCTGCTCGCTGCTAGTTACTGCCTGCTCACTGCTAACTGCTAGTTAGCGCTCACTTCAAGTGCTTACTGCTGAGATCTATGTGATGCATATCCACAGTAATGCAACAAATTGTTGCGACATTTCTTAGACAGCTTTTTAGTAACTTAAAAAAAACTTACACTCTAAGTAGTCCATAAAACGCGTAAATAATATTTAATCTCATTTTTTTTGTAAAAGCCCTGTCTAAGCTACGTAACTAAAATTGAGAATTATAAATAATGAGGTTACTTTTTGATGGTAAACAAAAATAAGGACCGTGAGGGGGAGGGGGGCTCCCCGCAGCATCACGAGCAGGCGACGGTACATTGTTACCGGTCTAGTAACTATTTGGGAAGATAACATGCAGAAAAACTCTTGACAAATCATCATATCACTAAATAGTTGGCTGTCATTCTCAATGACCGTAATGTAAACCATTATCATCATCAAAATATTTTCATAGAGTAAACTAGGTACTAGGAACGTAGTGTATGAAATACTAGGGGAATGTAAATAGCGCCACCCGCGTGTGACTACTGACGCCTTCACATTATCTCTCCACTGTCACAGAACTAAAGCTAGTGCTTCTAAACAAGGCAGATACCCCGGCGCCGGCTGCAGGCTCCACGCACTGGTCCTTCTGTCTCCATTGTGTGACGGCTTCCTTACACCCCCCCCCCCCATTGGTCTTTGTCGTTTTTTCATTACGCAGCCGCAACTCTAGGGCGGATTAAATACTTTGAGGCGGGTGTTAGCCGAGAGATTTGACACTGTATCCCCTTACTGGCTGATATCTGCGTTCTTTCACTGTGTTATTGACGGGTTTGTGTGCGGTCATTTGCATCAATTCTATTATGTACTATGAAACGGGTGATGGATTATTTCGGTGTTGTTATTACTATATATGTAATCACCACACTTCAAGTCGCTAGTAATAGCTATTTATGTCTCAGAAAGAGTCTTTGGTATTCCTTTCTTCAGCTATTCACCACAATAATTAATACCTGTACATTTAGTCAGAATGAAGCCACAAGTAATATCTCCGCACCTCCGCGATTAATCCTTCAGCAGCCGTCCATTACGCGTCGCCCTCACACAGATCAACTCATATTTTAATCATAATTAGCAATGGATGTGCTGCAGTACAATATCAACCCTGACAATGCGGACACAAGGATTATTTTGATACAACACGTTAACTCAATTGCGTGATTGCATAATCCTTCCGAGTGCTTACCTGAGACACAAACAGATACGACGAATTAAGACCTGTCAAGCGATAATGGACATTAACCGCTTCAATTAGGAGTGATAACTGCTTGATCAGGTTTACATAACACCATGACTTGACCAGTGGTGGTCACTTTTTTTAATTCGCGTGATTGATGATAGTCATTACAACCAAGAGGTTAAACATATTAAAAGTAAATGAAGTAACACTTTTCTCTGACAGAGACGACTGTATTGAACTCTTCATAATATTTAAGTACTCTTCAGAAATATTACTTCAGCAGGGTCTGTCAGTTGAGTGCACAAGTAAATAAACTGGCGCCGCTCACTGAATGGAAATGAATGAATTGAAAACATAAATACTATTGCCTCAACAGTACGGTCCACTCGAAAGTAAAGGAAAATCTGACGATAACTACTGCATTCAATATCAAGAAACCTGGAACATTTTTGTAAAAGAAAAATAATAGTTTTACAATTCATAGAAAGCTAACCATCAATATCAAAACTGTACTGTAATTCTTTTTGACGAATTAATATTTTTTAATTTGAATTTAATTTAACATAGGCGCAAAATATACATGGTAATTAATACCCAGTAATAAATCTGACGTGAATGTTTCCGTTCCGTTATATGTCTTGTCACCATTTAGTCGATGTTCTTGTGTAGCGGTCCGCGGGGCCTCGGATATGTGGCCTTCACGTTTTGTGACTGTCATCGTGTCATCAATCGCGGAAAACTTCCCGCAGTTTTTTGTGTCCTCAGTAAATGTAGTACAGTTAGTGTTCCACTGTGTGATGACCATCTGTTTCCACTTTTTGCGAGGCTCTAATGTCATTATACCACTTTGGTTTTTATTGAAAAAACGTGTTTACAGAAGTGTCATGAGGCGTGAATCATAAATACAAGTACAGTCGGCCATAAATGTGATCTTCTGCCCATGGGGTACCATTCGTATGAAGGTTATGAGTCAACAAAGTCAATTTACCATTACGCCGCATTAGNAAAAAAAACTTACACTCTAAGTAGTCCATAAAACGCGTAAATAATATTTAATCTCATTTTTTTTGTAAAAGCCCTGTCTAAGCTACGTAACTAAAATTGAGAATTATAAATAATGAGGTTACTTTTTGATGGTAAACAAAAATAAGGACCGTGAGGGGGAGGGGGGCTCCCCGCAGCATCACGAGCAGGCGACGGTACATTGTTACCGGTCTAGTAACTATTTGGGAAGATAACATGCAGAAAAACTCTTGACAAATCATCATATCACTAAATAGTTGGCTGTCATTCTCAATGACCGTAATGTAAACCATTATCATCATCAAAATATTTTCATAGAGTAAACTAGGTACTAGGAACGTAGTGTATGAAATACTAGGGGAATGTAAATAGCGCCACCCGCGTGTGACTACTGACGCCTTCACATTATCTCTCCACTGTCACAGAACTAAAGCTAGTGCTTCTAAACAAGGCAGATACCCCGGCGCCGGCTGCAGGCTCCACGCACTGGTCCTTCTGTCTCCATTGTGTGACGGCTTCCTTACACCCCCCCCCCCCCATTGGTCTTTGTCGTTTTTTCATTACGCAGCCGCAACTCTAGGGCGGATTAAATACTTTGAGGCGGGTGTTAGCCGAGAGATTTGACACTGTATCCCCTTACTGGCTGATATCTGCGTTCTTTCACTGTGTTATTGACGGGTTTGTGTGCGGTCATTTGCATCAATTCTATTATGTACTATGAAACGGGTGATGGATTATTTCGGTGTTGTTATTACTATATATGTAATCACCACACTTCAAGTCGCTAGTAATAGCTATTTATGTCTCAGAAAGAGTCTTTGGTATTCCTTTCTTCAGCTATTCACCACAATAATTAATACCTGTACATTTAGTCAGAATGAAGCCACAAGTAATATCTCCGCACCTCCGCGATTAATCCTTCAGCAGCCGTCCATTACGCGTCGCCCTCACACAGATCAACTCATATTTTAATCATAATTAGCAATGGATGTGCTGCAGTACAATATCAACCCTGACAATGCGGACACAAGGATTATTTTGATACAACACGTTAACTCAATTGCGTGATTGCATAATCCTTCCGAGTGCTTACCTGAGACACAAACAGATACGACGAATTAAGACCTGTCAAGCGATAATGGACATTAACCGCTTCAATTAGGAGTGATAACTGCTTGATCAGGTTTACATAACACCATGACTTGACCAGTGGTGGTCACTTTTTTTAATTCGCGTGATTGATGATAGTCATTACAACCAAGAGGTTAAACATATTAAAAGTAAATGAAGTAACACTTTTCTCTGACAGAGACGACTGTATTGAACTCTTCATAATATTTAAGTACTCTTCAGAAATATTACTTCAGCAGGGTCTGTCAGTTGAGTGCACAAGTAAATAAACTGGCGCCGCTCACTGAATGGAAATGAATGAATTGAAAACATAAATACTATTGCCTCAACAGTACGGTCCACTCGAAAGTAAAGGAAAATCTGACGATAACTACTGCATTCAATATCAAGAAACCTGGAACATTTTTGTAAAAGAAAAATAATAGTTTTACAATTCATAGAAAGCTAACCATCAATATCAAAACTGTACTGTAATTCTTTTTGACGAATTAATATTTTTTAATTTGAATTTAATTTAACATAGGCGCAAAATATACATGGTAATTAATACCCAGTAATAAATCTGACGTGAATGTTTCCGTTCCGTTATATGTCTTGTCACCATTTAGTCGATGTTCTTGTGTAGCGGTCCGCGGGGCCTCGGATATGTGGCCTTCACGTTTTGTGACTGTCATCGTGTCATCAATCGCGGAAAACTTCCCGCAGTTTTTTGTGTCCTCAGTAAATGTAGTACAGTTAGTGTTCCACTGTGTGATGACCATCTGTTTCCACTTTTTGCGAGGCTCTAATGTCATTATACCACTTTGGTTTTTATTGAAAAAACGTGTTTACAGAAGTGTCATGAGGCGTGAATCATAAATACAAGTACAGTCGGCCATAAATGTGATCTTCTGCCCATGGGGTACCATTCGTATGAAGGTTATGAGTCAACAAAGTCAATTTACCATTACGCCGCATTAGAAGCTTCTTAGCGATATGAAAATCTCTTAAAAATATATGATCGCTTCCTGGTACGACAGTACAACTGGTTCGCCGGAGCGCGGCGCTCGATGTCACCAAAAGACGCAATTTTCGCTGCGACGCGGCGACGTCCGAGATAAGTGATCTTTTTTGTGTGGCGAGGGGCAGGGGGAGGGCCATAGATTAGGTTGCCCCTAGTTTGGTAAAAAAAAGTTAACATTCACTTCGTTACTTCGAGTTTAACCTCAACAATGTAGCTACGTACGTAAAGCTGAATAGATTATTTGATCTCAATTTCTTACATTTGCATAATATACAACAGTAATAATGGACCAGCAAACTGTTTGTTTTGATTTAAACAAGCAATTTATTTAATAGAGGGCCACAGTAGTTGGCATTTGATACTTTGACAATTAGTCGGCACACGTGAAGCCGCGCTGTGTGGGCGAGCGTTAATTAATCTAACATTAACACGTAGTGCGGTTATTTTAAACGCGCCATTAGAATTACTGCGGCGTGCACATAACCGCACTTTTGTTGCGCGCCACCGCAGCCGCTACGAGCAATACGTAGCGTGCGTAGCACTTGTATCGCTCGTAGCAAACGTAGCGGCGTAGCAAAGCTTTGCGTTACTCTCTAATTAATTCCTACAGTTATTCATTTCAAAATCAGGCCAACAGTTCTATAAGTTACGACTTCGGAATAAAACGTGAACGAATCGTTTTATTTATATTCATGACGCAGTCCAAGTATTCATAGCGCTCCACTCGGCTTAGCTCTGCTAAAGAATTCTCTGAGACGCGCCGAGTATGTGTGTGTGTCGCACACAGGCGCACGTGTGCACACGCTGCGGTGCGATATCGCGACCAATTAATCTTGTTGACGCGAAAGCACAAAAAGCGATCCGTTGACCTCCGCGCGACCTAAACAGATAACTTATCTGGGGTCGGGAACACAAATTTGAGACGAATTATATGTTAACGTTACATTAAGAGGGTGCCAGTAGCGCGTGCAATCTTTACATCTGGCAAATGTGGAGGATGCTGGGAGTAACGTACCCTTGCTCCGCGTGCGTCTGCGATAAGTTTCATGCGCGTTCCGATAGAGCATAGCACGCCATAACATGCGCCGTAATGACCGCTCAGTGACGTCACAGGTCACACACACACACACACACATAGTCGTCTACATTCACCGCCTCATAACGTTCACACGCGTCATTACGCGCCAGAAATATGTCTCAAAACTTTAAAAGCCAATTTAGTTAATGAGACAGAATATGAACTAGTACTATTACTTATTACAAGAAAGTGCGCCTTCAGCAGGAATATACATCGCTTTGATAATAACGAGTAAAAAACGAATCCTTTTTAGTGTTGTAACAATAGCAGCACTCCCGCACTCAAAGGGTTAAGTAGGGTTTAAAGAAAAAAGGAGAAGTTGTAATGTTAGCATTATGTGGCGCAACAATAGCCGAGTCGCTGCCTACTGCGTGCCGCGGCCATGTCGCACGCTTCACGGCCGCTACACGCAGACTGATACTTTTAACATTTACATTGTAAGCCCCTCACAGATGTACACAGTGTACACAGCGACTGTCGGCGTCGTCTTACATGAAGACAGATCGGTGGCTCATGAGCTCCACGTGTCATTAATCCTATCGTGTTACGAGACGGACACGGTTTGTTTTTTAGAACAAAAGCAACTATAAACAATGACGTAATCAAGCTGATAATGTTGGGAGGCTGCACTCATTTAGGCATATGTACAAATAGTAGAGAGTTGTTGAAAGAAAAAGAGGAAAGGCCTTATTGTTTACGACGGCAGTATTGAAACCGTTACTAAAAATACATAGTTTGTGTACCGAAAGGTAAAGCTTAATGTTTATGAATGAAGTACATTACGCGCGCACTGACCCGGATTATAACAATAGCTAGCATAAAGAATCAACACAGAAATGTCTTAAGATATTGTTTAAGAAATAGCTTTTTTGTTTACACATCAAGGTCGAAGCACTCAGCATCCGTGAGAAAGAACAAAATATCACAAACACGAAACAAATCGCGGCTCATCTGTATCTCGCGGAGTGTGAAGCAGACGTTACGCGATGTCATCGCTAACGGCGCGCACACTAAGTATACGTCACGCACGCACTATGTTCTCCTGTTACAATGAATATCGAAAGCCTATTTGTTAAGCCGCGACCTGACGCTCGCACGAGACACTTTCGTTTACATGTATACTCCTTTATAGAGAAAACAGTAAAAGTTTACACAGGGTCATTTGTAATTAGACATATACATATATGGTTAGTCACTCAATATTAACATTTTGACATGGCATCAACTAATCAGGAGTTAGAGGGTTAGAGGCACAACTCATAACGGTTAAAAAGAACACGATGATAAAGATGGATGGTGTCGATGTGGCTAATGAAGACACTCCCTCGTGAATAATCAGCCAACAGCGGGCGTCTCCGGGGGACATTACTCACTTTGTTTCTGTTCGATATTATCTTACGAGCTCATTACTCGTGGCGACTGGCCTCGCACCACACGACCCTACCTAATTGATTACAAGTCCCACCGCACAAAAACAAAGGATTATGTCTGTTTACATCGCTGCAGGTGAAACTGCCGGACATTATCAAAGGAAACGTAGAGAGGCTGTAATATGTAGCCTTACAGCCGGAGAGGACATTCCTAGTTGCTAAGGTAATATAACGAAATGAAACCTGTGCGGTCAGTGCTGAGTTAATGTGACACCTGACACGTTAGTATGTAATTATGTGCCGGTCCCGGGGGGCCGCGCGCGACCTCGCGACCTCGCGACCTCG
Source organism: Heliothis virescens (assembly GCA_002382865.2). NCBI lineage: Eukaryota > Metazoa > Arthropoda > Insecta > Lepidoptera > Noctuidae > Heliothis > Heliothis virescens. Next base: position 16,655,070 of record NWSH02000517.1, read on the forward strand.
CCCCTCACGTCACGAGTGCCTGCGTCTAGACGCCACTCACTGCCTGCGAATTAACCTAACCGCTAGCTGCTAAACTAACATATAGTTTGATTGACCTTACAGCTACTAATCAAACTGAAACAAAGTTAGCGAGTGCTCAGAGAGAAGTTCTTTGTTCACTTCTAAAGATTAATTAGAATAAATTCAAGTCCTCGCCTGCAGTAGAGAAGTGACACACAGACAAACACAACGACTCAAGTCATTTCATTTTTGAAAGTAATCTGCTAAAAGGAGGAATAGGAGCGTTGTTCCGAAAACAGTAACAACTGAAACTTTTCTAGTCTTAAAACTGATTGAGCTCAACGTTCACAAAAACAAGATAAAACATTCCTCTCTACTATGACAAGATATTCGGCGGTTTATGAGCAAACTACAAATTGAAATGTTGGAGTCATCACAAGAAGGCAGAAACTAGTTTATGTTTATTGGTCGGAGCATTTACGGTAGAACCTTGAGAAAGTTGTATATCTTTATCTAATTTAGTTCAGTGTACGTGAGCGAAGTACCTGTTATGTAATAAAGTTGACCCGGGTGCGGCGGTACATCAGCCGAGTATTTCTCCAATATAATTCAGCCATAGTAAAATATTCGCAAAGGAAAGCAATAAGAACATTGACTCCCTCAGTGGGCCGCACTGAAACAACTTGTGAAATATATTTATTGTGCGTGGAGCACCTACTGAGGGGGGTATTGCCAATTCGTATAGCAACCGATAATTTGTGATGTAAAGTAAAGCGGAGTTTGTGTCAATGGCACCTGGTAGTATTTCTGTTAGCGGGGCTCCCAAGAGTATCGACACGTGTCAATCTCTACGTGCACGTATTGACTTACGTCAACGTAGGAATTGTTAGTAAAATAGTTTTAAATAGATAACATGGGTATTTATTGTTTCAAACAATATCTCTGTAGAGACATGTTTTCCGAGCGCTCGCCCACACCGACTCGCTGACAAACAGCTTCACAACGAGACGTTGTTTACTATTGTTTGTCGTCACACTTCAACATCTCTATTTTTATCACAAAACTATTTACTGTATACCACATGTTCCTCGCCATTCAGCATTTATTTGTAACTGCAACACATAATTACATTATGTCATTGCGCAACTAATTATAAAGGATAGGTTGCTTTTAGTAAACTTAAACAAGTATAAACTTACGTGTACCGAACAGATTTATTTATTTACTTATTTATTTTAAATACTTATCAAAATTTAGCAGTTTAGATAGTGTAGGTTATTAAATGTGTAAACTTCCTTATATCCATTTCAACCACTTTTAAATCTTTACACCTAAAGCACAAAGTATATAGATTTCCAAAAAGACGTCCGATACAGTATACGAGGTGTGAAAGCTGTGTCTCCCTGCGAGAGGGACAGTAGTGAGTGCGTAGTGCGGAGCGACGTCCACTCGAGACAAGCGGCCTCACGCGTCACGTCGCCGTCACGTCGCCGTCACGCGAGTATAAATAACAGATCTGCGTCAAAGGTCAGCGAAATTTATTCTTTATACGAACATTTAGGCGATTTGTTATTATGTGTTTCATAAACTGATTAATAAGAAAAGCCCTCGTTATCCTCAGCCTTTTTTTCCTCTATGCTAATTGAAAAGGTGTGGTATCACTGTGTTCTCAATAAAATACAAGTGATACAAGTGGATCGGGAACAACAAACAGCTCCTTTACAACGATTGTGTTTTGTAACGAATTTGTGTAAAGTAGCAATAACTTTAGTTTTCTAGCATACCTACATTAACTAAGTACCTACTCTAGTAGTTGTAACACCAAAATAGTTTTGATTTCATACAGTAGCTTCAGTCTCCTACATAATAGTACTTATAAAATTACTGAGATAGATAATATCATTTAAACGAATTCCACAACTAATTCACGTGAGAACCTTTCAAACTAAAACCATTATTGAAACTGATATCTTAGAAAAATCTCCAACGCAATATTTAGATTCTTTAAATAAATTCAAATTCACTTGTAATTAAGCTGAAGTGAGCACACTGTGGCAAAGTGCGAGATAAAACAATATATTTTCTACTTAAGAGGTTATTTTTTGCGTTATAATGGAATAGAATGGCAAGTGATTTGTCGAGGGCTTAGCGAGACTTATGAGCGGCGGGAAGGTGCACTCCGCACTTACGACTCAATTTGAATATGAAAATCTTAAAAACACACTTAACCTTTGTTGTGACATTGTGTGATGAGCGTCGAGTGTGCGCACACTGAGGTGTCCCGCAGGCGCGGCGCACACCGCGGTGTCCCGCAGGCGCGGCACTCACCGTCCACACGTGTACACTATTAGCGCCAACAGACGATATCGTTACTATTATTGTATTTTACGCCGACTAAACAAGATTATAGTGACGCTGTTCTATTTATTTGCTACTACAGTCATTCCATAGGTTACAATTACGGCAGAGTACGTGTGGTCATCTTAATAGTGAGTCTCGGTTCAATGACATGAAATGCTATCTTAACTGCCCTACCAAGAAGTGTGTTCATACAATATCGATTATGATACTAACGCGAACGCGACGAGAGATATTGAGAAATGACATTAAACATTTACTTTGAGAAAGCGTACATGCTCACACAATACGTGCATACATAGATTAGGTAAATTACACAGAGAAGAAGTGATCGATTGCTCTATTCTTAATTGAGCACAATATTTTCATACTCTGTGTATTAGTTACAAAGCGAAGTTGATAGCAGTAACACGTGGCGCTGCTGAAGCCCTTCAGGATTCGAGGGATCGAAAACTTGTAAATTTTCCCTACTGCGGCACACGTGCGCACTGTTTTCAGGGAAAACAACTTCGTATTTAACACACTTTACCACCATGTTATTAAAGGGCTTCTTGTTGGCGCTAACGAATTTATTTTTACGCCCTGGATTAGTTAAAGCTTTGGTAACGTAATCCATGAGGTCCACGCAGGAGAAACTTAAAGTTAACCTAACAGTCAGCATGTATAGAACGGCCAAGTTCGTTCTATTCTTAGTATAACTAAGTCTAACGTAAGTTGTTACTGCCCACACAGCTACACTGATCACCGTCGAAATGTGTGTCCAGCGCACATGACGGTAGTGTGACAAAGTTCCAGGCGGCGCGGTGTGTTCGATAACGAGTACAAGTTATCTCATCGCGCACGACTTGTCGCTGATAGCCGCGACTTTTATTACAACTGACATGTGTCACGGCACTAATGGCATTGTGTCCGAGAAAGTAACCAGCCATCAATACTCGCATGTATTACATCAACATTGTAGCTATTGAGATACGCGTATTGTTACTACGTATGTATGTGTATGTATGTATAACAATACGTTTTAATATGCATATTTTAAAAGCACCTAACAAACACAGTTGGGTATGACTTTAAATATAACAAGAAATCACAAAATACAAATCAAATGCGAACTATAAATAAATGAGTTATGAATAGTCTTATAAAAACCTCCCTACAATATCCCGAACTTTTATTGTATTCCAAAGGTTTTAGTAATAACATTAGTGCTGTTCTTTTCGTGTTAATATTTTCCTGTATGTGCCTACTGTACTGTGCACAGTACAGCGGCTGGTGCGAGCCGAGGCCGGCGATTAACAACGTATTTTGAAATGAGAGTTAAATATTTCAGCCTCGTAAATATTAATGGTTCGATTAAAAAGGGAAATGGCTCCTCTCGTGGTGTTGCCTTTGTGTTGCTCTTTATCTCTTCATATTGTTGTTTTTATATTTATACGATGATCCTCGGAATGGCTTCCTTGTAATTGTTTGGAGCTAACAATTGTACTTGTTTTCATTTGGGGAAACGAAGTAATGTTAAAAGTACGGTAACTAACACTTTGATGTCAGTAGTTCTCCCTTTGCTTTTCATCTATACCTCCATCACAGCGATCAATTAAAATTGGCTTGATCCTCCAAATTACCATAGCATGGGGCCAATCTCATCTAAACCACATTTCCTTGTCAACGAAACATCACTTACGATTAAAAACCATACACAACAAAGGGATGGAGATTAATGTCCCGCTGACCACTACCCTCCCCCCCCCCCCCCCGGCACCCCGCGCCCCCCGCACCGCCCTACCCTCGTAACTAGGCAGTACAAGGTCAGTAGCGCGTCAAGTTTGGGGGGGGGTCTATTAAAAGTTGTAGCAGTGTCTTGGCGCATCAGGGGAACGAGGGTCGCTAATTAAGAGGGGATTACCTCCGTGTCACTGTGTGTCGGTGCTGAGACAGACGAACTGACTTGACTTACTCGAATGTAGAATGTTGTCGCAAGTTCATAAGCTCTTCACTTCAAGAACCATTCATTATCATAATAGCGTCCTAGCCGATTGTCGGCCACGGCGGCTATTCTCATATAAGGAGATCAGCCAGCTGCGCAGGACATATTATAGTGCACAAGCATTTGCGCGGACACAGGTGCACTCCCTATTCCCTCACTCTCATAACCCGATGGGACGGCAATCCGACACGACCGGTAAGAGATCAGGCGCAGGACCGACATTAACGTGCTCTCCGATGCACGGGTGAATCAATCACCAACTTCCAACTCCGGGCTGCTTTGTGAAAGTTTCTAAAACCCACAAAGCGATTTCGGCCTGTCCCGGGAATCGAACCCGAGACCTCGTGCACAGCAGTCGGCTATACGACCACTAGACCAACGAGGCAGTTAAATATCATACAGTAATGAACAGACCTGTTTATAGCTTAAAATGCAAATAAATCAAATAAATATTTTAAGTTCGTCCTTTGATCGGACAAGTAAGTCATAATTGAATATTTACATTTGCTGCGAGTGGTGTCGGGTGGCGGCACTAGTGAACGCAATCATTACAACTATAGTCAAAGGGTGGTTCTGCTTCGTTAGGCGCAACTCGCGCTCACAGCAAACTAATATCTTCTGTTGTACCAACTGCAGTCGACATCAAGTGTTTCATTATTTCTGACTCACTCAGCAGAAAAGTATATGAATACGACAAAATCTCTATTGCTAGATTAATTTGTTTATTCCTTAGCATGACCCCTTATCTGTCTGGACACATCTCGTCGCTGTCGCAAGGTATTCTCTCTGTCATAATTATCTGAAAGAGTCCAAAAAAGCTCAGCCTACAGAATAAAACCTCAGTAAACCTGACAAATATTACATGAACACACACTGTAACAAAGTGTTGAATTACGACAGCCTTACAAACATAATCGTAACGTTAAAAATAATGATGCGTGTACACACACTGCGGCGCGGGTGTGATGTGACGTCACGCGTGGCGGCGCCTGGGCAACATGCGGATCTGAACATTACTTACTGCTTCATTACAAGAAACACCCCTGCCCCCCGCCGCCACCCCTCCCGCGCCCCATGTCATGCAATCTGATCATTACAATACTGACGCACATTTTAATTAAGTAATGGAAACTGTCTGCGTAAGTATGCGTTGTTTCAAATAGAACTTTAAATTAGAACGTTGCCTAGTACCTGAGATGAAAATAAAGAACGTGCAAACAGCACAACAATACAATACACGGGTCACAATAAAAAATAATTCGTTACAAGTGACAGTCAGATTAAAAGTGGTTTCTATCGTTTGGGTTAAATTGAATTGTCATTCTCAAACTCAAATTCGAACTCAAATATTATAATTTCAAATAGGCCTGTAAAAGCTAGTTGCACCGTTCCAAGAAGTAGGTCTCATGGAGAAGAATCGGCAAGTAACTCCATGGATACCTTTTATTCACACACATATTTATCTAAGCGACTCTGAGCGTGGTATGTTACAACAGAACAGTAAGTTTTCCATCTCGCCGTGTTTCCCAGTCGGTGTGATGTGTTTAACAGGGTGCGTGAGGTCGACATAACGCGTAGTTGGTGTCGGTCAGTGACCCCAGCAGGCGCCCCCGCGGCGCGCGCTGTACTCGCGGCTCCGTAGCCAGCGGCTCGCCCTACCACATTAATGTGATGATTCTGTAACAGCTCCACATGCTTTTATAGAGTTATTGCAAAAATAACAACGTCTTTATTTGATAGCGAAATATTGAACACTTCTACTTTTCTAGCCTATGTTAAATATTACCAGTATTTTGTGCTATTAATTAACGGCTGTTTATGTAACAATCAACCAATTGACATGGATAGATTCTGCGCATCGTTTGTTCCTCACTTCACGAGTAAACAAAGCACAATCAAAAGGTTGTAATTAATGAAGTTTCTTCGTCAGTATCTGTGTGCTTCGTCTGTGCACTTTGCTTGTGCAACTCTTCTGTGCAGCTCGTCTCGCGACACTTGAGATAAGTGCGACTGAAAGATTTGCTTATCGATACAGTTCAGCTGAGACATCGTTAACGTTCAGTTACAGGCGCCGGTAGATTTGTATCGAGTAGCGAGGCATAAACATCTGATCATAACACATTACTTCATAATCTTTATATGTAGGTTTTGTTGATTTTGTTATGCAATAACTAAAAGAAAAATAGCATACTGCTGTAATGCAAATCTAAATGGAGAATGTATTTTTAATGTTAAAATGAATGTTATAATTGATCCAAAACTTACAAAAGGCATAATTTATACAGCAATTACCTCCTCGTAGGACTCACAAAATGTAAGGTCAAAATAATAAATAAGTCATCGATAATTATATTGAAGACAATTACAATACCTACACTTAAATTCAATATTGGATCGAGTATTTACTCACACAGTAATGTTTTAACCTCGCCTTCAATAATTACATTCTTTTGTGTTACTTCTTCATTTTAAAAGTAATTTTTATTTAACAGAATTATTTAGTTATTATTCGTCAACTGGGCGTCAGGGACGTGATTGTATCTCACTTTGATTAAACTTAAAATGTATGTAATATCGCGTCACCTCAAACACGACGGAGTCAGTGAGCACACAGACAGACATGCACACGACACAAAGCGTTGCAATCTATTTCGTAAGTGGTTTCACTACGTCATGCCTTTCGTAGCGGCTACGCGGCTACGTGGCTACGTCGTAGCAAAGACTTGGAGTCGCAATCAAGAAGTGTTGCGGTCGCTACGCTCAGCTGCAGGCGGCACTGACTTGCGTAGCTCCAGTCCCGTGATATAGAATCCCGCAACTTCCGGGATTGTCCCAGCACTGCTTCAATATTGTTTAATGAATCTCGTACTGTTTGTAGCTCAACTTGTGTTGAATTAAAGTTTTTATGTGGCACCTGTAAATAGTCTCTCGAGTCGTATCAGACATTATTTTGATTAAGATTTCTGTATGACTAAAAATAAGATATACTGACGTCTAATGGAGTCCAAATAAGTCGGGGGAGCGAGACGATATTATGCGTAGCGGCGAGAACGTAATCCAAGGCTGGCATTTGCATTACAATTGAAGGCTTCGCTCATTTCATTCGTTACTGAAACTTCAGTGCACGGGACCGGCAGCATTGTGCGCGATAACGACTACACTACCATCCAGAGACACGTTATATGTAACCTNGCCTGGGCAACATGCGGATCTGAACATTACTTACTGCTTCATTACAAGAAACACCCCTGCCCCCCGCCGCCACCCCTCCCGCGCCCCATGTCATGCAATCTGATCATTACAATACTGACGCACATTTTAATTAAGTAATGGAAACTGTCTGCGTAAGTATGCGTTGTTTCAAATAGAACTTTAAATTAGAACGTTGCCTAGTACCTGAGATGAAAATAAAGAACGTGCAAACAGCACAACAATACAATACACGGGTCACAATAAAAAATAATTCGTTACAAGTGACAGTCAGATTAAAAGTGGTTTCTATCGTTTGGGTTAAATTGAATTGTCATTCTCAAACTCAAATTCGAACTCAAATATTATAATTTCAAATAGGCCTGTAAAAGCTAGTTGCACCGTTCCAAGAAGTAGGTCTCATGGAGAAGAATCGGCAAGTAACTCCATGGATACCTTTTATTCACACACATATTTATCTAAGCGACTCTGAGCGTGGTATGTTACAACAGAACAGTAAGTTTTCCATCTCGCCGTGTTTCCCAGTCGGTGTGATGTGTTTAACAGGGTGCGTGAGGTCGACATAACGCGTAGTTGGTGTCGGTCAGTGACCCCAGCAGGCGCCCCCGCGGCGCGCGCTGTACTCGCGGCTCCGTAGCCAGCGGCTCGCCCTACCACATTAATGTGATGATTCTGTAACAGCTCCACATGCTTTTATAGAGTTATTGCAAAAATAACAACGTCTTTATTTGATAGCGAAATATTGAACACTTCTACTTTTCTAGCCTATGTTAAATATTACCAGTATTTTGTGCTATTAATTAACGGCTGTTTATGTAACAATCAACCAATTGACATGGATAGATTCTGCGCATCGTTTGTTCCTCACTTCACGAGTAAACAAAGCACAATCAAAAGGTTGTAATTAATGAAGTTTCTTCGTCAGTATCTGTGTGCTTCGTCTGTGCACTTTGCTTGTGCAACTCTTCTGTGCAGCTCGTCTCGCGACACTTGAGATAAGTGCGACTGAAAGATTTGCTTATCGATACAGTTCAGCTGAGACATCGTTAACGTTCAGTTACAGGCGCCGGTAGATTTGTATCGAGTAGCGAGGCATAAACATCTGATCATAACACATTACTTCATAATCTTTATATGTAGGTTTTGTTGATTTTGTTATGCAATAACTAAAAGAAAAATAGCATACTGCTGTAATGCAAATCTAAATGGAGAATGTATTTTTAATGTTAAAATGAATGTTATAATTGATCCAAAACTTACAAAAGGCATAATTTATACAGCAATTACCTCCTCGTAGGACTCACAAAATGTAAGGTCAAAATAATAAATAAGTCATCGATAATTATATTGAAGACAATTACAATACCTACACTTAAATTCAATATTGGATCGAGTATTTACTCACACAGTAATGTTTTAACCTCGCCTTCAATAATTACATTCTTTTGTGTTACTTCTTCATTTTAAAAGTAATTTTTATTTAACAGAATTATTTAGTTATTATTCGTCAACTGGGCGTCAGGGACGTGATTGTATCTCACTTTGATTAAACTTAAAATGTATGTAATATCGCGTCACCTCAAACACGACGGAGTCAGTGAGCACACAGACAGACATGCACACGACACAAAGCGTTGCAATCTATTTCGTAAGTGGTTTCACTACGTCATGCCTTTCGTAGCGGCTACGCGGCTACGTGGCTACGTCGTAGCAAAGACTTGGAGTCGCAATCAAGAAGTGTTGCGGTCGCTACGCTCAGCTGCAGGCGGCACTGACTTGCGTAGCTCCAGTCCCGTGATATAGAATCCCGCAACTTCCGGGATTGTCCCAGCACTGCTTCAATATTGTTTAATGAATCTCGTACTGTTTGTAGCTCAACTTGTGTTGAATTAAAGTTTTTATGTGGCACCTGTAAATAGTCTCTCGAGTCGTATCAGACATTATTTTGATTAAGATTTCTGTATGACTAAAAATAAGATATACTGACGTCTAATGGAGTCCAAATAAGTCGGGGGAGCGAGACGATATTATGCGTAGCGGCGAGAACGTAATCCAAGGCTGGCATTTGCATTACAATTGAAGGCTTCGCTCATTTCATTCGTTACTGAAACTTCAGTGCACGGGACCGGCAGCATTGTGCGCGATAACGACTACACTACCATCCAGAGACACGTTATATGTAACCTTGTTTTGTACAGACGACAGCAGGTCAACGTATACGAATCTGTCAAATTTTACCAATCAAACATTAACCTACCCCCAGAAATTTGACAGATTGTGGTAACTTGATGTGCTGTGGTCTGTACCTAAACATGAATCCTTAGTTTATGATTATGAGTTGAATGTCCGTCTAGTTAGGCAGTTAGCTAAGTTTGGGTCTTAAATATTTGAAACAGTAATGTGTCCTACATATATTACATTTTCCCGGCACATTCCTCGTGTCTCCCCCCTCCCTGCCCCCGGTTACCTCACCCCCGCCCTCGCCCGGTAACCACAGAGGCTCTCGTCTTATCACTTGAGCAGTTAAAACCTTTACAAAAGGTTGGCGACAGTTTCAGGCTTTTTCATTACAAGGCTGTTGACTCTACACTGTAGTATTAGTGTACGGCATTAATTCATTTTAAATATGTTTATTGTTGGTTAGTATCATCTCAATACTAACAAAAGCATGAGATATGTAAGCACATTGTTTGCACATAAAAGTACACATAGTAAACACACTCAGTAAAATAGCTCAACAATTTGCAATATACATAATAATAACTCCATGTACTGAATTTCCAACTATATGTATTATTTGGAATATATACTAGCCGCCAATTGTATGACTACGGCGTAGCAACAAATTATTGTGCGCTCATTAATAACAATAACACAACAACTTCGTAGCCGAGCTACGCCGTAGTCCGCTCGTAGACACGTAGCCGAACCGTAGCAGTCGTAGGCTGAGAGCGGCCATCTTAGCGAATGTTACATGCAAATGAGGCTGTAAACTATTCAGTAATGTGTTTACAGAAGATTTTGCTCGGACGACGAGCTCGATACGCTGCCACTGCTTACTGACATCATAACTAAATAAATGTTAGCATTCAATTTAACGCTATTTGTTTGTAATATTGTTTGTATTTGCTCTGATATTTTGATTTGTTTAGTTAACTCATTACATTGTTAATTAAATATACTCTGGGCTAATGTTTGGAGAAGACAAACCAAACAAGTGCTGTGCCGTGCGATCCGGTGGGAACATGCGTCGCGACAAGTTGAGGTCACCTCTCTAACACTAAGCGAATACAATAACACGAAGTATGAACACTTGACAGAAATGACAGTGGATCACAAATAAACCCTACAAAAGCAGGCCGTCCGACTGGCCATAACGGAAGCGGAAGTAAGTCGATTACCCCGAGGCACACCCCCCTCTACTACTGGATCTTGTTTGGGGGTTTTCTCATCGCGGATAAACCTCAAGCTTGCAATTTTGCTAAAGAGGTATTTGAGTGACAATTTGCGTGGATATCTTTATAAAACAAAAATAAAGTGTTCTCAAAGAAAATATTAGATGTCTGTAATCAAAATAAAAATAGAACTTATTTGAGTTCACAAGAAGATAGCTGAATTGTAAACTAATCAGCATTGAAGTCCCTACTGGTAGACTAACCGACAAACAAACTTTTACGGCACACATCACAGAGTGAGAGCTATCGTATCGTTACTGCGGTATCTCGTTTACACAAACAAACTGACAGACGGACAGACTGGCTGTTCGCGACACATCTCGATACTCAAAGGCCGTATACGCGGGTGTACAGCCTTCCTTATCAGTGGCCGGCTCAGGAGGCTCACGCGGGAACTTATAATCTTTTAACTCTCTCAGGTCGCGCGTGTTTCGGCTCAGTTTGTGATTGAGCTTATTGTGTAGTTCCTTAACAAATATATGAAGCTGTACATAGCATTATTGTTATAGGATTTGACCGTAACATGACATTTGGTCTGAACATTCAATTAGTTAAATAAGATTTATTAGTACGCAACGAAATTAATTTTCTCCATAACACAATAAATACAATTTGTCTACAAGTCCTTGTGTTTGTCATGACAAGTTGAAGATGACATCACTTTGTTACGCCTTTGATCTCGTCAACCGTGTTTCAATTCAGAACAAGTTTCATTAACAAAATAAACAGTGCGTTGTCGTCTCATCTTGTCTATAGTTCAATAGACGAACATGACGCGATATCAAACGAGTGTCGTTATCATTTACTGGTAGTTAGAGCGCTGGCGGCACCGGGGGGCGTCACGACGCTAACGTGTAGTTAACCTCTTTTAATTACGTCACGCATACTTCGCCAACCTTTAGTGTCGAGTGTCGGGGGCGCGTAATCTCTGTCGGGAATGTCATGCAAATAGTTGGACCTTCACCAAGCCGGCGATACAGCCGTGAGGGAAACTAAGTGAAAGCGGTGTCCGGCAGCCGCGGGGGGAGAGGCGCGGGGTGCGGGGCGCGGGGGAGGAGGTGCCCCACTCTCCGACAAAGTAATTTAGTTTTTCATGTGCCACTCAATTCACAAGGCTATAAACGTTTTGCTAAGTACAAACTATGTGGGGGACGACAAAAGACTCGCTCGTAACACGTTCTTAATAATTGCACGGTGTAACACAATATAGCAGTAACTATCTACATCACTACAGAACCACAAATATTTACTAATATAAAGTTTCAGCTTACATAGAACTTTTTTTCAATACAAATCTCATGAGAATAACAAACATCGCTTGGGAGTGTAGTTTGCGTAACTACTTCAACATTTACACCAAACTAAACACTCGGAAACATATCAATTTAGCTGGAGAGCTCGACACGTGTGTGTGTGTGTGTGTGCACACTGGTCACTGGCTGCTGAAGTGCAAAGTGTTGGGGTCACGTTCATACACTTGTGACACTATTAACATAATATATTACACGCGTGTAACGTAACAGTCGTGAAGCTCACAGCTTTACGTTTTACTGACGAACGTGACAAACGCTCTGTACTCATAAATATTATCAGTTATTCGGATGATATTTAATATTGTAGGTTGTATGTATAATTTCAGAATGGTATTAATTTATTAGACTTGTTACACTCCACCCACACACTCACACAGCGTGTCTAACAACATTCGTAAAGCGGATGTGTAACTGTACAGATTCGCATTCACTACTAGTATCAAAAACTTAGTTGGTCAACTGCCGACAGATGGCGACATATTATTTTTAGAAAGCGCTCAACTGTTCATGTATGGAGTAATTTTATTTATTCAGTAGCTCGTATCAGTGCACAAAAGTATTCACTGAAGTTGAACACCTACGCGTATTTATATATTCCTCCTACGTAACATATATACTGCTACAAGTGCCTATAGAAATAGATAAAACTGATTTTTAAGGTTCTATACCCAAAAGGTAAAACGCTATCCTATTACTAAGAATTCGCGATCCATCTGTTCATCCGTCTGTCACCAGACTGTACCATGAACCATGATGACTAGAAAATGAAATTTTCACAGATGATGTATTACTATTGCTGCTTTAACAAAAAAAAATAAACCACAATGAAATAAAAAATTAGGAGGCTTACATAGAACAAACGTGATTTTTTGTACGGAACCCTGCGTAAGCGAGTCGGACTCGCACTTGGCCGGTTTTTTTATGTTTAGTAGTCTGTAAGGCTATCTCACGCGTACTCACTTGTCACACTGGTGACACGCGTCATGTCTGTCTGTGGGCTCGCGTGTCACAGGTGACGACACATTTTATTGAAAAGGTTAACCGCTGACACTAATATTATTGTCTGTTTGATAGTTTGGACAGAAAAACATCGATCTCGGTTGTACAGTATCTGTGATGTGTATTACGGACATCGTTTCAGGTATCTTGTAACTAAGATCTGGGAGTCTACTAAGTGAACAACCATTTTCTATTTTTCATTTTTTCAAGGCTGTGAATAGTACCTAACGATCGCATGATTGGTAACCAATAAATGCGAACCAAACACATTATCTAATGAAATCACCAAAAATGTTTTAAAAACGTTGCAGGTATGTCAGGGCAGCTTTAAAACCTGCGCTGACACACAGGACTCGTGAATAGCAAACGCTAGTATGTACAAACACACACACGTTGGTATTCCGTCGGAGGATGTCATCGCTTGTCCAGCGCCGTGCTCGTACGACGTCGTGTTCCTACTGAGCACGTGTCGCCCGGGGACTGACGATATCGCCTCATGTTACTTCTACACTGCTGGTATCTGCACTCCAAACTTGTAGTCAAACTTCATTCAAAACTACTATAACTATACATGATACTAAGAACATACGAAAACTAATTACAATATCTGAAGAAAACTATGTGCTTTCTATACCAACAAACCGCGGAAACATAATATCAGTTCGAAAACTGAACAAACAATATGTAACGCGAACTTGAAACTGAAATCTTCCAAAGTGCATAAAGTATGCCACCGGAGACGGTAAGCCGATCCGCCGTGAGAGCCGCGCGGTACACCGGGACAAACGAGATATGGACCAGAAGATACATTTGTAACTAAACTGTATTATGTATGGGCGCTAAAGAAAAATACTGTAGTTCTTCTTTTTATACTATTCTTACATATGTGTTAATACACCAAAAAAGATAATAAACAGTATTCTGCTGAAATCTATACTTTATAAACAGATTTAGATTCCACAAAAGAGCCGAAGGAACAAGCAGTAGCATTGGCTCGGTCGTTGTCGACACTTCTACCACACTGAGTGTCTTCAGTACTTGACCTGCTGATGTCGTTACTGCGTGATCTCTAAAATGATTACCTAGTTCCTTTTAAACTGTGAAATCTTACAAAATCACATGAATGCTTTGTTACATACTGCCACAGCTATATAGCAGTGTTTCATGTACAGTATCTACAAAAAACATAATATTCTTTTTCAGTCCCCGAGCCAGTCCCGTCATCTCGCTGATACCCGACTTAGCTAAACAAGCCACACTTACTTGAACTACTTTAGATACCCCTCAACTCGACATCTATACTATTTTACAAATGCTTTTATAATTAAAACCAGTACCCGTTCAAATTGTACCCTCATTCTGAAAATTGTAACATCACGATCATTTATGCTGAAGGTTGAGGCAGAGATTTCACCAGTTACGTGTCCTGTCTATATACCAAATGATAAAATTCTCGTCACCCGCCGCGCTCGCGAGCAGCACTGATCATGAGTTCTGTTGCTATAGTGAAATATAGCAGAGTGACGGAGCTTTACGCTATCAATAGAGAGCGTTTTGTACCCATCTACAATAGAAACTACCGACGTATTGTAGTGGGTAGCAGAAACGGCACTTCAGTGATGTTTTTTAAATAGTGTTGGGCAGGCTATGATCTTCAAGTTCATTTCAAGACATCCGTTCACGTGTTTTGTAATAACAACAACTAACAATATTCATATTGCTGTCTGTGTGCTCTACAAAAAAGATTTTCTCTTATCGTCACCAACTCGCTACGTGTTGACACTTATTGAGCGTAACGTGTCACAGTACACACAACACACCGTGTGTACATGTGTCTTATTCATGTGTGCGTGTGTGGGTGACACAATAACTTTTATGTAAAAACATTCGGTGAGGCTCACCTTCACTTTTATTTTGGAGCGACTTCAAAGGTGGTCGACATTGACCTGCGCGCTCCAGCCATTCAGTTAATTTCAACACAGGTTATATTGAGCTCTCTGTAAATACAGCTAAACGCTAATGTGACCGCACTTTATTCGCAAGCTCACAGTTGGCCACGACTGCCGACGCTTGTCTGCGCCCACGCTCAGTTTAGATGTAAACTTGTCCGACCCTTTTGACTAATGATGGAAATTGAATAGATCCGTAGAAGCTCGCAGCTGAAGGCGTATTGTTTATTCATTAAAGCTGACAAATTAATTAGCGGCGGGTATTCTTAACTGGTGGGTATTTGTGAAGCGCGCCGTGAATCCGTTAGCGTCAGGAATGTTATCGCGCGCGGGGGGCGCCCTCCGCGCCGCTGACGTACTGGCGGGCATCGGCATCTCACTTCACCATTGTGATTGTGTTGTGAAAATAAAATAACTCGTAGTTTGATGTCTGTGCGAACAATAAATCCTGTGAGCAGATACATACAATATGTTATGATTACCCCGTCAGACTCATAATGGTAATTAAGGTTAGGCAATTACGACACCAAATAAAATATAAGAATTTATAGATTCATCATAGCAACGACAATAATGAATTTTGAAATACCTACTTTTTGTCTCAAAAGTGCTACAATTTCCCCTAAACTAGGCAAATTTTTAAAAAGCAACAATACCGATTTCTGTGGTATTTAATTTATGAGTGTAGCGGCTATTGTGTTTTTAGCTTTGAGGATATGCCGACAGCCCGCACCGCGCGCTGGCGGCTCTTATCAAAGGCGCACCGCGCGTCTCAAAGGCGCGCCGCTGCCCGCGGCACGTGTATCATAAATCAGTAGCCAATTTACTAGAGACGCACTTTTTTGCGATTTATCGATTTTATTATCGACATGTGAAATTATGTCACATGTCGATAATAAAATGTGTTGAATGGTGACTTGAATAATTTACATGAAATAGAGTAATATTACACATAATAACGAATTGGGCTTATGATACTTGGTGAAATTAATACAATCCCGGCAAAAATAAACTTCTCCAAAAAGTGTAAAACACGAATTAATATCACAAGGCAGACGAAAATTATTAATTTAACAATACAATGGCACTGTTAAATTAATATCAATTTGACAATCACACCTTTGACACAAAATATTTTTGAGTTCAATCGATATCGACATTTAGAAATTTAAGTAATATTTAAAGAGGCACATCTCTAATCTCTAGTCAAAGGCACCGCCGACTATTGTATTTTAAATTTATTTGGGTTCATGACCTTACGAAGTCATTACCCGGAAGACGATGACCCTTGAACCGTATTGCCATATGATTTTCGTAATTTTATGAAATATTATAACGTTTTTTTGAGGGGTAATTTTTTTTACTCGCATGCAGCTGATAAAATTTTTATGGAATCTCATGTAGGTACCTAATAATTCCTTCACTGGTCAGACGGGGTTTTTAGAACAGCCTGTATAGTTCTATTCTAGAATTCTGTAATTTAAAATCCTGATGCGATTTGCCAGAAAAAAAATCCTTTTTACCTCCATCCTATTTAATCCTTCTAACTCTGGCTTTTCGGACTCTTAACTCACACAAACTACAGGTTAGCCGACAGAAGATCACACAAGTTTAAGTAGGTAGTTAGCAAGTGAACTGACTGCAGCTAATTGTTATAGTTCTGCGTGTATCGCATGCGATGTAGGTATTCACGCGCGGGATGCTAATCTCTAACGTTCCTTATGACGCTAGCTGAGGTCGGGCCCTGTGGTACCTCAGTGTCACCCGCACCACGCAGCACACGTTATTGGCACTAATTAATTATGCTATATTAAACAAATTTATTTATAACGCTAAATGTATTTATAACTCTGAACATCTTCTATCACCATCTATTAGTCAGATCATCAAACTATGATATTATATTTACACCTAACAGAAAATAGACTATGCTCGTAATATATATAGTTTCTTTAAAAGTATTACATAAAAATACAATGTTATTCTGTTTGAAAGGAGGACTACATTAGCGTAGACCAAAAAATAGCTTGTTATAAGAGCTCACAGATATCTAAACACAAAGCCACTTTACTACGGTCGTACCTTTCTTGCGATCAGCGATGTAATGTCAACCAAAACTAATGCGTCTAGCCAGTATGTTCATTATGTCCAATCTCACTGCAGACGCAGAAAAACTAGCTCAATGTAACTTGATGACGTCACGTAACAACTAACGTAAATAAAGAACAAACTTCTTCATAAGTGGACACGACTGAGTGGTACCAATGCGCGGGTACTTCAGCAGCACTTAGTGAACTGGGGGGAGTTAGGCTGGATCACCTGATATGAACTCAACTTCCTTAATATAATCTTACTTGTGAGTCCTAAGAGCCACAAACTCTGCATTGGTTGTATAATATCCTGAGCGGAATCAAGAACTTGGACCACATGTGTGTTATGTCATGTCAAGAGTATGTGATGATGCGAGTGAACACTACCGAGGACGTACTTCAGAAGAAACAACAAAACATTACGATCTAAAAGTTCTCACCATCGTCACGAACTCTTACGAACAACCTAGTTACTTTAGTGTTAAGTTACCTCCGTTTATTATGGATGGCAGGTTCGTGTCGGTGACGTCATCGTCTCCAGTATTTCGATAGCTCTTAACGTTGAGATAAGCCGGTTTATTCAGACGAGCTCACAAAAAGGCTCGCATAATCAGATATCACTTCCAAATGTACTAGAAATTTCAACGGGTAAATTAACTAAAAAAGCGTGGTGTTTTAACGCACCCGGGATAATTAAAGAGCTGAAACCGGGAGCCCTACACGCCAACAGTAAATAAAAGGAATGAGTAATAAAGAGCCGTTCGCAATTTTCATAGAGACGGCTGATTTGCATGCCAATGGCCGCCGCGCCTAAAACAACCGCCGACGAATATTAATGCCAAAAAATACTTCAAATGGGCCCCCGTGCCCCCGGCGGCCCCCGGCGGCCCCGGGCCCCAGCGGTACCCAGCGCTCCACGTGGTGCCCTTTGAGCTCACATTCAATAATGCCTTGCTGAGTGATCGAGCCCGGTTTCTCGACGTTTGAGCGTGATGAATGCCGCCACAGCCGAAACTCTTTTGTTAGCTTTGATGAATGTTTGTAAATATAACTGTAGCTATAGCAAGTGACGACTGAGCGACTGAGTGAATGAATGAGTGAGCGTGCCGGCACTTACAGGGAATCGCCGCAGTAACAAGTTGGTACTTTAAGTTGGAGTCCTAAATGGTCTGCCGTCGCTGGACTTGGGTACAGTTATCATGGCGGAGCGATAAATGCACATGTGTGCGCTCTACCAACATTAAAGCATGCAGTCATTAAAACCCTATTTTTCTTTTCAGCATAGTATAAAAACTGTTATTGAACAAGTGTTCCGCTACAACGTAGTGCGTTGTGTGTTGCAGGTGTCGTGGATCCGGCACCGCGACCTGCACATCCTGACGGTGGGCGGCTACACGTACACGTCGGACCAGCGCTTCCAGGCGACGCACTCGGCGCAGACGGACGACTGGACGCTGCACATCAAGTGGGCGCAGCAGCGCGACGCCGGCGTCTACGAGTGCCAGGTGTCCACGCAGCCCGTGCGCTCCTTCTTCGTCACGTTGCACGTCGTCGGTCAGTACCGCCTGCCCACTTTACACATTTACATAATATTACGAGAGGTCCGGGCGTCGCGTCTCGACCTCCGTCCTGAATGCTTTATCCTCGACTTGTGTAACGTCGGATCTGTCGGATTAGTCGCGTGGACGGTGTTTGCGTAGCGGCGCGGGGGGTGAGGAGCGCGAGGGGGGGGAGGAGGCGCGAACAATTTGAACAAACGACGGCAACTCGAAAATGCGATGCGAAATCGGCACCGAGCCATTGTCACGGAACATTTTAACATATTTATTGGAGCGAATGGGCGTGCTTTGAATTAATCGGGTAGCTCGCGCGCCCAAAACACCAATTTGTTGTAAATCCGGAGATAAAAGCGGGATGCTGTATGGCCGTCCGCGACTGCGCTACAAACTAAGCTAAACATTCATTACTCACTAAATACAAACGTTCACGCACTTATCTGGAAATCCAGTACTTGTTAATGTTGTCCTCTTTGTCATTGAAACTGGGATAGGTTCAACGAATATTCAATGAAGTTGGATTATTCCGTGAAAGCGCCGACGACACGACTGTATTCGGTGTTCAAAGGCCAAGTGTACTCAACAAAGTCAGCGTCCGCAACACTTGATCTTGGCTTGCAATCTACAACTTACACTGTTATAGCAACGTGGGTTACGCTCAGTGCCTCATGAAATAAGATATAGATCTGAAGCATATTTATTGAAAAACAATAAAATTGCCATCTGAGGAAAACTTGTACATATTCCCACAAATTCCCGGTTTAATCAATATTGTCAGTAAAATTGATAGAGCTGATAACCCAAGTTACAGTTCAAAAGTTGTGAACATGCATTTATTCAAATAAACGCGCCACAGTAGCGCGAGCTCCGAGCGCTGGCCGCGCGCCAACTGTGCCGCGCACCGCACGCCGCACGCCGTGCACTCCCACAACGCACCTCAACCTTCAATATCGCTCAAATATTAATTAAAGCGTCCTTGTAACTAAGGTATTTCTGTTGAACTCTGATGTAAACTTCCGAACCTCGTAATGTTTAATGAAACGGAGAAGTTGCGCCAAGTCAATCAACGCTACAATAACAGCACGGCGCGGCTCCGGGTAATTGCCGTCGCCGCTCACAACAGATCAATCACAGCCAGTTATCATTTGCGCGAGCAGACGCCGCCTTTGATCCCTAAATCAATACAGATAACTGAAGACAAATGAACACCCCCACAGATTGAACAGCGTGATCCTCGAGCAGTATACCTGACGCGCACTCGTACCGACTCAATGTATATGAACTCCGTGTAATGGAGCAACTGATTCAAGTGTTATTATTGTGTTCCACCAGATTGTGACGAGATATACCAGCGGATGTTTTCCGACGCAGGTGTGTGTCGCGTGTTGCGTGTCGCGTGTCGCGTGCACTAACCAGAATGTGTTGTGTGTCTTCGTTAGCGAGGGAAAAACAAGGGACGCTATAAAACGTCCGCGTGATTTATATCCCGGCGCGTACTCCACTCACGACCAGACACTAAATAAGATTCATCTGTCGCCATGCTGCGGCGCGATCATAACGCTCCCAGTGCCTTCCGCCATGCTGTGTGGGACGGCATTAGCTCCACTTTCATTATTAACACTTAGGCCGGGTTGTTCGATTTAACTTTAACTATAACCTAACCTTAACCGGCCGTCAAATTGCCGCCCATTGGTCAATTTTTTGACGTGACAGCTGTGTAACCAATGGGCGGCCACTTGACGGCCGGTTAAAGTTAGGTTATAGTTAAAGTTAAATCGAGCAACCCGGCCTTAGACTCTTGTTGTACTTCAATACTCAGTCGAATTAATTCGGACCTATATCGTATGGTCAGTAAATATGTTATTTTTATGGCGACAGGAGCTAAATAGAAATGTTTTCCCGAAGCTAAGTGTTACAGTGACGAGGGTCACTTTTGTACGATTTATTAATCGCTTCTTTCTATTTCACACACGTCCAAGTGAACGAAATTCTTGTCTAAGTGTCTGGCTGTGTAGAGGCCCTTCCAATACCTACCTATGAGCTACCCACGCCGGATACTAACAGATGAGTTACAGAAGTGGCTGATGATGTAACTGGCTGCTGGTGTGATGTGCTAACTAACGTTTGCTAACCCTTACTGACCATAGTGATATGTGTGGGATGTTCATGTTATTGAGTGCGTTTCATTAACATCTTTTTCTTTTGTGTTTAAAAGTGTGCCGTTTGACTAACGTTAGGAAGTAAGCATTTGTAGGTAGGTATAGCTACTGAATAAAACATTTCAGAGCCTCTATATTTATGTAGAACATTGTTTTATCTTTCAAATCGTTTCTAAATACCAAATAGTGTTGAATTCCGCGCATTCGATATGAAAAGGCGCTGGCAGTGCAGTGTGCAGTAGTGCACGGAGCACGATGCAGCAGGAAGGTTCACCGCAATAATAAGTAATTGATAGCCGCTGAGCGCCGCGCTGCCCACTCGCGCTACTTAGATGTAGACTCAAGCGAGACTGCAAACCTGACAACTATGAGCCGTCGTGTGGTGTCCACAATAAACTTAGGTATCGATCTTGTCTAAACACATAACGCTACGTAAAAGGTCGAATAACTGCCATCTATTTCTCATTACAGCTCCTCTTAGCATTCCGCTCTCGATCTGTGATTTATGAAGTCCCACCGACTCATTTCCTTCGACACCTCTCGATTATGCGTCATCGGTGACGCGGGCACGTGTGTCCATTTGTTACGGACCTTATTGTACTCAGAGAAACCTGAATTACGTAATCTGAAACTGGAACATTCTCCCGGCGCTCAGTAACAGTGAGGCGCCGTGAGCTCCGCCGCGGTCTACTGCGATAAGGTCGACAGTTACAGGTTCGACCGACGCCAATAACAAGTCGCCGCTTCACACTTGTACAAATACATAAATCTACTCCGACTGAGTGAATCACGGGGGAAATTCATATTTTTCTTCGAGTTTATTCTTGGCTCGGCCATACAGAACTTCTGTGAAATTAATCAATTCAAAATGGTTATAAACTTCAAACGTTGGCGCGCCGAGGCGTACTTACGTTTTTTATTCGTGTAACTTTACAGCAGCGGTGGCACCGGGCCCGCAGGAGGGGGGGCAGCAGGGGGCGCGATGTAATTACGTGCGATGTCACGCTTTCAAGAGAAATATTCAATGAAATGTTTCTAAAATCGTTGATATGCTAGAGGCTCATTAGTTATTCTCACTCTAAAAAATGCGAACGTATTTCTCTTACCATCGATAAATCTTACTTTGCGCAGTCAGTCATCTCATCACTTACGTACGTAAGTATTATCTATTTAAGTTACACATCGAACGAGTTTTTGGTATAAATGGCGGAAATAGAACGTCGGCCATATCGTTAAAATCGGGCTGGCATGTAGCATGATGACATAATTGTGTTAGTGACTTATATCGCGTGTGCCAGATGAGGCGCGAGGCGTGCGCGCGATGTGTCGCCTGCGCGGAATGTCGCGCCTTGGTGCGGCGCGGCGCGGCACAGGCATGGTGCGCCGTGTACATACCAGCACGCGACTACTGTGTCAACTGGTGAAGAGGGATATACTCTATTACAATAATAGCAATACCATAACGTCATTGTAATGAAACTTGCTTCCGATACATGTTTCCTACATGACAAATCTATGCATTTGCAATACTTAAGATGACGCGTTAAACAGACATCAGGTTAATGATGTCATCGTGTGTGTGTGTGTGTGTGTGTGTGAAAGGCGCATATTCTGCATGGCACCTGAGCTGAATATTTAACGTTCGTAATTATGTTAATAGTACCGCTGCTACATTTTTGCTGCGAGTTCTCAGGGGGTCAGATCGGGCCGACCCTTACGACCGGTATTAAATCTGTAATCTTATTAGGGGTCATGTTAGGGGCTTACAGTCGCCCCCTACAGGACACCAGAGAGGAGATTACAATGAATACACCCTTTCTTGGGGGCTCGTGAGAAATAATTATTAGCGATTAAGGAGCAATAAGTAACTTTCTTATTCATCACTTTGTCACAATGTGGCACGAGTAAGTTCGCCACACATGAGAGCATTGCCTCGCCTGAGGCTGGCCTGATGTCAGTCCACGGCCACAGTGCTCCTGATGTCTATCAAATTATACAAACACATATTGCTGTGAACATCATAGAATGTCACAAAACTGTCAGCTAATTGTATTATTTTTGTTCAAAAGTTTGAGAGACACCAGAGACCTACGAGCCACAGAGTTTCACCGACAAGCTATTTGTTGGTACCAATGATGGTATTTTTTTAACAATTTACTATACCTAGATACCTATTTTCTTTGCTATAGTAACTTTTATAAGAGAACTTAAGAAGGAAAGCGAATTTCCTAGGCCTGTCTCTTGACATGATATAGTATTTGAAATGCATTGAAACGGTTTTAAACACAGAATACACAACATACACCATACAAGCCGACATTTTGCCAGCGTAGTGCTGCGGCTACGATACTCCAGGATTATGTAGTTTCGGACGGGCCGGGTGTGGCGCGGCGTCCCGGGACACTGATAGCACACAACTTGCAGAAGCAGTCACTCCTCAAAGCTCTTAAATCTTGACTGACGGGAAATAACAATACATTTTATACTCACGGAAGGGTAGAACCTGATTGAGTACGTACACTATGTTAATAACTGCAATAAACCTAAGATTTAGTTTTTGCATGACATGAAAATATCTCTAAACTTTTATTAGATAGTATAAATGGAATAAACAGCAAAACGGAGTCGACAAGTAGCGGCAGTGGTTGAGCCTCCAGTTAGTCAATTGACTTTTAATTCGGGCTTTTAATATCAATTAGTAGATGAGGAGCAGCGCGCCCGCTCCCGCCCGGCCGCGCCACTCCGCTTGATATTTCGCGCACGTCGGCCGCGTTAAATGATTTAAGAACGTGATTCAAGCAGGAACTGAAGCAGTTTACTGAAATAAGAAATCTGATACTAGGCATGACTTTTGTAAAAACACTCAACTCGTCTTGTAAGTATGTACTCTATGTGCCAAGTTGTAGGTTGGTGCACGCCCGCCCTTACTGCAGACGTCTTGGTGATCATAGATGTTAGAATGAAGGTGATGTTCGGTGTCGTTATGGTTGGCGTTATTATAAATTCACATTACTTTCTAAAACTTCTACGTGTGTGAACTCACGGTTTTTGGTAAATTGTGACGGCAATGTACAGGCACATCAGGTTACCACAATCTGTCAAATTTCTGCAAAAGATTTTCAACTTTATAACAATACAGGTAGGTTAATATTTGACTGGTAAAATTTGTCAGATTCGGTTACCGTAACCTGCTGTTGTCTGTACATTTCAGCAACACTACGGTATCACTTTATTGCTACGTACTAATCCCTACGATAGGCGTAAATTGAACTGAAAGATTGAAACACAAATCGATGAATTGGATAGCGGAACATAAACAGATAATCCTACACATGCGAGCTGAACTGCACGGCACAGCACACGCGTTGAGCAGTCGGTGACATGGCGCCGGTGACGTGGTCATCCACATCGCACTCGCTACTTACAGCTGTATTATCTCTTCACTATTATAGTATTCCAATACTCGAGACTCCAAACCCTGTTTTGTGATGATATACCTGTGATTCTATGAAAACGTTAGAGCGAAACATTCAGCAGCTAGTCGACTCACAGACAGCTGAGCTCTCGAGTACAGTGACATGTCTGTATGAAGTATATTGTTATAATTTGAGTGCTGGAATCTGAACAAGAATATCAATTAGCCGTGTCGCGCCATATAATTGAGCAATGTCGTTGATTGGCGACGTGACACATGCACGTACACCACCGCGCTGCTTAGCCGATAAACTGACACAATCGCCTGTCTTGTAATGTATACGATTCACATCGCATTGTCTGCCATGGTAGATTGAAAAAACGATTTTACAAACAATGAGTCAAGATGGATATTTAAAAATACAAACTTGATTATTGACTACGTCAAATAGGATTCGTGCTCAGAGATATCTGTCCGCACAATATGCACACACGCGGGTACACTCGTAAAACAGGCAAACACATAAAATTCAATTTTTACCGAGTGCCGCGCTGCCAGTAGTTAAAACACGCTGTATAACGTAATCGACGCGGTGTAAATCACCCGCAGACGGAATAAACGTCGCGCGCAACGGTTCGCGCTCCGAGTGCTCATTGCGCTCACTCACCTTATTAACCGCTCGCTCCGCTGTGACCGCGCGGCCGCGACCAGTCGCGAACACATGCGGCTAATTGTCGCATTAACGATTCCAAATGTTCGCGCTGTAGTGATAATTATGTTGAAAACGTTTGATGTTGTATGTAGCGCTAATGCACCAACTAATTCAGGAACATTTGAATTCGAAGCTAAGCGTAATGTTCTGATGCGCGCGTTTCAACGACCCTCCACGGCTGCTAATGCTGCTGTGGAATGCATTTGTTGTTCATATCGACGGTGGAAAGGCTATTTGGTTTAAGCGACATTTTTGCAACTTTACAGGAGAGCCATTTAAAGTTTAAAATTTCCGAAAAAAAATCATAAAAACAAAACCTCTTCAGCTATTGGAACGGAGTAAACTTAATTTAAATGAATTTGAAAACGTCGAGGTGTTGATGCTTATACCATATAAAACGGACCTTAAATTAAGAAGATAATTGTCGCTTAATACAAATTGCCCTAAGCCACTTTTTTTCAGGGAACGGAAAAAAGATTTAAGTCACTTCTTAACTACAATTGGTAAAAAATAATCGACTGAAGCGACACTCCATGTCGTATTTTGTTGAAAATGTATGGAAATAAAAATGATTTAAGTCACATGTCAATATGAAATAGAAACAAGAAAAACGCTTTAATCGATATTGAATCTTTTATCTGAGAAAGGGCTACTGATTTATGTCTCGATTCTTTAAATCATTGTATAGTTCAAGTACATTAGTAAAAAAATTATGCAAAAATGACGTCATATAATACACTGCCACTTTGGAAACCACCCAAAAATAGAGATGTTTCAAGCGCCAAAAAAGTGCTCAGATTTAAATGAATCCGGCATCATTCGACGGAGAAAAAATTGCTGATTCCGAATATGTATATAACTCAATATCGCCCAAAATGTCGCTTAAACCAAATAGCCTTTCCACCGTCGATATGACTCCTATTACAAACGTAGACCACTCCGAATCATGAAAACGTGAAGAATGCGACGCATCATGAGTTAGCATTTCCACGAGCATGATATGATTATAGAAGTGGTTGTTCAATAGCAGTCACCACTGCCGTGTGCCGGGAGCAGCTCATCAAGCCATTGCATGTAATAAATACGACAGGCGCGCGCCTCCACCTCGGCCGCCGGTCTTAAGGAAAAAGTTTCGCTAGTAGCCGACTCCAATATAAACTGGCAAAGTTTTTTGTTTGGCTTTTAGATGACTTATGTCCTCGTTATCCGGTTTTTGCGGCGATCTCTTCTATAAGTTAATGTAGGTGACGCAGTGAGGCGCTCACCAACGTCGCTATATTGGCCGCATCATACGGATGTATTGAATTAAGTTGAAAATTCGGCAACGCTGCGAACGCTGTAGTCATAGCCAATTCTTAGTGTTTGATGTTGAATGGGGAATGAGGACGATAGCAGCACTCCCGTATTGTCTTCATACCGTACACGCTGTCAGACGTGTCAGCGACACACGACGCTTCGGGTGCATAACTTATCATTAGTCTTTAGATATTTATAGTACTAATCTACCTTCTTTTATTTTATTTATATAAATATAGTATTGTATGCTGACATTTGCCTTGATACCTGATACAAATGTACAAATTAAGACTAAAGTTGAGTAACAGTATACTAGGTACAGAAGCTGCAGTGGCCGCCTGCAGTGGGCCGAAGCATAACTCCGGCTTAGTTACATCTCCAGAGAAGTTGTACGACTGCGCCGACTTACAGCCACGTGCACGGATACTAACTCACTCGCGGCGTTTGCTTGTGCTTGTGCATATTTCAGAGCTGGGGTCTGCTTTACGGATTGCAGAATTGATGACATGAAACATAATACAGGCAGTATAAGTACAGCACCAAAGATACGGTGTAGTACATTAAATGTTACTCATGCAGATTACGACGCAAAACTAAGATTCAAACGCGTTGCGGTGCAATAAAAGTAGTAATGAAACAACAGCATCGGCACAGAGCGGGCCGCGTCGCGTCCGGCACATCAAGTATTAACGCTGACACAAGCGCACTAGCTGCTGCAGCGCGTCGCTGCTCGCCTCATTTACTGCCACGAAGACATGCCAGATATATGGGCAATAATCTTAATTAACTGCCTCGTTGGTCTAGTGGTCGCATAGCCGACTGCTGTGCACGAGGTCTCGGCTTCGATTCCCGGGACGGGCCGAAATCGCTTTGTGGGTTTTAGAAACTTACACAAAGCAGCCCGGAGTTGGAAGTTGGTGATTGATTCACCCGTGCATCGGAGAGCACGTTAATGTCGGTCCTGCGCCTGATCTCTCTCCGGTCGTGTGTGAGTGTCGTCCCATCGGGTTATGAGAGTGAGGGAATAGGGAGTGCACCTGTGTCTGCGCAAATGCTTGTGCACTATAATATGTCCTGCGTAGCTGGCTGATCTCCTTATATGAGAATAGCCGCCGTGGCCGGCAATCGGCTAGGACGCCATCATCATCATCATGGGCAATAAAAGTTCTTAGTCCCGCTCCGCATCACTCTGTTTGGTTCAAAATAATACCGAATGAATAAGGTAATTTACTCTTTTAATTTAGGTGTGATCGCGAACTCTGTGGCGCAGTGAGCGCCGACACTACGAATACACAATTTGTTTCTGACACAATTTGCTACCGCTACTCTCGCCAACCACACAATAGCCAATTGTATGCGAACATTTTCCACAGATTAAAATTCACGTCTAGTAATTATCGTCCTAACTATTATTTCTCTGTTGGGAAATTAAGTAAAAATAAATTTTAAATAAAATCCTAGAGGCACAAAGTTTTAATTAAAGCTGGACTCTAGTTATTTTTGTAACGGAAATTCTGGTAACATTAATAACTTTGGAGAACATTGCTATAATAAATCTTTTCAAGCGTTACAATATTCACTTGCATACTAAAATTTAACAATGTGTCCCACTGTATACGGATCAAATGGTTCCCGTGCGATACAGCGCGTGTGTGTGTGTGCGAATGTCTGACATTTCCCGAAGCAATTCGTTAGCAATCGGATTAGAAGTACTGCCGGGCAGGGAATAATTCGTGTTTCCTATGAAATCGTTAAAATGGTGTGCTCTTAAAAATCGGCGGATGTGCGAGGGGCATGCGGGGGCGCCTCAGCCTAACGAATGGGCGCGATAACTCAGTCTCAGGCGACGCCCGCGTCGCCCGCGCCTCTGGTATCACACGTCGGAGTCACGACCGCACTGCCCACCTCACTGACCCGCCGCATACTGCGCGCCACCACTCATACCACAGCTTGTGCTCGATCACAAAACTTGACAGGGGTTACACGATCAGTCTGGCGTCAGTCAATTCCATCAGTCTGGTCCAGAATGATGGGAGAATAATCGTGTAACCGGTTGATTGACGGATTGATGGTCCAAAATGCACCGTGTTTTTTGTCCGTTAGTCTTTCGTCAGTCTGAGACTGATGCCAGAATGACGCCAGACTGATCGTGTAACCCCTATCTTTACAAAGTACCTACAGTCAATCACGGTCTCTTGAACGCACGTCGCGTCGCATTGCGCAACGCCATGTCACATTGCATGAGTACAATGTAGGTATGATTGCCTCAAAGATCAGCTATCCAACAAAAATGTGAAGTTAGCTTAGTCATCTCTCTTAACCCAGAACTTGTAATCTTAGGTCTGTTCCCACACGAGGTAACAGCGGTGAGCGAGCCACAAAAACTCCATTAGTCTCCGTCAGCCGCAGGAACATGCATAAGTTCAGGAGATTTGTGACGCCACTCAGTTGTGACCGACCTGTCCCGGCCACCGCACGTCTAGCTAATCTACGCGTCTCCCTTCATATCGTTAACATTATAGATATCTTTCAAGAAGTAAAACCAGTTGTTGCATTCCACTAACAATGCAAAACCTTTCTTTTTTCTGTTTGTTTTGATCTGAGGCAATCAAAATCAAAAATCCAAATCTCGCTAATGATGAGATTATTTAATGACACTTTACTATTTACTTAATAGTTTTGTTTTTGAGTTTTAAACACATATGGCTAATAAAATATGCTTAACTGGTGATTAAGTCATAGATCTCCTAGAACTAATTTCTCGTGAAAATGAATACTAAACTCGTAACTCGGAAACTGAAAATTTTGAGCTGAAGTGGCAACACAATATTTTTGTTTGTAGAAACTTTTTTACTAAACGACACATTGGTCTACCAAATATTTAGGTAACGTGGAAGACGGAAAAACAAAGTAAGTATTGTCAACAACAGTTTCCTACATTATTATGTAAATAATTCACGTTCGCGTATAGTTAGGTGAGCGTTATCAAATCCCGCGGATAAGCGCGGGATCAGCGCCGTGCTCGACGTAGTGTGAGGGCGGGATTACTCGCGCGCGTCCTGTCCGAGTGCGCTCGCCCGCCAGTTGTCCCGGCCCCGGGACTCACGACCGATTTTGTTGTCAACGCTGTGACTGATAACAACGTAATCTCGCCACAGAGATAACCTCAATTAATGTAAAATCAACACGTGGAAGACAAAGTGCTCGCTATCTAATCGGACATCACTGTTCGGTATCATTGCGCAATTGTTATATGCGACACCGGTAATAAATATCCACTGCTTACGCAATAGCCTAATATTTTTAACCGACTTCCCAAAAAGGAGGAGGTTCTCAATTCGACCGTATCTTTTTTTTTTTTTTATGTATGTTCACCGATTACTCGAAGATGGCTGGACCGATATTAAAAATTCTTTTTTTGTTTGAAAGGGTGTTCTTCACAGGTGGTCCCATGGTAAGGAGACCAGGTTCTGATGATGGGATCCTGGAGAAATTGAGAGAACTCTTCAAATTTCGTACGCTTTTTTACGTCGATGATACTATAACAGTCGGCCCGACTGTCACTGTGGGTGGGTATGGGTATTAAAGATATAGTTTTATTTTAGAGCCGAAAACTGAAAAGCATAAAATAAAAAAACTTTTTACAAAAAAAACAAAACCGACTTCACAAAAAAACACTGAAAGGGATAAAAAAATAAAACTTTTCACATGGCTCTAGAAGTCGGTG
>NWSH02000517.1:16718616-16732976 GCA_002382865.2 Heliothis virescens
GTAACACCACACATTCCTCTTAACATTCTCGTCTTTGCTGCATGCAATTGTCTTTCATTCATGTTTCTTTCATTTTGTGGGCCAGCAGATCTTCTCCTTAAGCTTAGGGTCACAAGTGGTTCCTGTAACCTGCCGCCATTTCATCCGTCCTACTTTAGTTCTGTGCTTGACTATCCGATCGCCCTGAATAAGTGAACCGATATAGGTACTGAAAGTCGGTGCAGACTAGAAGGAGACAGAGAGGAGGCGGCGGCGCGCCGACGCAGTCCAAGCGTCCAGCTTGGACTGCGCCGGCGCGCCGCCGCCGCCGAGTAAATTTTTAGACCACGCCGCCGCCGCGGAATTAGCCATCGGCGCTCATCTCTAATGGGGACTGGGGGCCCCTTACTATTTTTTTTAGTATTTGTTGTTATAGCGGCAACGGATATACATCATTTGTGAAAATTTCAGCTTTCTAGTTATCACGGTTAATGAGATACAGCCTGGAGACAGACAGACAGACAGACAACGAAGTCTTAGAAATAGGGTACAGAACCCTAAACAGGTAGGAATTTCCAACAGTCTTTCGAAAAACTAGAAAAAAATGGTTTCTGTAAGATATTTATAACAAGCACAGAACAAAATGCAAATTTTTTTTGGAATATTCTGGTCTAAAAAAATCTTAATGAGAAATGATGAGGTAAGGTCGAAGTCCGCAGCGTCCGCAATATGTCCGTGTCTGCGCAGGCGCACAGATATCACCTTGTTTTTTACTCGTTTGAAAACAAACCTTGGTCACGATGACTCTGCACAATATCTGGCCACTCGCTGTTTGGTAAACACTTGCAAAGTATTGGTATAGGCGCATCAGATCATATTTTTACCGACTTCCCAAAAAGGAGGAGGTTCTCAATTCGACCGTATTTTTTTTATATATTAACCGATTACTCGAAGATGGCTGGACCGATATTCAAATTTTTTTTTGTTTGAAAGAATATGCTTCACAGGTGGTCCCATGGTAAGGAGACCAGGATCTGATGATAGGATCCTGGAGAAATTGAGAGAACTCTTCAAAATTTCCTACGCTTTTTTACGTCGATGATACTATTATTGGACCGACTGTCACTTTGGGTGGGTATGGGTATTAAAGATATTATAGTTTTAGACCCGAAAACTGAAAAGCATAAAATAAAAAAACTTTTTACAAAAAAACAAAACCGACTTCACAAAAAAAAAACACTGAAAGGGATAAAATAAAACTTTTCACATGGCTCGAGAAGTCGGTGGCAAAATAAACACAGTCAACAGACCTGCAGACACCGACTTTTTTGTGTAAAAAGTTTTTTTTTATATTTAGAACTGTCCACTTGTTGCCCTTGCCAATGTAAGGTAGCTATACTAATACGAATTAGGAGTAGGTATACATGTAAATATGTACAGTCGTCCTAACTGTGGGTGGTGTTTTTTCTAAGAATGCGCCTCATTTCATCACAAAATTATTGGCATATAATTAACATATCTGAGCATATTTTTGTCAGATCTGAGTATTTTACTACCACCAAAAACATAAATGTAAAAAAGGAAAGCCAAGTTCAATACAAAACCTATGCTTGGTTGTTGGCTTCGCCGCAAAAAGAATGGAGATCTAAATGAGTACCAAGTTCTGTACAAAATCAAAATATGTATTTATAGGAACAAGATTTGACTTGGCCAGTTTTCATTACCTCAGTTATTAATGAAATATATATAAAACATTTTTTTAATCCTGATAAAAACTGGCCAAGTCATATCTTGTTCCTATAAATACATATTTGGATTTTGTACAGAACTTGGTACTCATTTAGATCTCCATTCTTTTTGCGGCGAAGCCCACAACCAAGCATAGGTTTTGTATTGAACTTGGCTTTCCTTTTTTACATTTATGTTTTTGGTGGGATATCATTACTTTTTGTAAAGAAGCAGATTTAGATTTAATTTTTTTTCTTGTGTTTCCGCTGTATAGTTTTCTTTTCAGGATTTCGTACCCAAAGGGTAAAATGGGACCGTATTACTAAGCCTATCTCATAAACCGTGATAGCTAGAAAGCTGAAATTTTCACAAATGATGTATTTCCGTTGCCGCTATAACAAGAAATACTATAAATTTAAAAAATATTAAAATTAGGGGGGGTCCCTATACAATGAACGTGTGACGTTGTATGGGGACCCCCCCTATTTTTTAACTTTTTTTTGTTTTCAGATTTTTTCCTACGCTTACACACAATTACCGAGCTAGATTCCAAATTTCATATTTCTAGGTTGTCTGGAAGTAGGTTAGGTTTAGGTACTATAAGTCAGTCAGTCAGTGGGAATTTTCGACTTTTTGGACCTTCATATCTTTATAACCGTTTGAGCTAGCTTCATGAAATTTGGGCTTCTAGGTGTCCTCATGGACATAATGAAACACACGTAGTTTCAAGTGTTTACGTTAAATAGGTTTTGAGTTATGGAGGGGTAAAAAGTGGCACCAAATGGTTCCTGTAAATATACACGTGGCGCTTGCCAGCCAGTCTTTGCTTGAACTTGGCTTGACACGCTGCCGCGTGTCTAGATAAATAGGTATACTTAGGTACCTAGTAGATTTCAGAATGAATTGCAGGAGGCACCTCTGACTGCTCGGTGACACACACACACGTCACGGCGGCCTTGCGAGTCTCTGCCGTGGGTCAAACATCAGCATACCTACTCCTACATCCACGATAAACTTTACCTTCTGTATAATGTTTTCGTGAACAGCTAGCAAATAGCCTCGGAAGTATTGCAGCCGTAGACACTACAGCACTCAGAGTTGTACCTATAGCACAGTCGCTGTCTGCGGTGAAAACTACAATTATATTTATTTTGATAAATATTTATAGGTATGCTTCATTGAGGTGGTCTATTTTAAATTAAGAGGCTTTCCCTCTGTGTTGGGCACGTGAATGTGCATGTTGTCACAGAATCTTTGGCTGCGAGTTTAGTCACCTAGCGAGTGTCGGCTCTCTCAAATTGCTTGATAGCCGTACACCTAGTTAGTTTTAGTGACAAGACTTGCATCTATTCCTTAGGGTGAATGCGACGACTAGAAGCGGGAAATTCAAATATAAAATGGTTTTTTCATGTTTTACCTAAGTTAACATTCAATATGAGGCGTGATTTTATGATTGGCGGTTATAATATCCCACAAAGTAATTTCTGATGTCCTTGTTTAACTCCGAAACTTCTTAACATAAATTAACTGTAAAAAACGTTTTATTGCAAATATCAAGTGCAGTTTAATAGTTCATAATAAATTAAACAAGGACATCAGAAATTACTTTGTGGGATATTATAACCGCCAATCATAAGATCACGCCTCATATTGAATGTTAACTTATTTAAAACATGAAAAAACCATTTTATATTTGAATTTCCCGCTTCTAGTGGTCGAATGCACCTTAAGTCATTATTTGCAGTCATTATCGTACGTAATCCTAACGTAACTTGTGTTTCTCGTTCCAATAAAGAATTTATTTATTTATTATTATTATTAAAGCTGATGCAGTTATGCCTGACCCAGAATGTAACCTCATAGCAGTGTGTCACAGATGTAAGTAATACTAACATCCACTAGATGAATTCTCATTTTACCTAAGTGATAATACCTACTTTGTAAACGAAAATATAAATAAATTGAGTCAACTTTGTTCAGATATTTATCTATAGGTACAAGTCTATACTAATATAATATGTATAATAGTTAAAGAGGAAAACTTTGTTTGTTTGTTTGGTTGTAATGAATAGGCTCAAAAACTACTGGACCGATTTTAAAAATTCTTTCACCATTCGAAAGCTACATTATTCACGAGTGACATAGGCTAAATTTTATCCGGGTACGGGCAGTAATTCCCACGGGATGCGAGTGAAACCGCGGGAAAACGGCTAGTCTATCAATAATTTAATAGCTATCCAACAAGTTAAACAAACGGAAATAATTTAAAAAAATTGCATTTCAATTCCTAAAAGCTTCTGAAAATATAGTGTAAGATAAACAGGTAAATCGATAAAACATTTTGCACCGTCTTTAGGGTTCCTTACCCAAAGGGTAAAACGGGACCTTATTACTAAGCCTCCGCGGCTGTCTGTCTCCAGGCTGTACATACCTCATAAACCGTGATAGCTAGAAAGCTGACATTTTCACAAATGATGTAGGTACCTATTTCCGTTGCCAATATAACAACAAATACTAAAAATTTAAAAAATATATGTATCCCCTCCGGGGATACATATATATATAGGGGGCTCCCCATACAATAAACGTGTTGAAACCGCAAATTATAACTTTGTTATACGAAAAACAAAGCTATTTTTTGTAGCCGAAAAATGTTTGTATTAAATAAACATCTCGGTGAAGGTCGTTCCTATATATTTTCCTCGCAGCGCCCGCGCCACCGGTGAAACCGCAAAAAAAACCTAGTATGTACAGACAACAGCACATCAAGTTACCACAATCTGTCAAATTTCTGCAATAGATTTTCAACTTTATCACAGTAGAGAAAGGTTAATATTCGTTTGGTAAAATTTGACAGATACGTATACGTTGACCTGCTGTCGACTGTAGCCGTTAGGTACTTAAGTACATGTTTTGGACACACACGGATACCACGGACCGGTCTGAGTGGCGCGCGGGGCCCACGACTGCGGGAGGCTCGCAATGTTGAAACGATCAGCACAGTTATAACATGGCTTTAATTAAATATCACAATTTAATATAATAATGTATAATTTACACACAAAACCTTGTAAAATACAATCTCACAGCAGTCTGTAATGGTTGAATCGTGTCCACACAGCACACACTCGTGTCAGCACACGCGTTAGCCGAACAGGTAGGTGTAGAGCAGGGTGACCACGATGCCCAGCAGCACCGGGAACTTCCACGAGCTCGTGAAGCTGCTGTCGCTGTCCACCTTGGTGTCCTCCCAGGAGATCTGGCGCTTCTGTACGTGCCGGCGCTCGGACTCCACCACCTCACCCACCACGTACTTCTTCATGAGCTCCTTGGCGTCCAGGCTGTGGCCCACGTCGTCGAAGTCCTCGGACGCGTCCTTGCCGGCAACGTTGACCAGCACCTCGTGCCCACCAGGGTGCTCGTCCAGGAACTTGGTGACGTCGTACACCACATTGTCGATAATGAAAACAGCTTCTTCTCTGGTGGTCCACTTGGACACCTCCTCGCGAGTGAACTGTCTGACGGTCATGTCTGGGCGCGCGCGAACTGCTCGGGGCGGAGCGGAGTACTGCGGGCCGCGGCTCTGCGCCGGCGGCACCGCACGCAGTCTCCCCCGCCCCGCGCCTCGCCTCTAGCTTGATGATAAACGCTTATCATATTAATAGGAATCATCCTTCAATCCTTCACCATGCCGAGTTCTTGCCGAGGAGTACCTACCTACTTACGTTACTGTCATCAATGAAGGCTCCCGATGCCCTGTTACTTACAATGCTTTGGCCAAAATAGGTAATTTAACAGATTGTCGCTTCAAGTATGTACCTAGGTATAATTTATTTATTTTATTATGCCCAAGTACACCGAGTACACAATAACATATGAAAAATAGCATATCCAATGACAGCCATAACATAGTACAACATACGAGTCGATTCATGTTACTATTTTGTTGCACTTGCAGTGGCGCACCTGCGCGCGCAGAGAAAGTGAATGAAAGTGACCGCGCGGCACCGCCGGGTGCGGCGCGCGGCGTGCGCGGCGGCCCAGTCAGGCGCGACGCAGCTACTTCCCACACCTCACGATATCGATATCGTTCTGACAACCAGCGCCGGCCGTAAAACACATGTCAAAGTCATCAAGGCCGATCCTAGAGAATTGTGACATCAATATGAGCCACGGGGAGTCGATCAATTAATGCTCCTCTTCTTGGATAGAACCCAAAATGCAGACGATGAACACTACTGCGTCTTCTGCCCTGTTACCTATACCTAATCATTTGACGTTTCCCGTCTCGTAGAGAATGGCGGTAAAATTGTGAATACAAGTGATTCCAGACACCACATCATGTTTAATATAATTAGAGTCCGACCGAAACTGGTTTTCTGGCCAAAACCGAATGTTCGGCTGTGGTTTCGGTTTCGGACGAAACCGAAACCGAAGATTTTTATGCTGCAATGTTGTTATTTTGCAAGACTACAATACAGTTAAATAATAGAATACATAAGCGCATCTTTTGCGAAGCGAGTGCGACTTTTTCTAAGTTTTGGGACTTTAAAAAAAAACATAGTCCTACAAGCAAGAATTACTGAAAATGCGAGCGGAGCGAGCAGGACTATTTTGTTCTTTTGGAGTTAAAAACCAAAACCGCCTACGTAAAATGTTATTAGCCCACGGAGATCTAGGGTCTTACTACAAAAAAGTTACACAGGTGATCGTCATGTGTTTAAGATAATTTTGTATGGAGAATTTTCAAAAACACGTGATGATCGCGTGTTTAACTTTTTTGTAGTAAGACCATTACAGTTTAGTCAACTCAATGCGTGAGCGCTACGAGCGCTATACTTTCGATGGTAGGTAAATGCAAAACTGAAGGTACCTAACTGTAGCTTTTCAATGCGCTAGCGGAGCGAAAGCGAATTTTTCTTATGTTTTGGTACTGAAGTCTCAACTAACTCGGAATAAGTACTCAGAACTATTCAAACGTTGCACGACAATTCTCGAACATGGCCGCCAGGGTTAGTCAGAGTATGCCGCGAGAAACGAAGCCAAAACGAGCGAGCACGGCAACTTCTGAAATCAGTTTCGGTAAAAGGTTCGGCGACACCACAGAACATATAAAGGGGCGACACTATGCTAAACTGCCGCCGAAACTTGATTTTTTTGCCGAAACTGGCCAAAACCGAAACTTCGGTCGGACACTAATACATATAAATTGGTTAAAATATCGCTAAAATCAGGAACTCAACTAATAGCCTAATTTATCAAAAAAGAACCATTTATAGGTACCTAGGCTACTCTTTATCCGGGCACACGGAGCAGTTCAATATTTTATCTGATAAAGTGATGAATCATGAATTGAAAGACGAGCCTTCATGAATAGGGGCACTTCCTTTGCTGGATTTTCGTTAACAGTCTAGTGGAGTGGTGGCCCATAAGCACAAGAATTTCGTTAACGAGCACAGTCATATAGCAGACTAGCATCCCTCTAACGGACAATCCATTAGCTAGGTATATTTTTACCCCAGCAACGGGCCGACCTCAAGATTTGACGCACTCGATGCCACAGCTCACAAGGGCTGCAGGGATCTGGATCGTTTCGCAGCCGCGCACGTGTAGGTAGATACCAGCCCCACATGCTTC
Source organism: Heliothis virescens (assembly GCA_002382865.2). Taxonomy (NCBI): domain Eukaryota; kingdom Metazoa; phylum Arthropoda; class Insecta; order Lepidoptera; family Noctuidae; genus Heliothis; species Heliothis virescens. The sequence continues at coordinate 16,725,961 of NWSH02000517.1, forward strand.
ATCCGTCACCTGCACGGGAGAGCGAGTTGCCGATCTGTCAGATAAGGACAACTCGCCTCTACTTTGTGTTAAAACTTGTGACCTACTCCAAAAAAATACGCTAGTCATCATGTCGGACGACAAACAATAGATTAATTTTGTCATAAATTGTCGTTTTCATATATTTGCATACGATTAGTTGGTGAGCGCGCGTGTTTTTCTGTTAGTGTGGCGCGATAGTGCTGTAATGCCGCGACACGTGGTGAGCGGAGTTGCTCACCTTGAGCGCGCACCCCCGACACACACGCACACTAAGTAAACCATGCAGCCATTTATCCGAGGTAATTAAGTAGGTAAAATGCATTAGCTCAACATTGAACCGTTTGTGATCAAATATGCAACCCGTCGCTGCCACATTTAGTTCCTCTACATTATGGAGATTCAATAAATAATTTAACAGACCTACTGCCTGTACATAGGTACCTGAACTAGTTTTCCTCGTAAGTGCTTACACATAGTGGCCGGCTGTTTGCAAACGTTTACAATTAAATTGTCGATATCTGGAAAATAGGTAGTCGAATATCGATCGTTCAATATAAATCAAATCATGGACCTTTTTGAAATAAAACCCAATCAAAAGAGAAATTCATTCATTTACGCCATTTAAAACATTACCAACACAAATCACAATTTTANAAAGGTTAATATTCGTTTGGTAAAATTTGACAGATACGTATACGTTGACCTGCTGTCGACTGTAGCCGTTAGGTACTTAAGTACATGTTTTGGACACACACGGATACCACGGACCGGTCTGAGTGGCGCGCGGGGCCCACGACTGCGGGAGGCTCGCAATGTTGAAACGATCAGCACAGTTATAACATGGCTTTAATTAAATATCACAATTTAATATAATAATGTATAATTTACACACAAAACCTTGTAAAATACAATCTCACAGCAGTCTGTAATGGTTGAATCGTGTCCACACAGCACACACTCGTGTCAGCACACGCGTTAGCCGAACAGGTAGGTGTAGAGCAGGGTGACCACGATGCCCAGCAGCACCGGGAACTTCCACGAGCTCGTGAAGCTGCTGTCGCTGTCCACCTTGGTGTCCTCCCAGGAGATCTGGCGCTTCTGTACGTGCCGGCGCTCGGACTCCACCACCTCACCCACCACGTACTTCTTCATGAGCTCCTTGGCGTCCAGGCTGTGGCCCACGTCGTCGAAGTCCTCGGACGCGTCCTTGCCGGCAACGTTGACCAGCACCTCGTGCCCACCAGGGTGCTCGTCCAGGAACTTGGTGACGTCGTACACCACATTGTCGATAATGAAAACAGCTTCTTCTCTGGTGGTCCACTTGGACACCTCCTCGCGAGTGAACTGTCTGACGGTCATGTCTGGGCGCGCGCGAACTGCTCGGGGCGGAGCGGAGTACTGCGGGCCGCGGCTCTGCGCCGGCGGCACCGCACGCAGTCTCCCCCGCCCCGCGCCTCGCCTCTAGCTTGATGATAAACGCTTATCATATTAATAGGAATCATCCTTCAATCCTTCACCATGCCGAGTTCTTGCCGAGGAGTACCTACCTACTTACGTTACTGTCATCAATGAAGGCTCCCGATGCCCTGTTACTTACAATGCTTTGGCCAAAATAGGTAATTTAACAGATTGTCGCTTCAAGTATGTACCTAGGTATAATTTATTTATTTTATTATGCCCAAGTACACCGAGTACACAATAACATATGAAAAATAGCATATCCAATGACAGCCATAACATAGTACAACATACGAGTCGATTCATGTTACTATTTTGTTGCACTTGCAGTGGCGCACCTGCGCGCGCAGAGAAAGTGAATGAAAGTGACCGCGCGGCACCGCCGGGTGCGGCGCGCGGCGTGCGCGGCGGCCCAGTCAGGCGCGACGCAGCTACTTCCCACACCTCACGATATCGATATCGTTCTGACAACCAGCGCCGGCCGTAAAACACATGTCAAAGTCATCAAGGCCGATCCTAGAGAATTGTGACATCAATATGAGCCACGGGGAGTCGATCAATTAATGCTCCTCTTCTTGGATAGAACCCAAAATGCAGACGATGAACACTACTGCGTCTTCTGCCCTGTTACCTATACCTAATCATTTGACGTTTCCCGTCTCGTAGAGAATGGCGGTAAAATTGTGAATACAAGTGATTCCAGACACCACATCATGTTTAATATAATTAGAGTCCGACCGAAACTGGTTTTCTGGCCAAAACCGAATGTTCGGCTGTGGTTTCGGTTTCGGACGAAACCGAAACCGAAGATTTTTATGCTGCAATGTTGTTATTTTGCAAGACTACAATACAGTTAAATAATAGAATACATAAGCGCATCTTTTGCGAAGCGAGTGCGACTTTTTCTAAGTTTTGGGACTTTAAAAAAAAACATAGTCCTACAAGCAAGAATTACTGAAAATGCGAGCGGAGCGAGCAGGACTATTTTGTTCTTTTGGAGTTAAAAACCAAAACCGCCTACGTAAAATGTTATTAGCCCACGGAGATCTAGGGTCTTACTACAAAAAAGTTACACAGGTGATCGTCATGTGTTTAAGATAATTTTGTATGGAGAATTTTCAAAAACACGTGATGATCGCGTGTTTAACTTTTTTGTAGTAAGACCATTACAGTTTAGTCAACTCAATGCGTGAGCGCTACGAGCGCTATACTTTCGATGGTAGGTAAATGCAAAACTGAAGGTACCTAACTGTAGCTTTTCAATGCGCTAGCGGAGCGAAAGCGAATTTTTCTTATGTTTTGGTACTGAAGTCTCAACTAACTCGGAATAAGTACTCAGAACTATTCAAACGTTGCACGACAATTCTCGAACATGGCCGCCAGGGTTAGTCAGAGTATGCCGCGAGAAACGAAGCCAAAACGAGCGAGCACGGCAACTTCTGAAATCAGTTTCGGTAAAAGGTTCGGCGACACCACAGAACATATAAAGGGGCGACACTATGCTAAACTGCCGCCGAAACTTGATTTTTTTGCCGAAACTGGCCAAAACCGAAACTTCGGTCGGACACTAATACATATAAATTGGTTAAAATATCGCTAAAATCAGGAACTCAACTAATAGCCTAATTTATCAAAAAAGAACCATTTATAGGTACCTAGGCTACTCTTTATCCGGGCACACGGAGCAGTTCAATATTTTATCTGATAAAGTGATGAATCATGAATTGAAAGACGAGCCTTCATGAATAGGGGCACTTCCTTTGCTGGATTTTCGTTAACAGTCTAGTGGAGTGGTGGCCCATAAGCACAAGAATTTCGTTAACGAGCACAGTCATATAGCAGACTAGCATCCCTCTAACGGACAATCCATTAGCTAGGTATATTTTTACCCCAGCAACGGGCCGACCTCAAGATTTGACGCACTCGATGCCACAGCTCACAAGGGCTGCAGGGATCTGGATCGTTTCGCAGCCGCGCACGTGTAGGTAGATACCAGCCCCACATGCTTCATCCGTCACCTGCACGGGAGAGCGAGTTGCCGATCTGTCAGATAAGGACAACTCGCCTCTACTTTGTGTTAAAACTTGTGACCTACTCCAAAAAAATACGCTAGTCATCATGTCGGACGACAAACAATAGATTAATTTTGTCATAAATTGTCGTTTTCATATATTTGCATACGATTAGTTGGTGAGCGCGCGTGTTTTTCTGTTAGTGTGGCGCGATAGTGCTGTAATGCCGCGACACGTGGTGAGCGGAGTTGCTCACCTTGAGCGCGCACCCCCGACACACACGCACACTAAGTAAACCATGCAGCCATTTATCCGAGGTAATTAAGTAGGTAAAATGCATTAGCTCAACATTGAACCGTTTGTGATCAAATATGCAACCCGTCGCTGCCACATTTAGTTCCTCTACATTATGGAGATTCAATAAATAATTTAACAGACCTACTGCCTGTACATAGGTACCTGAACTAGTTTTCCTCGTAAGTGCTTACACATAGTGGCCGGCTGTTTGCAAACGTTTACAATTAAATTGTCGATATCTGGAAAATAGGTAGTCGAATATCGATCGTTCAATATAAATCAAATCATGGACCTTTTTGAAATAAAACCCAATCAAAAGAGAAATTCATTCATTTACGCCATTTAAAACATTACCAACACAAATCACAATTTTATGTACCTACTTACTTACAAGATGTTCGCTGACAATACAATCTATGTAATACTAAACAAAGACACCGCACCCCGTTCGCGTGACGAGCACCGAGTAAGACGGGGAGCCGCCACCGGCACCGCTGCGGTCGTTGCTTACATGACAATCGGTAAACCAGTTTCATGTGTTTCTGCAGTGCTGCTTAATACACTTTGCTCTGGTCCGCAATACACCTCAAAACCCCACCCTTAACCCATATTTCCACTGCCACTGTCGCAGAATTGCACATTCGATCCATTAAGTGGAGTGGTAAAACACTGCAGCCCTACGTGGTGAGCGCGGGCTACGGGAACAGGTACATGTAGAAGAGGGCAGCGAGCGCGGCCAGCACGAGCGGCGGCCCCCACACGCTGAGCAGCGCGGCCAGCGTCAGCGGCTCGGCCGCCTGCTGCGCCGCCTGGTCGCGCGCGCGCACCGGCCAGTGCTCCTCCGGCACCACCTCGCCCGCCACGAACTGCTGGCGCCACTCCAGCGCGATCTCGCTGTGGCCCACGTCGTGGAAGCACTGCGAGGCGTCCTTGCCCGCGTTGTCCAGCAGCACCTCCACGCCGCCCGGGTGGTCGTCGAAGAATGGAGTCACGTCATAAACCACGTTGTCAATGATGATGGCGGCATTGTCGCGCTGGTTGCGCGCCTCGACCTCCTTGCGCGTGAACTGAGCGGCCATATTGCGCGCGGGCACCTCACTCGGCGGCTGGCTGGAGACTGGCTGACTGCGCTAGTGGGGCGCGGGATCGCTCGGGTGCCACGGGAGACTCTCGCTAGGAGACTGACCGCCCGATTCCGCACCACCCGTCGTGCTCGATGTTACTACCTTCCATATGCAAATTAGTGTACCTACGTATGTATATGTACGACGTAGATAGGAAATAACCGAACAATGTATTTTAAAATATTCAGAAAATATATGGGTGGATATGTAAATAAGTAGGTATACAACAAATCGTAATCAAACTTAAGTACTTGCCTTTATCTGAAAGTCGATCAGTGGGTCACAAATGATTAAATTGAACCATGTAATCCTTATTTTATCTAAATATGCAATTCTAGCTTAACCATTGGTGCCAGGGGTGCCAGGTTGCCCGTTGTGGAGGTCAGACGGGCAGTCGCTTCATGTAAAACACTGGTTCTCAGCTGCATCCGGTTAGACTGGAAGCCAACCCCAACATAGTTGGGAAAAGGCTAGGCAGATGAGGCAATTCTAGCTTCCGCCATCGATTTCACCCGAGGGAACTAACTTTATATGTTATTCTGATATATGAGCTGTATTACTCGTAAGTTTCATCAAAATCCGTCCAGTAGTTTTTGCGTGAAAAATTACCATACATTACACACATACATACCTACTTATATGTATAGTCTAGATATGAGCGCCAATGGCTAATTCCACGGCGGCGGCGTGGGCTAAAAATTTACACGGCGGCGGCGGTTAGGGCATGCAATTCCGGAATTCCGGAATACCGTAACTCCGGAATTCCGGATGATTTTTCAGTTCCGGAATTGAGTGGAATAATTCCGGAATTCCGATATTCACATATTTTTAATATTTTGCTTTAATATTTTCTGAACGCACACAATTTAACGTCTATGGAATATTCCACAAATTAGTCGAACGGGCCGCACGCGAGCGTCTCGCCCTCCGCATTGCTCAGGCTTCAGAGGGCATAAGTCCAGACCTAAGCTCCGTTCAGGCTCGTCCTGGTCAAGTGTCGCTAAGTGTACAATGTAGTCTAGTATGACCTGGATATGGTCAATTCTTTCTTACCAAATGTTCAAAATGCACCCAGCAACGTTCCGCCTACAGAAATTTCTTATGCCCAGGCTTCAATGGGCCAAAGTTCAGACCAAAGCTCCGTTCTGGCTCGTCCTGGTTAAGTATCGCCAAGTGTACAAGGTAGTCTAGTAACCCCTGAATATGGTCAATTTTCTCCAATGTTCAAAATGCACCTAGCAATGTTCGACCTACAGAAATTCCTTATGCTTCAACGGTTCAGAGTCCAGACTAAAGCTCCATTCTGACTCGTCCTGATCAAGTATCGCCAAGTGTACAAGGCAGTCTAGTAAGACCTGGATATGGTCAATATTCACCAAATGTTCAAAATACACCTAGCAATGTTCGGCCTATAGAAATTCCTTATGCCCAGGCTTCAAAAGGTCTAGAGTCCAGACCAAAGCTCCGTCAGCTCCGTTAGTCTAAAGCTCAGGCTCGTCCTGGTCAGGTATTGTCAGTTCAACATGTCCACTCTCGAACAACGCATGAAGATACAAAATTTATTATTTTATTACAAAATTATGACCAACAAGCTAAACTTCTCTGAAATTCTTAGCAGAATACGTTTTAGAGTTAAAGGAGAGGAAAGGAATCCTCGATATGCCATAACATAACACTTATGCCATATCCGCAAGAAAAACTGGATTTGGCCAAAATTCTCCCATATCTCGTATTTGAAGGCTATACATATGTATAATGAATGTAGTGGAGCCATAGACGTACACAATAACTCCATTAACAGATTTCGTAAAGTTTTACAAGAACTTTTTAGCAAATAAACACATTCTCTAATTATTTTGCATTGTCGTATTGTGTGCATGTTATTTTTTATTGAATTTAGTTACATTTAAGTACTTTAAGGACATGTGGTGTTTCCCTGTAATTGGTTATGCATTTAGCTTGCAACTTTGTTGCATGTATCGATTTTTCCTAAACAAAAAAAATAATGTATCAATTCCGGAACCAGTTCCGGAATTCCGGAATTGGCTCTCCAGTATCGGACTTCAATTCCGGAATTGAGAACCTTCCGATATTGCATGCCCTA
>NWSH02000519.1:29031-47656 GCA_002382865.2 Heliothis virescens
TATTATTTTACGTCCTTATTTTCGTAAATTTATCAATTTCCGACGTCACACGGTAAATTTATAAACTAACGGATATCTATTCGTAAGATTCTAAATGGGTCGACCAATCACAGAAGCTCTTTTAAATATACGCATCTTTGAAATACGTAAAATAACACATTGGTCTCTGATTGGTCCAATGCTCGTAGCGGCACTGCTTGTGTCCATAGACTTCAATGGCGGCCGCGAGGAAGGAGAAGTGACACGTGACAGTCAACCAATCAGATCGCGCGTAGTGCTTACTTATTATTTTACGAGTGACTTCAGTAAGTTTATCAATTTACGAAAATGTGAACGTAAAATAATAAAATTTATCTCCAGTTTAGAATCTTATGAAAGTTTATCAATTTACTAGGAAATTTATAAACTTACGGATCTTGTTATTTTCCGGTGACATATACATATATATACTAGCAAACCCGGCGAACTCCGTATTGCCACCAGATGGCGCTGTTTGTGATAAATGATTTTCCCTCGTGATTACATTTTTTTAATAAAACGTGCACATTGCACAGTTGCGGTCCTGGTACATGGTGAGCAGTTGCATCGAGGTCCCGTTATTGGTTTGAAATGATTTTCCCTTTTTTCCTGTTTTTCTCTTGATTTTTTTCCTGTTAACCTCACGGAGCCCGAGACCTTTCCAACAAGTACAAAACCGTGGAAATCGGTTCGTGCGTTCTGGAGTTATAGGGTCAGGATTTAAAAAAAAGCTAAATTGGTTAAATTTTAATGTCCTGATACTTGGTGAGTAGTTTCGTCGAGAGATTGGAATACCTACTATATAAGTTATGCGGTCCTAAATTTACAAAATGCGGCCGCACCAAAAAGTAAAGTACCAGGTCTGCATAAATCTCCTGAGTACAAACCAATCACGGTATCTCGATGCAACTGCTCACATACCAGGACCGCATTAGTCAAAATCCAATTTACAAAATGCGGCCACACCAAAAACTAAAGTACCAGGACTGCATAAATCTGAAAAAAATATTTTCCCTTTTTCTGAATTTCTCTTGAATTTTTTCCCGAATTTTCTTTGCTATAAACCTAACGGAGCCTGAGACCTTTCCAACGAATACAGAACCATGGAAATCGGTGCGTGCGTTCTGGAGTTATGTGATCAGGAAGGAAAACCCGACTTATTTTTATATAGTAGAAGAGTATAGTATACGAGTATATATATATTTTTATAAATATCGTAAAGTGATAAATATAATACACCTGGCTACTCAGTTTAAATTATATATTCTTTATAGTTTCGGAATTTAAAGGCTGTGATATACGCACGGACGGACAGACTGACAGACGGCCAGACATGACGAATTTATATGGGTTCCGTTTTTTGCCATTCGGCTAAGGAATTTGAAAAAGTATATGACTAACACAATATAACATTACCACCGAAAATCCAACATACCTACATACAGACGGAAAACTACGGAACCCAATATTTAGGGCTCCGAACCCAAAGGAACCTATTACTAAGACTTCGTTGTCTGTCTGTCTGTTTGTCGGTCTGTCTGTCTGTCTCCACGCCGTATCTCATTAACCGTTACAGCTAGAAAGCTGCAATTTTCACAAATGATGTATTTCCGTTGCCGCTATAAAAACAAATCCAAAAATATTAAGGGGGTCTTCATACGGAACCTTTCATGCGCGAGTCCAACTCGCACTTGGCCGGTTTTTTATTATTTTTTAATGAGATCATGAATTCCTGAAAATAGCACGTTAAAATATACGAAATTATCAGTTTTACAACATGAGAAGTATATTGATGAATATATTCGCGGACAGCGCATTAACTTTCAAGGTACTGGGACCTCGGGCACAGAGGCGGCCCGGCCCGGCATCAACAGCGGGCACTTGTCCGCTTACGACCTCATAAAAATGTTAGTTCCATAACAAGTCGTTAAAACAATATGTCGACTCGTAAATAAGCTTCGTATACCCTATCAAATTTATACGACAATAAAATTAGGTGTCCATGAGCCTCGCGCCGCTTGGCGGACTAGTGTCCGCGCACACACTATTCATCACTAAAATCATTTAATTGATCTAACTGCTGTCTTATAAGATAGATTTTAATCAAACAAATTAAACTATGTTACTTCCTCAAAATCGAGACAAATAATTTCACGTGTATAACGTTAAATATTTACAAATCGACAGCTGAGCTGCACAGTTGGCCGCCGCTAGACACGGCGCCGGGTGTCACGCCGTCACGCTGGCACGCACTAGCGCCCGGGACACACATTATGCGATTTATTACCAGAGGAAATTTAATATGGGACATATTGAAGATTGATGATCAGATACCTGACACAGGTGTCGGAGAGGATCGGAGGATTCGGCGGCGCGATCGATCGCGACCCGCGAACACTATACCGAGAGTGTCACCTTCAGAGAGCGTTCAGCTTGTGCCGCTCGTTGGTGACTGTGCGAGCACGTGTGACGTGCGGGGCTGTCGGTGCGGGAGCCGGCCCGGCGGCGCGCTCTATTCAAATCGTAAACATGACGGACCCTGATGATCAGGTCGATTAGGTGTTTACATAGGATTGATTATTTTACACCACCCAGAAAAAGCGGACTTCTTAAAATAAAACGTATTTTTAATTAATATTTTACTTACATGATTCGACGAAATTGTGGTTGGCAAAATTATAAAACGTGAATGATTTTATGATCTGAGCTATGTATGCAACTGGCTCATATAATTAAATGCGACATTTCCTGAAAGTTAGTACATGTCTTATAACTTCCGAATACATGTCTATTAAAGGAAATAATGTCCGAAATAGGTCCAGTAACAACTCACAAAGTTGACCTTTGTAACAGTAGTGTGGTAATAATGGCGTCCTAGCCGATTATCGGCCACGGCGGCTGTTCTCATATAAGGAGATCAGCCAGCTGCGCAGGACATATTATAGTGCACAAGCATTTGCGCAGACACAGGTGCACTCCCTATTCCCTCACTCTCATAACCCGATGGGACGGCAATCCGACACGACCGGTGAGAGATCAGGCGCAGGACCGACATTAACGTGCTCTCCGATGCACGGGTGTATCAATCACCAACTTCCAACTCCGGGCTGCTTTATGAAAGTTTCTAAAACCCACAAAGCGATTTCGGCCCGTCCCGGGAATCGAACCCGAGACCTCGTGATCAGCAGCCGCCTATGCGACAACTAGACCAACGAGGCAGTAGTGTGGTACTTAGTCGACGTAATAAATGTGAAAGTTTTACAGCGCCCTGAGGCCTCCGGCGTCAGGTACCTCTCTACTCCCTGATACAGTCAGCTCAATACGTATACACTAGGGTGTTTCATTTTTCCAAAGTTGTGATTTTCACATGACTTTGCTTTTCCCCTGAGTCTCAGTGTTACCAAAGACACGTGTGCAAAATTTCATTAAGATTGGACAATATTTAAAGGTTGCACACATTGATCACTTTTACCAAAAGCAATGTTTTTTACTCAGGTACTTCTATTATTCTACTGTAAGTTATTTTTCCTGTAGTTTTTAAAATCTCTGTATTTTTATTGATTATTTACAATAAATATATCTTCTTTACTTATAATAAATCTGTAGAGAGGTCAATTCTGTACATTAAATATATTTACAAAATAACTATCAGGGGGTGATTAGGGATCGATACTGATGCCAAAAATGCAATCAGTAGAATTTTTGTCTGTCTATCTGTATTACGGTATAAAACCAAAAACTAATCGACGGCTTTTAATGAAACTTGGTTAAATTGTTATTCAACTCCTGAGATGGTTATAGTATTCTTTTCCACGACTACAATCAATAGGAGCAGAGCAGTGAAGGGAAATGTTGGCAAAACGGGAGAAGTTCTTCATTTTTTTAAACTTCGTTCGTGTGCAGCCTCTATGTTTAAAGCTACACAGAATAATATTATATAGAATAATATTATATATAGAAATATATTCAATATTCTTTTTAAAAATTATATTAAGAAATACCCTACAACATCTTAGGTTTTTATTTTATGGTTTACTCACAATAATACGAGTAACTCCCGATAGTTAACAGTTTCGAAGCTTTCTGATTATTTTTTCGTCTATAACACTCTCAGACTGCGTGCACGAAGGTTTCGTATGAAAAATTAACACATCTATTCTACTACAAATAGCCAAATCAAAAACATGGTATCATTAGAATTTGACATAGACGTTTCAGATCTTTGATTACGACGCACGGTTGTCGCTGGCATAAGTGACATGATCCGGCGAACGAAGTCGCTGGCAGAAGCTAGTAAACAATTTGATATCCACACAGATAAAATTAACAAATCGGTTCAAAACAAGTTGATAAGTTTCTATAAACTTTTTAATTATTGCACGCAGATCCAACGTTATTTTTTATTTAATGTGTTTATGTTGGAGTTATTTCGAGGCCGGTTGTGTTTGATTTGTTTGGTCGTTTGAATGGGTAGCTTGTTTGTGTTGGATTTAATCAGTTAGTAAGGTTTTCAGATTTGGTTTAGCGCATTGCTCGGGTGCGTTGAACGTGCATCGCGCATAATGTAGTACGATTGTCCATAGGATATCACGCCTATAGGTTGCTCTGATGTTTGAAGGAAGCGCGGAGCTCCTTAATAACTCATCACTGGGTAATTTTCTAAAAATATTCCTCTCTTTAGATTCCATTTCTATACGACAATATTAACGTTGAATTATGACGAACTGACTGATTAACGCGCTTTTGCTAGTGTTATATGTTCTAGTCATATATATTCGATGCACCATCTCCGATATCTTGAGGAGGTCTACGGATATAATAAATAACTAACGTGAACAGCATGTCAATAGCAAGAAAATCGCGTATAAATTCAATGTCTATGGAATTGCGTCATGAATATCGTTAATGTTGAATATAATTATTGTGTTGATCTAATGAGTACTTAGAGAGAGGTTATTACTGTCTTTTGCCCTAGAGAGCGAGTACCTCAGTGACGAGTTTAAGGACAGCTGGCGTCATATAAAACAGAAGTACTCCATTGTCAAGAGGTATTATTAATTTGTGGCGATGGGATGACCACATAATGCACATACGTTTCGCCGATCAGTCGCTTATGCCGAGCGACAAGCCGGCTCGCCAAATCCAAAGACTGGAAATTTTTTGACGGTCAAATTCGCTAATAATAGCATGTTTTTGGATTTGGCTATTTTTTAGGCAATAGGTGTTAAATTACTTTATTATTATTTTTTCAGGTCTTGCTGGTCAGTTTTTCGCAATTATATCGTTAACTTGGACCAATTTCCGTTGTTTTCTTCGAAAACGATCCAGAAGTGTGCAACCTCTAATATTATCCCATTGGCTGCTCGAAAATTTGCGTATTATGTACTGTTTAGACTTACTTAGACTCAAGGGGCGATCGAAGTCTGGAAAAAAATGAAATTCTTTTTTTTCGTCTACAAAAGAAACACCGCTAGGGAAAACACTCACATATTTCTTTGTTAAGTTTTTAAACGTTTCCTATAGTATCATATTATTGTTTCAAGGTTAATGTAAAGAAATACAGCAAGGCTCGTAAATCTGGACAGGTTGTTTACAGACGACAGCACATCAAGTTATCCACAATTGCTCAACATTCTGCTGCAATAGATTTTCAACCTTTTTACTAAATGAGGTAGAGTTAAGTTCCGAGCCGGTAAATTTGTCAATTGCGTTATACGTTTACCTGCTCAATCAGTCTGTACCTATATATTCTTGCAGACAACCCACACTGAAGCAATGCAAGCAAAATCCCTTCGTCGCTGAGTAAAATGTTTCAATAGATTGTGTACTAAGATATAGGGTGACTGAGACCAGATACATATCTGTAAGAATGTCGAAGTATATCTTTGACTCCCTGCAGAATCATCGTCTATCATCAGGTGCAGACATACCTTCTGTGCGTGCACATGCGCGATGTCTGTAGACCGTGATTCAATATGTATTTCGAATAACAAAGTGATTGATCAGAAAGAATTCGCAACTGTAGTTGCAATGTCTCATGGGTTTCTTCAATATCCGTGAGAGGTTATCCTGAATTGGTGAAAATTAATTATTGAGGCATCGAGATTGAAGGATGTGGTGGTGTGCGCGCTGGACGCTCTGAGCTGTGACACATAGTCGGTCACCAGAGCGAGATCTAGAGGTGCGAGCGAAATTTATTATGTCTTAATGTTATAAGTATTGTATAAAAGTATATAAATATGGTGAGATTAGTTGATATCGGAGTCATTGGGAGTGAGATAACTCTGTTATTCTCTGCCATATGACTATAGCTACTAATTTTATTCTGGATCTAACATAGAGGCGCAACGAACGGAAAGTTTAAAAAAATGAGTAACTTCTCCGGTTTGCACATTTTCCTTCTACTGCGTCTGCTACCTATTGATGAGCGTGGTGAAAAGTATACGTATACGTATAACTATTAGGCGATGACGTCCAAGGACACCTAGTGATTCAAATCAATTGAACGGCTCAAGTCTCCACTTATTATGATAGTCGGACGATCGTAGAGAATCAGTTTTTGGTTATAATAATAAGGACGCCTTACATAATCAAGATAATGCACAGATAACTAATTAGAATACCTAAGACGAGTAATAATCTGATGACATGTAAATCTTGTCGCTGATATAGTATGCCGCATCCCATAAGAGCTGACGTACAACCCACTCGAGTGGTATATGTATATTTTTGTAAATCAGCCACTCTGCCATATCTGTCAGGAACCGATTGACCGTAATTGGCATAATCTTTACTATAAGATGTGTCATATAATAACGCTACATAGGACCTGCGTACGATAATATATTAATCTGAATACAAGCTAGTCGAAAGTCAGTACACGAATTTACAGAATGAGCTAGAATATAAGATACCTAATCCGAGAGCGCTAAAATGAAATGAGACGGCTATGTACCATATAATAGAGACGTCAGCTCAAGATTCAAGTATAACACACTCGAAACATGGTCGTGGTTAGAGATACTTGTGGATTGCAGACGGCCTATCAGTTGAGTTGGCGTGACTTCAATTCAGGTCGGTAAAGTAGTTAGTCTCGATAAACCATTCTGTACATCAGTTGCTAAAGTTTTGTTATAGCAACACGGAGTGTACTTCGTATCAGTACGTGAGTGATCGTCTTGAACACCCGAGGTGGAGAACTAGGACTAAAGAATCAGAGGGAAGACTATCTTGAGACCTTCTCTCCTTGGAATCAAAGGTAGAAAAACTTATACATCGAGACATACCTTAGAAATGTTGGCTAGCAAAATATGAAAACACCAAGTAGTGTCAATACAGATCTGATGCACAATGTGCTAGATCACGACCCAGACTAGAGCCACGATGTGTACACAAGTTTTACGACTGCGCTGTGTTAGAGCGCGCTCTTTACGCGTGAGTCGTCTCTGTCAAAACATTAGCTATTGTCAGCTCATTTTTTATTTGTACGACAAATATTTTTATTATTGCTTTTAGTTGATAGCTCACCTACAAATATAATATTTTGAAGACCTCACTTGCCACCTGCCGTGGTCTAGTTTGTACGCATAGGCGGCTGCTGATCAGATGGTCTCGGGTTCGATTTCCCGGGCGGGCCCGCAATCGCTGTTGGTGGGTTTGGGGGGTCATAAGCAGCCGGAGTTGGAAGTTGGTGATTGAGTAACCCGTGGCTGATCGAGAGCACGGTAATGTCGGTCCCTGGCCGCTGAATTTCTCACGGGTCGTGTCGGATTGCCGTCCCATCGGGTTAATGAGAGTGAGGGAATAGGAGTGCCTGTGTCTGCGCAATGTTGTGCACCATAAGTTCCTGCGCAGCCTTGGCTGATCTCTTATATGAGAACAGCCGCCGTGGCCAGATAATGACGCTAGGACGACCATTATTACGAAACTACTGTTACAAAAGTGTCGTTCAACTTTGTGGAGTTTTACTGGACCTATTTCGACATTATTTCCTTTAATAACATGTAGTATCGGAAGTTATAAGACAATGTAACTAACTTTCCGGAAATGTCGCATTTATTTATGAGCAGGTTTGCATAAAGGCTAAGATCATAGGAATTTCAACGTTTATACGTATTTTGGGCAAGGCACAATTTACCGTGCAGAGAATCAGTAAGTAAATATGATTAAAGCTTAAACAGCTACGGTGTTAATGATTTAAGAAGTTGCGCTTTGGGTATTCTGGGTGTGTAAATATGACGACTGTCCGCTATTGTAACACCTATCCGTGGGCCTGATCATGCAGGTGGTGCCGCGTCGATGTTTATAGACGATTTGAATAGAGAGCGCCGCGGTGCACACTGAGGTGATGATCGCCCAGCTCCGAGCAGCAGATTGTCCGACTCTCGCATGAGTGACACTGCAACCTGCTGCAGGTACGAACCAGAGGCAGAGCCATAGCGGTGCACATTCGGCAGGTACATGAGTTTGAAAGACGCTGTCAATCTGAGCTGAAGGTATTAGGAGTACACTTCCGTAGGTATGTGTAGTAGGGGATGGTTGTCGTGCCGGGCTGCTCGCGATCATGAAGTCGGCGCGTGCGATCGCGGAATATCCTCTCGATAGTCTGCTACCACCAAAGCTGTTGAGTCGAGTGATCCGTGATTCGAGATTGCAGGATTCTAGTTCAAATTACCGCTGGGTCCTCCACATATGCAGAATATGCGTCTGATGGAGTCATTAGTGGTAGGAAATCAGTTAAATGCGAGTAGTAGTGATGATGAGTGTCCGGGTCTGCGGTCTAGAGTAGACTATGCGGTGCGTCAGCGCGTATGCTGATGGCGTGATGACACAGGCGAACAGTCGGATGCGCTCCGTGGTTCTGTAGCGGCGAGTACACGCGCTAACTGTGCCGATGAATGCTTCTCAGATGACTTACGAGAATTGTAATATATGTTTAGAGCGGTTATACGTAAGGAATCGAGTTCGATGGTGATATGTGGATAATATTATAATTTCGTTGAGCGATAATGCGTCGTACATCTTTGGCGGATGTGATGAGTGAACATATGATATATTAGTTGGGTATTTAAGTAGATTGTAAAAATCTTGGTATCTTTACTAGTATGAGAAGCCGAGTCGCAGGTAGGAAGCTTCAATATATAAGTGTTCATCTATGTGTATGTTGGATGATAATTAGTCTGATTCGATCTGTACCTGGCGGGACACTAGATATCGAGCTCCGTCCGAAGCGAGCGCGGGAGAGAGTATAGATCAAGATAGGATCATCTAAATTCTGTTATATGTCGTAAGAAGGACAGATCTGTATCTTAGGGTTGATATAGTCGCAGCTTATTTAGAAGTCTGCGGAACATTTTTGTTATTGATGACAAGCTGCGACCTTAGGAAGTTGATATAGAGCAGAAACTAGCATGTAAGTGAGTCGTGATTAGGCCGGACGCTAATGTCCGCCGCTGTTTTGATGGCTGGCGCGCGTATCCCCTGGTAATCAGGCCGCCTCTGATCGGCCGTATACCAGAGTACCCTTGGAAAGGTGTGTAGTAGACGCTGATTCCGGAATGACGATTGTGTATTCAGCCAAGTCAGCATTAGATCGATACATGGTCGGGATGAGTGTAAACTGATTGAGAGATTGCGTGATAGCGATTCTTAGATCGTGAGACGCTTAGACTTTCGCGGACAGGAATTCATGATGGTCATTAATATGAAGACTAAGATTAAACACCAGGAGCCAGTGCTGGAAGGCACGCGCGGGCCGAGGTGTAATCGGTAGAGGTCCGATTGAAGAACCCCTTAAATGTATATCTCGTTTTGAGATCTGTATTTATCATTATGTGCTCTCGCCAGGTTATCTTACTCATATCAAGCAGCGAGAACAGAGCAACTCGTATAGGAGGATAATGACGCAAGAGGAATGAGAGTTGCGCCGGGTCGCGCTATAGTACGTGTGCCGAAATAGAGCGAGATATAAAAAGAGCTGAACAGAGGTCCAGGAAAGCATAGTATAAGGTGGGGATTCTCGTTCATACGGAAAGGTTCATGCGGAGGTGCCCAAGTCGTCAAGCTTGTGCGGTTTTTGAGTAGATAGCTTTCGAGTTATTATCTTTTTAATGAGGATCATGAATTATGAGATCATAGTATCCTGAAAATAGCTCGCGTTAAATATACATGATCAACGTGTCGAGTTACACTACATGAGAGTATATTTGATGAATATATTCGCGGACGACGAAGCGGCATTAACTTCCAACGAGAGTCCTAGTGGGTATTGCTGGAAGGTTCTGATCAGTGGAATACTACAGGAGGCGGACAACGTAAGGCACTTCAGACACAAGGTCCCAAGGGTGTGCTATCAAGCGTCAAGACAGTATACTCAGGTGGGAGCGACTTTGCCGGCGTATGCTGATGCTGTACCCTCAGGATATAAATGGTGACACATTTTAGTCAGTATTTTAGACTTCTCGTCAATATGGATGACGAGTATGAGTTATGAAAAAAATCGATATATGCGACTACCCGATGTGAAAAATTACAAGCCTTCGAGTCACTAGTCCAACAACCCATTACTCAGATTCTACATAGACGATCACAATAAAATTAACTCGCCGTTAGTTACCATCATACTAACGAAGCATCTACGTTGCTCTACGCGCCTGTGACGCTGGCATCTATCGATCAGATTCTTCAAAGTTGTGCCATTTATTCTCAGGGTACCCCACTATAGTATCTTATATACCTGGACCCACTCACGCCAAACTGAACTAAACTAGCATTTAAATTTTTTAGCAAAAATCGCTTCTTCACTAAAATTATCCACCCGACCTCTATTGCCCCGCTCCATGGTCCCCCCCTTCATAAGATAGAGTTTTTGAATTCAAGACAAAATTATATATGTGTACTCGCAAATCCCATCAAATATCTGAGTACACAATAATTTCACGTGTATAAACGGTTAAATTGTGAGAAAATCTTTATATTCATGTCAAAGTACAAGTATAACCCTGAGCTGTCACAGTTTGGTCCGCCGGCTAGACCACACGCGCCGGGGTCACGCGTCAGCACTGGCAGGTAATCGCACTAAGCGCCCGGACCACATTATGCGATTTATTACCAGAGGAATTTTATATATGGGACATATTGAGTTGATGTATCAATACCTGACCAAGGTTCGGAGAGGAATCGGAGGATTCGGCGGCGCGATCGATCGCGACCCACGGAACACTAATTCGAGAGTGCTCACCAGTCGTTCAGAGACGTTCCAGTCCTTGTCCTGCTCGTGGTGACTGTAGCGAGCACGTGGTGGTGGAGCTGCGGCGGGGGCTGCTCGGTGCGGGGAGGCCAGGCCCGGCGGCGTCCAAGTACACTTATACTCAACGCACTTGGTCTAAGTGTTATTCGTTACATAAATAATACATGTAACTCGTTACCCAAATCGATACCATCGACATATTTTCGAGAAATCAGTCACAAAGACAAAAAAGATAGCGCGATTATGGTGTTTACATAGGATTGTTAATTTTACACGCGCCAACTGCGAGTTGATCTCTCACCGGAAAGGAGAGTCGGTCACTTGCTTAAATACACACAAAGCATGTAAGTGTATCTAACGCTTTATAGTTAATATTACAGATGGCATTGTATCAAATTGCATCTGCTATCTTTATGATTCTAATTGTAGTGGGACCCCCCGTTATAAATTAATCTGTTTTAATTTGGTTTTGTTGAATAAAATTGCGGCAACGAAATAACATCATTTGTGAAAATATATTCAGACCTTTGTCGCATCTATTCATTCGGTTAATGTAAGTATCCATGCGAGTAGCGTAGAAACAGACAGTTCAAAAAACATGATAGACATCGCACTGGTCATAATAATTTAAATGCGACAGTTGTCCTGATGAGTTAGTACATGTATAAACTTCGAATGACATGTCTAAAGGGACATGAATGTCGAAAGGTCGATAACGAACTCCACAAAGTTGATTTGTAAACAGTAGTGTGTAAATAATGGGCGTCCTAGCACGATTATCGGCCACGGCGGCTGTTCTCATATAAGCGAGATCCGCCAGCTGCGCAAGGACAATATTATAGTGCTAGCGCCATTTTGCGACAGACACAGGTGACTCCCTATTGCCCGACCGTCTCAAAAGCCGAGGACGGCACAAATCGCCGACGGCGACCGGTGAGAAATCAGCAGAGGGGGAGCGCAGGAGCAGACGACCGACATTAAACGTGCTCGCTTACGATGCACGGGTGTACCAAGTCACGGGACTGTCCAACTCCGGGCTGCTTTATGAAAGTTCTAAAACGCCGACAAAAGCCATTTCGGCCCGTTCGGAATCGAACCAGGGACCGAGAATCACGACAGCGCGGCCTATGCGAAACTAACCAAGCGAAGGGCAGTAGTGTGTACTTATCGACAGTTTATAATGTTGAAAGTTTTACAGCGCCTGAGCATATCCGGCGTCAAGGTTCGCATTCTACTCCACTATACAGTCAGCTTTGCCATACGTATACACTAAGGGTGCTCTTTTTCCAAAGTTGTGAATTGTATCGCAGTGATTTGCTTTGCCCCGCCCCTGAGTCTCCAAGATGACCAAAAATTGACACGTGGCCAAATTTAATTAAGATTGGACAAATATTTAAAAGGTTAGCACCATTGATACACATTTACCCCGAAAAGCAAGTATTTTTGACTACAGGAGGATACTTTATTATTAGAATCTATCACCGTTAAGTTAGATTTTTCCTGTTTTAGCTTTTTAACATCGTCTGTAATTTTTATTGATTGTTACAATAATATCTCTTCTTTAATATAAATAATATAGTAGAAAGGGTCAAGTTTGTAATATAATATATTTAACAAAAATAACTATCAGGGGGTGATTAGGGATGCACGGGATACTGGGGTGCCAACGAGTGCAATCAGTAGAATTGCTGTCTTATCTGTTACGACGTAATAAACCAAGAAAATAATCGGACCGCAGGCTTTTCATGAACTTGGTTAAGTTGCATTTCACACACTCCATGAGAATGTTATAGTTATAACAAGAGGAGCAGACTTTTCAATCACGCAACGCACATATAGGAGCAAGAGGCAATCAGGTGTGACGCGGTGTTGGGCAAAACGGAGGAAGTTCTTCATTTTTGTTATAAACTTCCGTCTACGTGTGTGACGCCGAGCTCTTAATGTTTAAAGGCTACGCAGAAAATTATAATAAAAAAATATATTAGAATAATTATTACATTTCTTATTTAAAAGTATAAATCAGTCCTAACGAGAAATAAACCATCTAGGCATACTCGGTCTGAGGTGTAAATTTATCGGGTTTACGTCAAATAAGAGTAGACTCCCGATAGTTACAGTTCGAAGTTCTGATTATATTTTGTTTACGTCTATAAATCACGCTGCAGAACGTGCACGAAGGTTCCGTATGGAAATTTAACGACTTATTACCGCCTGGGGGACTTGACCTACAAATAGCAAATTCAACAGTGTATCATGTGAACTTTGACATATAGACGTTTACAGATCTTTGATTCGCCGGCAGCCGGTTTGGTCGGGCGGGGCATAGTAGGGACATGGAATAGAACGACGACACGAAGTCGCTAGGCACGAAGCTAGTAAACATATAGTACGACCACCATAGAAAGTTGAAACTGAAATTACAATCGGTTCAACATTGAAATATTACATCTTTTTATATTAGCTCGCAGAACGTTATTTTTTTTATTTTCGGTGACGGCGCCCACGAAGCTGTATTATTAGTGAACTCACTCCAAAGCGCGGTATAATCATCAGTTGTCATTCAAGTTTGAATATTTTGTTTGAAAATTGGGATTAAGAGAGGTATCTTTAAGAGGAAATCCGCGATCGCATGTGGAGTTTTAAGGCCCGCTCGGCTTTCCTTCAAAACAGCATAGTACTTTTAAGTGTTTATATTTGGGAATGGTGATATATGCCAGCGACTTCGTTCGCCGATCATGTCGCTTATGCCAGCGACAACCGGTCGCCATAATCAAAGATCTGAAATTTTTGACGTCAAATTCTAATAATACCATGTTTTGGATTTTGGCTATTTTTAGGCAATAGGTGTTAAATTAACTTTATTATTTATTTTAAGGTTTTGCTGGTCAGTTTTTCCAATATATATCGTTAACTTTGAAATTTCGTTGTTTTTTCGAAAACGATCAAAGTGTGCAACCTCTAAATATTATCCAATTGTCACGAAATTTGGTAATTATGACTTTTAGCTTACTTAGACTCAGGGGGCGATCAAAGTCTGGAAAAAAAATGAAAATTTTTTTTTCGCCTACAAAATGAAACACCCTAGTATACACTCACATATTTTGTTAAGTTTTAAAGTTCCTATATATATATATTTCAAGTAACAGGCAGGCTCGAAACCTGGACAGGTATGTACAGACGACAGCACATCAAGTTACCACAATCTGTCAAATTGCTGCAATAGATTTTCAACCTTATTACAATGGAGGTAGGTTAAGTTTCGACCGGTAAAATTTGTCAAATTCGTATACGTTTACCTGCTATCGTCTGTACCTATATACCACACAACCCCACACTACAATCAACAAAACCCTTCTCGGAGTAAAATGGTTGTCAATAGATGTGTACAAATAAGGCTGAACCAGACATACTTATGACTGTCGAAGATATCTTTTGACTCCTCGCAGTCTCCATCATCAGGTCAGTACTTTACTGTCGTGAATGCGCGATGTGTGCCTACAATATTTGACAGTGGATAACTTTCAAAGATTGCATTTCTCAGGGTTTGCATACTGAGATCCTGAATTGGTGACAATAATAGCACCAGTGCGGTGTGGTGGTGGTGCGGTGGCGCTGAGCTGTGACACCTAGTGGCACCGCATACAGAGGTTCAACAGCGAATATTTTAATGTCATGTTGTATAGTATAGATTACTAAATAGTGACTGTTGTAGGGTCAATTGGGAGGGATAACCGGTTTCTCTGCCATAGAATATGCTCTATTCCGTATAACTATTAGGGCGAGTCAGGCACCTATTCATTCTCTATGTCAGTGGACATTAGAGAACGATTTCGGATTAATATGCTTACAATAATGCATCTAGTTGAAACAAAGAAGGAGTTTAATTGATTAAGTAAATCCTTGTGCGATTCTGTAAGCCCCCCACAGAGCTGCGTAACTCGAGGGTAGTTCGCCCCGCGCCCTCGCCCGCGACCAGTTTGGAATTCTTTATATAAATTGCATATAAACCACATAGACCTGCGTACAACGAATCGGTCGAGTCGTCCGAATCTGGAAGAATCAGAAAATAAAGTAAGTCCAGACTTGGACTGCGTGCTTGTCCTAGCGTCAGCCAATCACAGTATCCACCGAAACATGGTCGTGATGGTCTTGTGGTTGCAGCACCGGCCTCTCAAGTATGAGTTGGCGACTTCGATTCCAGGTCAGGCAAGTAGATACTAGATACCATTGCATCAGTTCTAAGTTGTATATATTTCTTTAAGTAAGAGTGTGTCTTGAACACCATTGACTGATTAAAGATCAAGGAAGACATCTTGAGATGTTTTCCTTGGACAAAGTAAAACTTATCACATCGATCTAGAAGTCGCTGGCAAAATAAACACAGTCAACAGACCTGCACAAGTGCACACACCCACTTCTAGAGCCACGTGAAAAGTTTTACTCGTATGTTATCCCTTTTAGTATTTCGTGTACCTAGTTGGTTCTTTTTTTTGTAAAAAATATTTTTATTTATTGCTTTTTAGTTTTTGAATACCTACAAAACTATAATATTTTTGAAACCCACTGCCACCGCCCATAATTGTGGAAGGTTCTAATTGATATAATAATGTAAGCCTTAACACAAGGTCGCAAGGTGCTATCAAGCGTCAAGAAGTTCCCTTGACTTTGCCTTCATTGTCAGGTTTAAAATGGTAGACATTTCGGTGTAAAGATCTCGTCAATATGAATGAAATGAGTTGAATGTTATATACCGATGTGAAATTCCTTTCACAGTCCGAAAAACTTTAACGGTCACATAGACTCACTCGATATACATACCTACGAATATCAAGTTTTTAGCCGATACGTCATGTCTACAATTTTCAAAGTTGTCCTCTTTTTCTCAGGGTTCCCACTATCAGATCTTAACCTGGACCCCACTGCAAACTGCCACTGCTTCACAAATTTTAGACATGTATCGGCGAAAAACTTGGAAAATTATTTATTATGTAAATACATATACCCAACTGCAAGTACCTATACTCGCACTTGGCTCTATGTTTTTACATAATATATAATTCTCCAAATCGATACATCCATTTTCGAGAATTCGAGTCACAAAGACAAAAAAACCGGCCAAGTGCGAGTTGGACTCACGCGCGAAGGGTTCCGTACCAAGCTGTAGTTCCACGCTTGAGTAACAGATGGCATTGTATTCAAATTGCACTGTCTTTATAATTTATTGTATGGGGACCCCCCTTAATATATAACTTTTTTTAATTTGTTGTTATAGCGGCAACGAAAATACATCATTTGTGAAAATTTCAGCTTTCTAGCTATCACGGTTAATGAGATACAGCGTGGAGACAGACAGACAAACAGATAGACAACGAAGTCTTAGTAATAGGGTTCCGTTTTTACCCTTTCGGTACGGAACCCTAAAAAAGAAGATACCTTTACAACGTGAAAAAGTGTAAACTTCCATATTTTGTCGGTTAATCGGTTTGCTGCAAAGTATGTGCAGTGTGTGCGCCGGACAAAGGTACTTGACATGACTAGTACTATGTTTAAGGATTGTATTCCTGAAAAAACTTTTTACAAAAAAACAAAACCGACTTCACAAAAAAACACTCATCTGCCTAGCCTTTTCCCAACTATTTTTTTGGGGTCGGCTTCCAGTCTAACCGGATGCAGCTGAGAACCAGTGTTTTACATGGAGCGTGCCTATCCGACTCCACAACCCAGTTACCTGGGCAACCTGGCACCCCTTGGTAAGACTGGTTGTCAGACTGTCTGGCTTTGACTACCGTAACGACTGCCAAAGATGTTCAAATGGACAACCGGGACCCACGTTATCGTGCCTTCCGAAACACGAGAAATTCGTTCACCCATCCACGGACCGACCGCGCCAAGCGTTGCTTAACCTTATGATCGGTCGATCCGCGCGGCTTTGACTTAGCCACGAGCTCTTCACAAAAAAATACTGAAAGGGATAAAATAAAACTTTTCACATGGCTCTAGAAGTCGGTGTCTGCAGGTCTGTTGACTGTGTTTATTTTGCTACCGACTTCTAGAGCCATGTAAAAAGTTTTATTTTATCCCTTTCAGTGTTTTTTGTGGCCAGGCTAGTCATTTGGCCGATACGAATGGTCGGGCGCGACCTCGAGTGAGGCATTACGGCATCAGGGCTCGGGTAACGCGCGTGCACTACTCTGCCGGTGGAAGCGTGTTGAGTGCTTCAAGTTGCTGCAGCACAGCAACTTGAAGAAGCAACTCAACACGAAAAATCATCACAATTTATGACAATATTCTATAAACAGACATTCATTATACTAAATTGTACAGACGAATTTTAGAAAGCTTACGAGTCAAATCTAGTTTTAGTGAAGAGGTTTAAAAATATAAAAGGGACATCTGGAAAATTTCCTATTTTGGTGAATAAATTTTTGACGACCCTGTCCATATACTGCCTACTGCCTGTAACAACGATGTGTGTCTACCTAATCATTATTTAAGTTAGTACAGTACCAAAATAAAAACATAGGTAGGCAGAGATAGGTACTGGCCGCGTTACTCGGGCAGTCGTTGAGTTGATTGTGTCGACTGATTGAGTGAGTCGGCGTGTGAGCGGGCCGCGCTTACAATTGTCCACTTTATTTAATTCGGCGACGAGGCGGCGCGGGCCGCACTCGCGCGGAAGCGGCTCAGCACCAGCAGCGCTCCACGGTGCGCGTATTGTTTTAATTAGATGCGTCAGAGCGACGCCAGTTGTCGCCGACAGATATGGTGTGACACGATCATTATCTGCGCACTGTGCGAGCTCGTCCGCTAAGGCCGGCCGAACAATGCGCTATAAAGCCGAATGCGGACCTCACCGCTACTAGGTACTCGGACGAGGAGCCGCGGGACGATTGTCACTGCGTGGTTGGGGCATTCTCGTGTATAATGCGGATGCATTGGACGTACCTGCATTTTGTCAAATTAACGACTGTATTTCATCAAATGAGGCAGAAAACATTAAACAATAACAATTATGCGTTACTACAATTACGACAAAGCGGTAGGAAGTCGAGCGTCATGTGGATGAGCAACAATTTAAAAATAAATATAAAATATCAGCCAGTATTTTTCCTTCGGCGGTGGAGAAGGGTTCCAAACACTTTCAAAATGTTCAATAAGAGCAGTGACATCAGACAACTAATGACTACTTTATGATTATGGCTTTGTTTTTTATTGAATTACATTTGAAAAAAAAAATCCTATTATGTAGCAGTGAGTTAGATACAGAAATAATACAGTTGAAATAGTAGATAAATTCACCCTATTAGGCCTAAACATTGACACACATATAAATTGGAAGTCACACGTCCAGAAAATAAC
>NWSH02000519.1:53022-64059 GCA_002382865.2 Heliothis virescens
AAAAAAAAAAAAAAAAAAAAAAAAAAGATACGGTCGAATTGAGAACCTCCTCCTTTTTGGGAAGTCGGTTAAAAAGGCAGTCAATGCAATGGTATGGTATGATAAGTCTGAAACATCTCGAATCGTCTCGCGCAACCTGTCATTTCCCCGGGCTCTTAGAATTCGACATCAGACGTTTAAGATCTTTCATTTTGACGACCCGTTATCGCTGGCATAAGCGACATGTTCCGCGTACGAAGTCGCGGGCAGAAGCTAGTTCATAATAAATTGCTGCAAAACTATAGCAAGAATAACCCTGGGTCACCCGCGGGAAAACTCACTTCAAATAAAGATATCTATCAAATAGACATCCCAAGTGGGAAGCTATTCATAGATTTGTGTTAAACAACAATTTCGTGAACGACAATGTTCAGCGCGTCGTGTCCGAGACCTCTAAATGCAGGTGCAATTCCTGGTAGCCGTGGCTGGTGGTGCAGCAGCGGAATTGTCGGACGGTAGGTACTTATTAATTTGACAAGTTTGTTTGTGCAACCAAACTAACCGAAAGGGTGTTCAAAATACATAATTACTTTTAAAGGTGACATTAAATTAAAGAGATTTGTCTGGCCCCGAAGCGTGACGCTGTGATGCAGCACGGCGGCGGCACGTCGTAGGCGCGGCGTCGGCACGGCGTGACGTGTGCGTGCGCGTGGCCTATGCGCACATTATTTATAGGTCGGTCAGCGTGTTAACGTGCAGGTCGCGGCAGCGCGCGCACCGACAATGGATCCGTCACGCCGCACCGACTCATCTCCGCCAGTTCACTTCGGGATGTAACATGCCTAGCTGCAGTTCTTAGTAAACTTGTATTCTAGCATTCTAAAAGTGCTTCCAAAACCTATGCATGCTTAAATCTTTAAAAGTTCACAACGGATTTTGATGAGGTTTTTTAATAGATAGAGTGATTGAAGATGAAAGTTTAATAGGTATGTATAATAACATCCATTAAAAATAGTGGAGAAATGCTGTTATTTTGTTTTTTCGCTGTTGGGTTTCTAATTGCAGCCGTGCAAAGCCAAGGCGGGTAGCTAGTTTATCGGTGTTGTAGTAAAAAAGCCTATAACTTATTAGCAAAAGTTTATAGTTAGTAATGTCAGCGCACTAGGTAGGCTGGTCAGGCACAGCTGGTGCGCTGGTGACGCTCGCTATATTTAGCGCTGCAGCGCTCGGCGGTTCGCTGTCCACGCTATATTTACGCGCTGTCGTCGACACCGGCCCAGCTGTCGGTAATAAGGTCGACTTCAAGTTTTATGTTGTTGTCCGTCACGATGGGCAAGCAATGGCGCTTGCATTCTGTTCACACTGAGATACATTCGTTTCTTGGCAAGCGCCAGTTGAATCAACTGACCCCAACGGCAATCAAGGACATATAATTGGACAATCATTAAGTTCAGTCGCTGTGCCTTGCAGCATTATTCTCCCCTCGAGATGAACGTATTGGGTTCTGTGTGCTCGGGTGGGCTTGACGTTCGCGCTCCACGAGGCGATCCATCAGGCGGCGCCGCGAGTGCGGGTAATGGGCGATTTAGAGCGATCACGGGCGAGTCGCAACCAGACTGGTCGGCGACACTCCACACATACCCATTTGAATACAACTATAAACTTTACACTGTGATCCATTGAGACACACTGCAACGGCTTCAAGTCCGCACCTACTCGTACCTAGCTAATACATCTGTGACTAATATAGCGGGATTTCACCAGTTTTACAGGGAATGAAAATAAAGTGCTAACACCAGGCTTCACCTGCCTTGGCTTTGCCAACTATGTTGGGATCGGTTTCCAGGTTAACAGAGTACAGCTAGACTCCAGTGTGTGCGTGGGGCAACCGTCTATCTGACCTCGATAATATGAGTACAAGACTTGCAGTTAATATAAATATACTTTTCAATTACTTAAACTTCATAATCTGTCTAGTCTTTTCCCAACGAGCTAAATATGTCGGGGTCGGCTTGCAGTCAAACCTGATGCAGCTAGGTACCAATTTTACATGGAGTGTGACTGCCGTACCGTACCGTACCGTACCGTACCGACTACCAAAGTGAAGCCTGTGAAGATCTACATTACTAACACATTAAATTATTATGTCGCTACTAGAGCCGAACTAACAAGAGACATGTAGTTCAAGTCACATGTATGTAAACTGTTGCATGCCTAAAACGGTTTTTATAAGGATTTGCTTTATACGATATTTTTTTTAATTGTTTAATTCTTCTTCTGATATGTGCATTAATTTCTAAATAAAGAGAAGTACGAGATTGATCAAGAATACATAATAAATAATATAAAAAGTTACTCTTGTTTAATTACCCAAATGTAACCGGTGTTCTTTATGGAGGACAAATAAAATACATCTGGTGATGGCCATTCTGCACATTTTACTGTAAAAAGAACAAAATCTATGATTTATATAATAGCGCAAATCTTTTCATGACGTATGATCTATTTAATGCCATAAAAAATATACGTATGTTATGACCTTTTTTTAGGGTTCCGTACCCAAAGAGTAAAACGGGACCCTATCACTAAGACTACGTTGTCTGTCTGTCTGTCTCCACGCTGTATCTCACTAACCGTGATAGCTAGAAAGCTGAAATTTTCACAAATGATGTATTCCGTTGCCGCTATAACAACAAATACTAAAAATGAATTTTAAAAATTAAGCGGGATGGGGTACGGAACTCTTCATACGCGAGTCCAACTCGTTTCTTATTATAAATGTTCTGGGCAGGAAGCACTTGCCAGATTTTGTAGGTACTTTGTAGCCTACAATGGACAGAATTGTCTTGGACAGGACGAGGTTAATGAAAGTCAAAGTGAAATGTAATCAACATGTCCAAAGTACCTATTAGCTATCTTCGGGAATGGTCAGCTTCAATACGTTCCACATTCTCTTGAACTTGACACGGGGATCCCAACATAAGGTTATCCGGCGCAGCACAGTTAGCTATTTGTTTACTTCAATAATGTAACTATAGCGGTGTTGCTGAGCGTGTACCCGCAGGCGGGTCGTGCGCCGCAGCCGGCGGTGGCGCGTGCTCGAACACTCGCTGCTCTTCAGTGTCGACGTGTTCAGGGGTATCGATTCATAATTAAAACAATCAAATGCTATACATTTGACGCGAATTGCTCCTACAAGGTTAAATCAATAGCGGTAGTAAGATCCCGAGTGGGAACTCCGCGCTCCGGCGAGGTGTCTCACGCGACACTTCTACTATTTGACAATGCTGTTTGATTTTCGTCTGTCGATTTCGACGTCTTGTTGGCCTACAGTGGTAAGTATAGCACCAGCTACTTAAGTATTGTAGATTGGGATAGGCGATGTAAGTTACATGGGATATGCACTCTCTGTGTGCATCTTGGACACCAATGACTGAGTAAAGTGAAACATCTTGAGAAAACCTGGATTATGAAGTCTGAAATCGGCAACGCGCCGTAAGCAAGCGTTGATCACTATACGCTCATTCGTTCTATGTTCAACAAGAGTCATGTGCGGGACAATCAAGAAGGCTGATAATGATATTGATGTTATTCTAATGTGTCACATACATAACAAACTACTCAGGTATTAGTACTACTGTACAAATTCATCAATTCCGCTCAGTCGTTTTTGCGTTAAATAGTAACAAACGGCCACGTACTTAAACGCATCCAAAAGAGCGATTTCATTTGAAAAAAATAATTAGTTGGATATACACAAAGGTATAATGTTTATTTATATAATCGTATATTATTCATACAGGCTATTACATATTCAATGTAAGATGTTTCTGTGCGTAAAACTTGTCATGTGGCCAAAAACGAAAGTTTCAGGGTTCAGCGTAAACTATGAGCTGTCGACGACGTCGCGCACAGTCACATCTTTATGAAATATTTATGAATCTGAGATAAAGTATTGTAACGAGCTGACAGGCGCCCACTGCGGAACACTTTACAAACTTACTTTACACTTTAACGAATTTCATGTTCTTGTTTTACAACAAAACTTAGCGCAAGAAAATTGTGTTAAAAAGCAGCTCGAGTACCTGAGAGAGGCTGTGCCGGCTGCAGGCGCGAGCCGGTACTCGGGCGTACGCTGAAGTCGGCAGGAAGGTTTCCCGCGCACAAGTGAAAAGTTTCGTCGCGACCAGAGAGGCGAGGAGAGCACTGCACTTCACTACACTTGTTGGCGGCGCGGAGCGAGTGCGGGCGAGAGCGCGAGGAGCGGCACACACGGGCGGCGCGCCGGCGGTCGGCGCCACAGTGAGCCGCGCGCGCCCCGCCCCCGCGCGCTGGACCTCCAGCCTCCACCAGCCGCCTGCACCACTGCTTCCACAACCTGCCTTTACTTACTATGTAGATACTGAGCTGTATTTCTTTTCATTTCACATAGTAAACCTTATTATGTTTTGAAAGTAATTCTCGGCAGGTTGGTAAGTACCTACTGGTGTTCACAATGTTTGATAGCACAGTTTTTAAGAGACAAAATGTAGTATAGAGTGTGATTTGAGGGTTATACGATATAATTAGTTTCCGGATACAATTTGTAGCAATTGCAGGGTCTCTGCAGTTGTTCAATCCACTGTAAGTAGTGCGGCATCAGTGTCTGTCACCCATCACAATATGCTGCTAGTAAATTAGACTAAAGGTAGTACTTGCATAGGTACCTGTAACAGCTAGGCATTTAGCGTATCGACCAGTGAGTGTATCTGTGAGAGCGCTTTCAGTTGTGCAACACAGCGTCCAGAGCAACGTGACTAGCTCTGCCGAGAGCAACATGTACTGCTGGACACCAGTGTGCCAACATTACTGACCAGTGGCCATACTGACACTCGCTCTAATCTCAATTCAGTTTCGTCGACCAGTAACTGCGCTGTTTGAATATCGCACTTTAGTGACTATTTAGGTAACAAAAAGATTGATATTATGTGGCAGATAAAGTTGTAGCATACCTAATAACTCATTATTAACCGACTTCCCAAAAAGGAGGAGGTTCTCAATTCGACCGTATCTTTTTTTTTTTTTTTTTTCTTATGTATGTTCACCGATTACTCGAAGATGGCTGGACCGATATTCAAAATTCTTTTTTTGTTTGAAAGGGTGTTCTTCACAGGTGGTCCCATGGTAAGGAGACCAGGATTTGATGATGGGATCCTGGATAAATCGAGAGAAATCTTCAAATTTCATACGCTTTTTTACGTCGATGACGTTATTACCGGAGCCACTGTCACTGTGGGTGGGTGGGTATTGAAGAAATTATAACTGATGATGAAAAGCATAAAATAAAAAACTTTTTACTAAAAAACAAAACCGACTTCACAAAAAAACACTGAAAGGGATAAAAAAAAACAAGAGTCATGTGCGGACAATAAGAGGCTGATTATGATATTGATGTTATTCTAATGTGTCACATACATAACAAACTACTCAGGTATTAGTACTACTGTAAATTCAATCATTCCGCTCAGTCGTTTTGCGTTAAATAGTAACAAACGGCCACGTACTTAAACGCATCCAAAAAGCGATTTCATTTGAAAAAAATAATTAGTTGATATACACAAAGGTATAAATGTTTATTTATATAATCGTATGATTCTTCATACGGCTATTACATATTCAAGTGTAAGATGTTTCTGTGGCGGTAAAACTTGTCATGTGGCCAAAACGAAAGTTTCAGGGTTCAGCGTAAACTATGAGCTGTCGACGACGTCGCGCACAGTCACATCTTTATGAAATATTTATGAATCTGAGATAAAGTATTGTAACGAGCTGACAGGCGCCCACTGCGGAACACTTTACAAACTTACTTTACACTTTAACGAATTTCATGTTCTTGTTTTACAACAAACTTAGCGCAAGAAAAATTGTGTTAAAAAGCGCTCGAGACCTGAGAGAGGCTGTGCCGGCTGCGCGGCGCGAGCCGGTACTCGGGCGTACGCTGAAGTCGCAGGAAGGTTTCCCGCGCACAAGTGAAAAGTTTCGTCGACCAGAGAGGCGAGGAGAGCACTGCACTTCACTACACTTGTTGGGGGCGGCGGGAGCGGTGGGGCGAGAGCGCGAGGAGCGGCACAAGAACGGGCCGGCGACGCCGGCGGTCGGCGCCACAGTGAGCCGGCGCGCGCCCCGCGCGCTGGACCTCAGCCTCCACCAGCCGCTGCACCACTGCTTCCACAACATGCCTTTACTTACTATGTAGATACTGAGCTGTATTTCTTTTCATTTCAATAGTAAACTTATTATGTTTTGAAAGTAATTCTCGGCAGGTTGGTAAGTACCTACTGGTGTTCACAATGTTTGATAGCAAGTTTTTTAAGAGACAAATGTAAGTATAGAGTGTGATTTGAGGGTTATACGATATAATTAGTTTTCGGATACAATTTGTAGCAATGCAGGGTTCTGCAGTTGTTCATCCACTGTAAGTAAGTGCGCGGCATCAGTGTCTGTCACCCATCACAATTGCTGCTAGTAAATTAGACTAAAGGTAGTACTTGCATAGGTACCTGTAACAGCTAGGCATTTAGCGTATCGACCAGTGAGTGTATCTGTGAGAGCGCTTAGTTGTGCAACACAGCGTCCAGAGCAACGTGACTAGCTCTGCCGAGAGCAACATGTACTGCTGGACACCAGTGTGCCAACATTATGACCAGTGGCCATACTGACACTCGCTCTAATCTCAATTCAGTTTTCGTCGACCAGTAACTGCGCTGTTTGAATATCGCACTTTAGTGACTATTTAAGGTAACAAAAAGATTGATATTATGTGGCAGATAAAGTTGTAGCATACCTAATAACTCATTATTAACCGACTTCCCAAAAAGGAGGAGGTTCTCAATTCGAACCGTATCTTTTTTTTTTTTTTTTTTTTCTTATGTATGTTCACCGATTACTCGAAGATGGCTGGACCGATATTCAAAATTCTTTTTTTTGTTGAAGGGTGTTCTTCACAGGTGGTCCCATGGTAAGGAGACCAGGATTTGATGATGGGATCCTGGATAAATCGAGAGAAAATCTTCAAATTCATACGCTTTTTTAGCGTCGATGACGTTATTACGGAGCCACTGTCACTGTGGGTGGGTGGGTATTTGAAGAAATTATAATTTGCTGAACCCGTCTGGATTTCAAACACGGGCGGTGGGGATCTAGCTACTGTTTACAAAAGTCGTCTGACCCATCTCGTGCGGCGGGTTAGTGCGTTTACCATTCGTGGTTCCTCGAGCATTTATCGCATCGCCATCGCTTCTTTCGCATAGGAGGCTGACTTAAGCCGACTTATGCTGGGCTATGTCGGTGGCTTTAGTTCTTCTAGGAATTTCATTTCTGATGCGGTCTCGTAGGAAATCAAGAAGCTTTCCATAGCGTTGAAGTGAACTTAAGTTTGTAATTAGGCCATAGTTAAAGCACGTTTAGAGCCGTTGTCATACTGGTAGCATACCTGGTTGAAGATTTCGTCAAGGCATGAGTATTTTGAAGAGACGTTGGAATTCGAAGGCCACCGATTTGGGTACTGTTTTATAATATGGTAGGAACTTCGGCGGAGTAACTGCACTTGGGCGTGTTTTTGTTGTTTTGAACGCCTAACTTAGGTCGATTTTAAATCCTTCTTTATTGGGAAATTAACTCTTTTACGGGTCGTAGAGTATTTCCACGGGACGCGGATGAAGTGGTGGCGGAGCTAGTATTATTTATGATAACTCCATTAAAAAAAAATGTTATTTAAAAAATATTAAGACATTAAGGAAGGGCATGTTCTTACATGTTACGTGTTACAGTCACTTTATACATATAAAAGTTTAAACTTCAATGGTTTTACAAGTTATTACATAGGCTTTAAGAAAGTACACAGTTGCACGCTAAAGCTAGTATCTCGGAGAAATCGGTAATAACCCAAAAATCTTGTAATAAAAGTATAGAGTACGCTACACAGCTAACTTCAGTAAACATTCAGTAGAAGTAAAAATGTGAAGTTTGAGAACTAACGAACTTTGCAAATATTTGAAAGACGCGTCCTCTTTAAATCAGTTGTGGAGAAATACATAATGTATATAATTATTTAGTTGGTCAAAAAAGCCAATATCCGTTGGGATCGTTTATAGATTAGCTGGCATGAAGTTAAAGAGCGCGCGTGTGCGGCGGAGTGGTCAACCACGCGCGCGCGGTTCCCGTATACTTGTTATATAGAGCTGTTGATGCATGTCAATTCAGGAGTAGTTATGCAGAATCTCGACCCAAATATATAATGAGTTTTTTTAATTCCGAAATCCGTCAGTGATACTGCGTATTTGAATGTCAAGTAGCTTCTAAGGCTGCGCTTACACCCAAAGAACGCCACGGACTGACCGAGGTAATTTATGTGCGATTTTTTTATTTAATTCTGATTCAACGTAAAAAACGAAGGGTAGACACTGAAATAACGTATTTAACCGTAATAATAAACCATATTTCGGCAAAAAAAATTTTTTTTTTCTTCAATAATGAAAAAAAGTTATAATTCACTGCGGTCTCCCAAAAGTGCTATATTCAAACTACTGATGTGCACGTTAACTATTTTCCGTTGATATTTTTATTGAAATCTAGTATACATACATTTATTTAGATTTTCACTTGGTAGTTAAAATTAGATTATGGAGCATTATATGCATTTGAAAGTATTATTGAATTATTTATTAGGAATCAGTTTTTTTCAGTTCCATGGATGGGGAGCTCTTAAATTTTTTTTATGAATTTAAATCTTTTTTGTTAGCACAACGTACAGTTTTTCACGAATGTAGAAACCGCAGGATGTCGGCCAACCTTTCTTTCAATCCACACAACCGAAAGTAAGCGTCTGCAGATATGTCTGTGTTAATCTGTGTGACATGTTGGGGTCCCCACGCTATGGATGAAGATTGTGGAGCTATAAATGGGAACGATCTACAGGTGGGAATTGTTTCAATAAGATTACGTACAGTCGATAAAGTTTTGTGTCAACATGGTCTCTCAAAGGAAAATTATGAACGATAATATCTTCATTTATACGGTACACTTCCGAAATGTGAGTGTCAATTCCCAAACAGCGGCTTCGAGTTTTTTTGGATACAAAGATTATTATAGTAAATGCAATGAATATACTTAGGATGCGTCTTCTTCATATATTATTAGAAATGTTTAAATAAAACTTGCTTATCATTATTTTTTTCTAGTTCGTGCGCTTCAGATGCTTTTTTCCATTGCGGTGGTTGAACTATGAGTGTTATAATTTATTTGCAAAAAAATAAGGATCTAGTGGTTTGTTTCGTGCGGGCGTGGGACAGGCGTCTTGATGAGTCTCCGCGGGGACGGGTTTGCTCCATTGTGCTGAGGGGCTTACTTACGTAGGTAAGCACGAGCGGAGCGGCGTGGGGCAGTCTAGTGGCGGTGGGTGCGTCCGATGTGATACGCCCATAGTGTTTTTGGTTTATTGCATACTAAAACACCAATTGGCTCCGTGGTTTCACCCGCGTTTCCGCGAAAACTACTTCCCGAGGTGCTCCCATAGCTAGTCAATTATGTTTTCAATGGGTTAATAACACGGAAGTTTTAAAAAAGGGTAAAAAGGAATATATTTCTTTTTTTTTACCGACTTCAAAAGAGGGGTTCAAATACGACGAATTTTTTATTTTAATGTAGATGTCACCGATTATCGAAGTGCTTGCGATTTCAATTTTTTTTTGTTGAAGGGTGTTCTCACAGGTGGTTCATGGTAAGAGACAAGGATTATGAGGGATGGATAATCGAGCGAACTCTTCCAATTTCATGCGCTTTTTTACGTCGAGAAATAAAGGAGCGACTGTCATGCTGTGTGGATGGTGGTATGGGTATTGGATATTATGTTTAAGACCGAAAATGAAAAGTAAATAAAAAATTTTTAAAAAAAAAACAAAACGCTACAAAAAAACACTGAAGTAAAAAATAACTTTTACCATGGTCTGAAGTCGGTGGCAAAATACAAGTCAACCAAGACCTAACACGATTCTGAGCATGTTAGTTTTATTTTTTTTATCCTTATGTTTTTTTTTCGTATATCTGTTGATATAGATTGAACGGCCCTGTGAAATGTTTAAGGTATTTAATGTAAATTGTTTTCGATAGGAACGTGAAGGGCGGGGCGGGGCGCAGGCCTGGCGGCTGGCAGCACGGCGCGGCCGCACTCTTGCGAGTCACGTTTGCGAGCATGATAGTGTGGAGCGGGACAAGGCGCACCACTGCGTGGTCGTGCAGGTGTGTTCCAGGTCCCTGAGCCCTGCGCGGCGCTATTCCTCGGCTCCCGTGAGGTGTACGCCCCCGTTCAGGAGACATTCCAGAATTGGGAAGTACTTTTATTTTATGTAACCCGTAACTATTTAGTGTGCAGCTGTTTTATTTAACTATTCATATAAATGCTTTAACCATTTTTAGTTTTCCGAGTACTAACGATGAGTAGTTGTGTCGCTCGCATGTATGCGTTAGTGGTCAATACGTTAAATGGGAAATGATATTTTGAAGTGATCTGAGAGTAATGAAGATTCCGCGCTCTGGGCTCATAGTAACGCGTGACGCCGGAGCGGACGCGGCGTGACGTCACAGGGCGAAGTATATTGGAATGAATCGGTTCGCCGGAGCGTACGCCTGCTCACTGACGCTCGCTCACTAATTACCAACTCTTCCATCATGGGCTTGTCACGTCACTAACGTACAGCGACGCGGCCTCGGCCGGTCGCAGACATACGACTATACTTGCTCTTGCTGAGTATCAGTTTAGCTTAACGAAGTATAATAAAAAAAAAACTTTTTACTAAAAACAAACCGACTTCAACAAAAAAAAAACTGATCCTTAAGGCTGGATTGGGTTAAAAACCAACGCTCTACCGCGGATACAAACATTTCACTGATGATGAAAAGCATAAAATAAAAAATTTTTATAAAAAAACCGGACTTCACAAAAAACACTGAAAGGGATTAAAATAAACTTTTCACATGGCTCTAGAGTGTGGCAAAATAAATCAGTCAACAGGCCTGCAGACA
>NWSH02000519.1:64084-76744 GCA_002382865.2 Heliothis virescens
CACCGACTTCTAGAGCCATGTGAAAAGTTTTATTTTTTTATCCCTTTCAGTGTTTTTTTGTGAAGTCGGTTTTGTTTTTTAGTAAAAAGTTTTTTTTTATTATACATTCGTAAAGCTAACTGAGACTCAGCTAGAGCAGAAGTATAGTCGGTATGTCGTGGCTGACCGGCCGAGGGTCGCGTCGCTGTAGCGGTTAGTGACGTGTAACAAGCCGGCAGTTGTGGAAGAGTTTGTAATTAGTGAGCGAGGCGTCAGTGAGCAGGCCGGACGCTCCGGCGAACCGATTCATTCCAATAATACGTCGGCGCGCGGTGACGTCACGCGCGCGTGCCGCCTCCTCGTCACGCGGTTACTTAATGAGCCGCCAGAGCCGCGGAACGTCTTCATTGCTCTCAGATCACTTCAAAATATCATTTTCCCATTGAACTTATTGACCACTAACTGCATGACATTGCGAGCGACACAACTACTTCAGTCGTTAGGTACTCGGAAAACTAAAAAGGTAAAGCCGATTTATATGAATGATTTAAATAGAAACAGCTGGCACACTAAATAGTTACGGTTACAGAAAATAAAAGTAGGTATCCCAATTCTGAAGGTGGTTCTCCTGGAACGTGCGTGACACCTCAGCGGGGAGCCGAGGAGATAGCGCCTGCGCAGGGGCTCAGGCCGGCACCTGGACAGGCGACCGGCGTGCACGAGCCACGCCAGGTGTGCTGCGTCCTTGTGCGGCGCGCTCCTACACTATCATGCTCCGTAACGGGTGACCTCGCGATAAGAGTGGCGCGCGCGCCGGTGCTGGCGCGCCGCCAGCGCTGCGCCCCGCCCGGCCCCCTTCACGTTCCTATCGAAAACAATGTTAAATTAAATACTGTAAACATGTTCACAGGGGCTACGGTGTCACATCTATATCGATACAGTATATACGACAAAAAAACACTGAAAGGGATAAAAAAATAAAACTTTTCACATGGCTCTAGAAGTCGGTGTCTGCAGGTCTGTTGACTGTGTTTATTTTGCCACCGACTTCTAGAGCCATGTGAAAAGTTTTATTTTTTTATCCCTTTCAGTGTTTTTTTGTGAAGTCGGTTTTGTTTTTTTGTAAAAAGTTTTTTATTTTATACTTTTCAGTTTTCGGGTCTTAAACTATAATATCTTCAATACCCATACCCACCCACCCACAGTGACAGTCGCTCCCGTAATAATGTCATCGACGTAAAAAAGCGCATGAAATTTGAAGAGTTCTCTCGATTTATCCAGGATCCCATCATCAAATCCTGGTCTCCTTACCATGAAACCACCTGTGAAGAACACCCTTTCAAACAAAAAAAGAATTTTGAATATCGGTCCAGCCATCTTCGAGTAATCGGTGAACATATCTACATTAAAAAAAAAAGTTACGGTCGTATTGAGAACCTCCTCCTTTTTGGGAAGTCGGTTAAAAAAAAGAAAATATTATTTCCTTGTTGTACCCTTGTTTGTAAAAGCTCCGGTGGTACTGAACCCATTTGAAAACATATTTGACTAGCTATTGGGAAGCTACACTACGGGAAGTAGTTTTCGCGGAACGCGGGTGAAACCACCGGAAGCAATTTGTGTTTAGTATGCAATGTAAACACAAACACTATGGCGTGATCACATCGGGACGGCACCCACCGGCCACTAGACGTGCGCCCACGCCGCGCCGCTCGTGGTTCTTCCTACCGGTAAGTATAGCCCGCCAGCAGCAAGTGGAAGCAAACCGCGTCCCCGCGCGGAGGACTCACTGCCACACTGACGCCTGTCCCACGACGCCCGCACCGAAACGAACCTAACTAGATTCCTTATTTTTTTTGCAAATAAATTATAACACTTCATTTAGTTCAAACCACCGCGAATGGAAAAGAAGCGATTCTAAGGCGCAACGAACTAGAAACAAATAATGGTATG
This sequence comes from Heliothis virescens, assembly GCA_002382865.2. Taxonomy (NCBI): domain Eukaryota; kingdom Metazoa; phylum Arthropoda; class Insecta; order Lepidoptera; family Noctuidae; genus Heliothis; species Heliothis virescens. The sequence goes on from NWSH02000519.1 coordinate 66,014, forward strand.
AAGCAAGTTTTAATTTAAACATTCTAATAATAGTATGAATGAAGACGCATCCGTTATGGTATATTCAGTTGCAGTGTTACTATAAATAATCTTTGTAGCAAAAAACTCGAGCCTGCTGTTTTGGGATTGACACTCACATGTGTCGGGGAGAGGTGTACCGGTATCAATGAGAGAGTATTCGGTTCATAGAATTTTTTTTCTTTGCTAGAGCAGTGTTGACCAAAAACTTTATCGACTGTAAGCGTAATCTTATTTTGAAAACAATTCTCCACTGTAGTATCCGTTCCAGTTTTATACAGCTCCATTCAGATCAGTTCATCCATAGCGTGGGGGGGGAGCCGCCAACATGTCACGACAGATACACACAGACATATCTGCAGACGCTACTCGTGTTGTTGGGAGTTGGAAAGCAAAAGGTTCTGGCCGCACACTCCTGGCGGGTGTTCTTACACTATCGTGAAAAGGGTACCGTTGCAACAAAAAATAGATTTTAAATGTTCATACAAAAAAAATTTAGAGGGGGCTCCCCATCCATGGAACTGAAAATGAAACTGAGGTTCCTAATAAATAATTTCAAAGTAAAATACTTTCAAAGTGCTATTATAAAGTGCTCCATAATCTAATTTTAAACTACCAAAGTGAGAAATCTAAATAAATGTATGTTATACTTAGATTTCAATAAAAACTATCAACGAAAATTGATTTGAACGTGGCACAGTCAGTAGTTTTTGAGATATAGCACTTTTGTGGAAACCGCAAATAATAACTTTGTTATTCATATATTTGAAAGAAAAAAAAAAAATTTTTTTGTTGCCGAAATATGTTTGTATTTTGGCTAGTTGTACGGTAAAAGGTACGTTTATTTTTCAGGGTATGGAACCCTTCGTTTTTTACTGTTGAATTTCAGAATTAAATAAAAAAAATCGCAGATAAAATCAATCCGTTCGTCAGTCCGTGTCGTTTGCGTTTGTGTGAAAGCGCAGCGCTGTTATAAGGCTACTTAGACATTCAAATACGGCTAGTATACACTGACGAATTTCGGTAAATAAAAAAAAGACTCATTTTATTATTGATTTGGGTCGAGAATCATTAGCATAACTACGTCCTTGAATTTGACCAGGATGCAAGTCAACAGCTCGTATATAACAAGTATACGGGGAGAGCAGCGGCGCGGCGTGGCGTGACGTCACTCCGGCCGCACACGCGCGCCTCATTGAACTCCTATCAGTGCGCAGCTAATCATATGGAACACATCAAAGCGGATATTGCTTTTTTTGCACCAAAAATACTAAATAATGGTATATACATTATAGTATTTACTCCACAACTGATTTAAAAGAGGGACGCGTGCTTTGTCAGAATATTTGCAAAGGGTTCGTTTAAGGTTCTCAAGTACTTCACATTGTGTTACTTCGTACTGAATGCTTGTTACTGAATGTTAGTCTGTGTTGTGAGCGTACCTACTAATTACATTATTATTACAAAGAGTTTCTTGGAGTTTATTACCGTATATTCTCCGTGAATACTAGCTTTTGCAGGCGTGCAACTGGTGTGACTTTTCTTAAAGCCTATGTGAACTAAGTTGTAAGTAAACCATTTGAAGTTTAGAACTAGTTATATGTATAAAGTGGACTGTAGACTACGTTATACATGTAAGTGAACATGCCTTCCTTAAATGTTGCTTTAAATAATTTTTAAAATACATTTTTTTTAAGTGGAATTATCATAAATATAATACTAGCTTCCGCCAACGACTTCATCCGCGTCCCGTGGGAACTACTCTACGCACCCGGATAAAAGTAGTCTATAGCTTTTCTCAATAAAAGAAGGAATTTTTAAAATCGGACCTAAGGTTAGGGCGTTCAAATAAGCAAACAAAACAAAACCGGCCAAGTGCGAGTTGGACTCGCGCACGAAGGGTTCCGTACCATTATGTATGAAAATCGTATCCAACTCGGCTGGGCAGCGTTCGGGAAACTTCGCAACGTGTTCTCTTCCAAAATACCTCAGTGCCTTNTTCTCATCCAAAATACCTCAGTGCCTTAAGACGAAAGTCTTCAACCAGTGTGTGCTACCAGTGATGACATACGGCTCTGAAACGTGGTCTTTTACTATAGGCCTAATTACAAAGCTTAAAGTCACTCAACGAGCTATGGAAAGGGCTATGCTTGGAGTTTCTCTACGAGACCGCATCAGAAATGAGGAAATCCGTAGAAGAACTAAAGCCACCGACATAGCCCAGCGGATAAGTTCGTTGAAGTGGCAGTGGGCCGGCCATATAGCCCGAAGAAGCGATGGCCGATGGGGCCGAAAAGTGCTCGAGTGGAGACCACGGACTGGTAAACGCAGCGTAGGACGGCCGCCAACGAGATGGTCAGACGACCTTGTAAAGATTGCAGGTAGGCGCTGGATGCATGCCGCCTCCAACCGGTCTTTTTGGAAATCAATGGGGGAGGCCTATGTTCAGCAGTGGACGTCCTATGGCTAAAATGATGATGATGATGATGATGGTGTATGAAAAACCGGCCAAGTGCGAGTCGGACTCGCACACAAAGAGTTACGTTCCATTATTTATGAAAAATAAACGTACCTATTACCTACGACCAGCCAAAATACAAACTTTTATCGGCAACAAAAATAACTTTGTTTTTCATACAAATGTATGAATAACAAAGTTATAATTTGCGGTTCCTGAAAAATTACTTTATCTCCAAAACTGCTAACTATATTTCATTCAAACCAATTTTGGTTGATAGTTTTTATTGAGATCCATAACATATATTTTTTTCAGATTCAATTATAGTATAGAAGAAGATTAATACCTTAAATATACCTCTAAATCCTATCCTACTTCTTACTAATATCATCTTCTTCTTCTTATCTCACTCGTTGCAGGTTTAATCACCTGACAAGCCCTAGTGTCAGAGTTTTCTCAAATCCGCCTGACGGCCTCTGACGTGGATTTATATACGACTGCTACTGAGTAGCATTCGAGGACCCTCCCAGGCACGGGGGTGTTACACCGCCAACTTCCAAACTCCAGGCTGGTTTGTGAAAGTTACTAAAACCCACAAAGCGATTTCGGCCTGGCCCGGGAATCGAAATCGAACCCGAGACCTGTGATCGGCAGTCGTGCAGTTCACTAATATTATAAATACTAGTATGATTGTATTATTTCATGCAAAAGCTACTGGACCGTGTACTGGACGAATGTGATGAAACTCGACACTAATATAGCTTATACATATAAATATCTCAATAACACATGGGTTACTTTTTATCCGCGAACGGGAAGTACCTAGTTCCCTCGCGAAGCGGCTGAAACCGCTAGCGGAAGCTAGTTTGTAATAATTAATTAATAGATTCAAGTACATATAGTAAGTACCCGCAGCCAGTTCTTTCTGAGAGTGAGAGATGGCTAACGCGGACCAAGCACCGACCCCTGTCACCTATACATATAGGCACTTAATCTTTTATGTAAATTACAACAAGTATCCTTTAGTGAACTGTTTTTACTGAGCCGGCGCGGGCGGCCGGCATTAGCGGCTGCTAACAAAACTTTGCTCATTAGCAAGCGCGCCGCGTGACGTCACATGCTCCTCTGTGTGGAGCTGGCTATATCCTCAGGGAGGAAGGTGCACATCCTCGGATATAAACCTGCCTGTACAGGATGTCCCTCCAAAACTTCATCTTTGATCTTAAATGACAAACTTACCTAAACACATTTTTTTTAGATTTAATTTGTAAATGTCTTTTTAATAAATATTTGTATAACCTTGTAAATAGCTTTATAATAAATAATTCTCATACATAAATAAACTATATAGCAACACATATTTACTGTCATGAGCTGCCCTCGATTTACTTTGTACAAAGTGTAACTAACAGACCTACTCTCACCTCACCAGTTGGGACGTGAAGGCATCACCGCCGACTCGCGCCCTCCAGGTGCCGCTCCACGCTTGACCGCGGCCACTCAGAACAACGACCGCTTTAGATAACTCTGTTATTCCACGGTAAATAGTTTATCAAATCCTCAAGAAAATGTAGCGCCTATTGAGCCAAGCCCAGACTCAATCTGGTTGTCAGTACAAATATTGACGAAGCAAAGCTCGGCCGGCACTGCGGCACTCGTCTGCGCTAATCTAATAGATATCGGCCACTTTATTGACAGTACGAGTTAGAGGTATCTCTGTGTAAGAGCCTCTTTGTACAACGTTCAATATAGGTATCGTTTATGAATAACCTTTCCATGATTATTGTATCTTTTAGTCAAACGCAACTTGTATGTAATTAAGTCAAAGCGCAGATGTGCATGTGCTACAGCTAGCCCACCAGTAGGTCCCGGGCGCGGGCGGCGCCGGCGCCCTGCCTCGCCGCGACGCCTTAATGAGGCGCACTGATCTATCTGAAACGGTCGCCAATCGCGCCGCCTATATATCTCTCGTTAATCGCGGCTAAAAGTTAAGTGAACTGACGCATTACTCGCCTGCGGTGCCATTACGATCGACATTATCTTTAAGGGGTCCTCACTGGAGTTAATGCCCCGGTGAAGGTCCATCACTCCGAGTCAGTCGGCGACTCGTTACGAGTGTCGTGTATTCAGTTGTGTGCGGTACATGCACACGTGCGGTACACACCTGCATTATATACCACAATATTAAATGAATAGCTCGAAGTTTCAAACTTACCAAATCCTCGGTCCTTGTTCTGTGTTCGTAGCAACAGGCTACGCGCCGCTGCTACGAAAAGTCATGACTACGCGCCATTGCTACAAGAATTCGTAGCCCCGCGACCCCTGTCCCTGTTGAGCCACACTGATTACGGATTTTTAGTTGCATCTGTAATTTTGGTGATTTAGATGTTGTTGAAAAAAAAACCTTTTAAATCATTATTCATAGATAAATAAATGTCAATAATATGATTCAGAAGTACACAATGAAACGGCGGCGTGTATTGTAAAATGATTTCTGACTCTGGAGCACTAACCATCTACTTTGTTCCCTGATATTTCACCTATTTTTAATACTTTTATATATCTTTATATATAACTAGCTTCTGCCAGCGACTTCGTTCGCGGATCATGTTGCTTATGCCAGCGACAACGGGTCGTCATAATCAAATATCTGAAACGTCTGATGTCAAATTCAACGGGATGCGCGAGATGATTCGAAACGTTTCAGATTTTTATTTTCTGTCATACGTCAACTCGCACTTGGCCAGTTTTGTAATTGACTGAAATTGATATAAACGTAAAAGTATGCAAATATAATCAGAAAGCTTCGAACTGCTAAGCTATCGAGAGTTACACGTATTATTGTGAGTCAACCATAAAAGATAGATACATGGTGTCATAGGATATTTTTTGTATAATTTTAAGGAGAACATTTCCGTCATACATGATTTCTGTGTATCTTTAACCATTAAGATTGTACGTGCGACGCAAGCTTAAAAAATGGAGTAACTTCTCCCGTTTTCCCAACATTTCCTTTCACTGCTCCGCTCCTATTGATTATAGCGTGATGAAAGTAGTATCCTATAACCTGCCCAGGAGTATGAATAATAATTGTACCAAGTTTCGTTAAAATCCGTCCAGTAGTTTTTGTTTCTATAATGGTTATACAGACAGACAGACAGACCAAAATTCTACTGATTGCATTTTTGGCATCGGTATCGATCCCTAATCACCCCCTGATAGTTATTTTGGAAAAATATTTAATGTACAGAGTTGACCTCTCTACAGATTTATTATAAGTATAGATGATATTTGATATCTTTTGTATTTGATTTGATTTAATTACAACAGATATTTTGCTTATACTATAAATAATCGTTTGTCCCCGGGAGACGCGCGCGTAGCGCAGTGGAGAGGCGGCGCCGGGTGCCGCAGCAGGCCGCCGTGGACGAGAGGCTCACTCGATGGTAGTTGCATACAATTGTCTCCCCGCCTCCCGGCCGGGTGGTGTGTCACGCTACATTACTCCGTGTGGTGTGATCATGCTCAGTGGAGCGGCTCGCTACAATTAGCCGGCGCAGCCAGCATGGACACTTGCCTGAGGTATGGCTGGCTATGCTGTCGGCGGCACCCGGGCGGCACGGCGCCGCGCCCCGCGTCTGCGGGAGACCTCAGTAAACACTACATATTGATGGAACTAGTTTCGGCACGCTAAAAGCGTTATATTTCATGCGAGGGAGACGTTAAACCCATGTGACGTCACGCACACCCACGACAACCATACTCAAAACAAATGTATTACATGTATGTATTATCTATATACATATAATAAAACAGTAAAAAATTGTGTCTGTACATTAAATATTTTTACAAAACAAAATATTTAGGGTCAATAAGAAATGAAAAAAGAGTAAGAATTCGACGAAAAAAAAAAATTGTCTATTTGTATGTTTGCCTGTTTGCACACGCTACGCTCTCAGGATCCACTGGACGGATTTTAATGAAACTTGGAAGACATATTGCTTATATATCAGAATAACATATAGGCTACTTTTTATCCGGGTACGGGATATAGTTCCCTCGGGAAGGGGGCGAAGCCGCTGGCAGAGGCTTGTATACCTACTATATGTATCTGCCTCGTTGGTCTAGTTGTCGCATAGCCGACTGCTGATCACGAGGTCTCGGGTTCGATTCCCGGGACGGGCCGAAATCGCTTTGTGGGTTTTAGAAACTTTCACAAAGCAGCCCGGAGTTGGAAGTTGGTGATTGATACACCCGTGCATCGGAGAGCACGTTAATGTCGGTCCTGCGCCTGATCTCTCACCGGTCGTGTCGGATTGCCGTCCCATCGGGTTATGAGAGTGAGGGAATAGGGAGTGCACCTGTGTCTGCGCAAATGCTTGTGCACTATAATATGTCCTGCGCAGCTGGCTGATCTCCTTATATGAGAACAGCCGCCGTGGCCGATAATCGGCTAGGAGGCCATCATCATCATCATCATCATATGTATCTTAAATACCAATGTCTGATTAAAGGTGAAAGCAAACATCTAGTAGAAACCTGGACTACGTAATCTGAAATCATCAACCCCCATTGGGCAAGCGTGGTCATTAACCCTCAATCCTTCTCTGTGTGAGAGGAGCCGTTACCTATACATGTTAACTGTTTCGCGCAATCTACTTACTATCCATTGTCTGGATTCTATCTATATTATGTCGATTCTACATTAAAAGACATCCTATTAAACATGTTAGAATAGAATAGAAGTTTATTGTTTCCAGTATTACAGCAAACAGAAAAATAAACAACATGGAGGCTTTAATACCGAAAGCAAAAGGTTTGAGCGTCAGCTTATGCTCTGGCTTCCCTGAAGGGGTCGCCAAGCGCTGGTTTTCAGCTCGAACCCTTGACTCAAGTTTACAAGAAAATTAAACTACAATATAGGTACAATTTTTACGCTGTCATTACAGATCATACATTACAGAAAAAAAAACATTAAAATGGAAAAGAAATGCTTATATCGGACGTGGCGTTTTTTGGTTATTTTAAAGAATATACCTACATAGTAAATTAGGATCTTAATGTGATGTAAGGGATGTAATGTGTAGTTTGAAAACATAGTTCATAATATATTTTTATGATCTTTTTATTTACACTTTGTTATACGCTTTCACAGAGTTTGAGAGCAAGCGAAGCCGTGTTCCATTAGGACTACAGTAAATTCAGATTTTAGAGGCGTTCCCCGGAATCGTACGTTTGTTTATACTGAAAGGCAAACTGCATAAAACTACGATGAATTTAATTAGCTGAACTTTTTATTAGTTTAATCGCATGAGTTTGCAATATGAGTTCCGCTACTAGCTCCCGCCAGCGGCATCACCCGCATCCCGCGGGAACTGCCTCGCGCACCCGGCTCAGGTGTAGCCTATCTCGACCTGGATGATTGTTCAAATCGAACCAGTAGTGAGTACCACAGATTGACTCGTCAAAGCAAACAGACAAGCATACAAAAACCGGCCAAGTGCGAGTTGGACTCGGGCACGAAGGGTTCCGTAACATTATCCATTATTATCCGTATCATTACCATATATGTAAAATACAATCATTTTTCGGACAGCAAAAAATAACTTTGTTTTTCATACAAATATATGAGTAACAAAGTTATAAATTGCGGTTTCACACGTTTATTGTATGGGGAACCCCCCTTACTATTTTTTTTAATTATTAGTATTCTTTGGTATAGCGGTAACGGAAATACATCATTTTTGAAAATTTCAGCTTTCTAGCTATCACGGTTAATGAGATACAGCGTGGAGGCAGACAGACAGACAGACAACGAAGTCTTAGTAATAGGGTCCCGTTTTACCCTTTGGGTACGGAACCCTATAAATGAAGTGCTTAACTTTATAATATGACATAGGTACTTAGATATATTTGAAAAGTGGGCTAACATTGAATAACTGCATAAATTACATTTTTGAACATAAAAACGTATTTGTCGAGCTAAAGTTATATTAATTCAAGAAATCAATATAGGCATTTTATAATGGTCGGAAGTCATCTGATCTCAGCGACACAATGTTCGCAGCAATGGCTGGACGTCGGTGCAGTCGCGCGCTGCAGCAGTAGTGGCGCTCCGTTAGTCATTGAGCGAGCGATGCTATTTAAGTTGCGCCAACTTAATAATAAAATGGCGGACGGCCGCATTAACTTTTTAATTGGAAACTTTGATTACTCAGATAAGGCGCTCCGACAGTGCGCCGACAGTGTGCCGACAAGCCGACAAGCCGACAAGCCGACAAGCCGACATCCGACACGGGCCAGTAGGTCTGAATGAGCGCGGCGGCCGCCATGTGCTATTCTTCTATTGTGGTCGCGCTAACTAGCTCTAATCGGCATTGTGTTCACGTTATTCATGCGGCTTTTGACGCCGAACGGAATTTTTGCGACTAATGAATTGACATGTGCGGCGCAGACGACTCCCTCCCCCCCAACCCGACGTTCCAGTGCGACTTGATCAGACGTGTCAACACTACCGCAGGGGTTGTATTCCCGCGAGGCGTCACCAGCCCACAATATAAAAGTCGTCTTACACGGATACTCCTCTATTGTCATATGAAAGATATTTGTGGGAAATCACGGCGAGCACACATTATTCGGGTCCTATGTCAACAAGCGGGCCGCGGGCCCCAGCAGCGCGCGCCGTGTCCACGGAGGCGCCCAGGTGACACGAGGTACTTCGCCGGGACTCGCTAAGCCGTCCGTCTTCACATTCGTGGCTCTGACGTAAAACCGATACCTAACCTGACGTAAATAAATTATATCTCTCGCTTAGTGTAGGTACATGCGTGTGTGGTACAATAAAAACGAACGTTCAATATTATACATTAAAATGGAAAAAGTAAAACTTTCGACGATCGTCGGCGGCAAAGTAAAGATGGCAGCAACCTGCAGGTACTCCACACCGACTCGCCAAATGGAAACTAAACAATTAGTTCTACATAAACCATCTCACTACTTTTACCTACTTTTTACCCACTATTTAAAGGAAATGTTGGGAAAACGGGAGAAGTTACTCCATTTTTAGGGTTCCGTAGCCGAATGGCAAAAAACGGAACCCGTATATATATTTGTCATGTCTGTCTGTCTGTCCGTCCGTCCGTATGTCACAGCCACTTTATTCCGAAACTATTAGGACTACACAGTTAAAACTTGGCAAGTAGGTGTATTATATTGACCGCTTTACGACTTTTTTTAAAAAATAATAGTATTCGGGGGGGCTCCCCATACATGAAACAGAAACTAAAAAAAAATTTTTTGTTAAACCTATACGTGTTGGGTGTCTATAGATAGGTCTTAAAAAATGGTACTGATTTTCGTAAAACCATTTTTTCTGAAAGTCAATCATTTCAGAGTAAGAGACTTCCAAAGTGCTAAAATGTGTGTCCCCCCCTGTAATTTCTAAACTACCAATGTGAAAAATCTAAATAAAATATATGTTATAGATCTTAACAACAACTATCAACCAAAATTGGTTTGAACAAGATACAGTCAGTAGTTTTTGAGATATAGCAATTTTTCAGTAACCGCAAATTTTCACTTTGTTATTTATTTATTTATTTATAAGGAAGACTAACAGCTATAACAATAGATAAAATTACATGAAATTGCAACATACAGCCAATTACAAGTCTTCACTGATACACTGCATAATAAGTTTGACAGATGAAAATATCAATAACGTTTAACTTCTAACAATATCTAATACAATATATATAAATCTTTGACTACCCTAACAGTTAACGAAAAAATCTCGGCTTAGCAACCTTTTCACTGATACCAAGTTTGCGTTAAAAATATCAATGTCGTGTGTTTTGCAAATCATATTTAAGGTCTTACTTGCTCGCCATAAGAAAGTGTTTTGACGATATTCATATACACACATCAAAAAAATTTAAGGATATTTTTTCATGGACGATTTTCTTATGTGATTTTCAAGAAGCTGTATCTCCAAGGAAAATGATCGTACAGAAAAAAGAAAACCAGCAAATTATAGGTTCAAGATTCTAGTTTTGAGATCTATCCTTGATTCTTTTTTTAAATCTCTAGTTTTGGAATAACACTAAAGAAATCAACGAAAGAAAAAAATTACAGAATTTTTCTCAACTTTGGAAAGCTACAAGTTCATAAAAAATTTTTTTTTCTTTATCTCACTCCAAAGCTTTTTTTGAAAATTTAATGCGCTTTCATTTAATGTAACCGGTTAGTTTGTACGA
>NWSH02000519.1:89188-102933 GCA_002382865.2 Heliothis virescens
TAAGTTTTTGTTAAGATCTATAAGATATATTTTTTTTAGATTTTCATTCTGGTAGTTTAGAAATTACAGGGGGGACACAAATTTTAGCACTTTGAAATGTATTACTTTGAAATTATTGACTTTGAGAAAAAATGGTTTCAGAAACCTCAATCTCATTTTAAAGACCTATCTATAATACCCCACAAGAATAGGTTTGATGAAAAAAATATTTTATTTCAGTTCCATTATGGAGAGCCCCCTCTAATATTATTTTTTTTATTTGTATTAAAATCGTTAAAGCGGTCAATATAATACATCTGCCTACCGAGTTTGAACTATGTAGTCCTAATTATCGGAATAAAGTGACTGTGACATACGACAGACAGACAGACAGACATGACGAATCTATAAGGGTTCCGTTTTTTGCCATTCGGCTACGGAACCCTAAAAAGGCATTGAAATCTGTATAAAACGTCAGATAGACAATGTTTGGCGTCATCTCACAACAAGTTAACCGGCCGAGCGCGCGGAGCTGCCGCATACTAAAATGAACACGGAAAAGAGTGCGCCCCTGCCGCGGACATACGGAATTTCTTAATTAAATCTAGGAGCAAGTGGGAATGGCAGTGAAGCCGGCGAGACGCGCCTGACGTCGGCTGACGTCGGCTCGCGTCACGCGCTGTGCTCGTGTGTGCCACCCACTATAATTGCTCGGCGCCTGCTGCGTGTGTACACAAGCTACTTCGTATATTGTGAACGCTGGTGTATCGCAGAGGTTTTGTTTTGTCTTACAGCAGTTAGTGGTGCGATGCCCTACTTGATTACGAAAATGATACTTCCTAATTAACCGATTCAAATCAAATCAAATCATTTATTTCTATTAGTAAGTTTCACAGAACACATGTCAATATTTTTAAAACTAGATGAGGCCCGTATTTCCCATCTGACTAGCTTGAGAAGAAACACCGAAACCAACTCAAGGGTCAAAATCTCTTTTAAAATCAATCCACGATTGGTCATCCACGTATACTTCTGATATTTTCATAGCAATATTAGATATACTACTTGGTACTGTCAAGCTGGTCACCGTCTGAGAGAATTGAAGCAATTACAGCACAATTGATCATCATTAGCGGCTATTTATGATAGTACTGTGCGGCCGCAGCAGAGGGCCGCCCGCACGGAGTACTACGCGACATCGTCCCTGCTAACTTGACTGACTTTACCAAATGAATATTGTTGTATTGATGAGTACGTACGTGCGTGCAGTGCGCGTATTAACGTCGTATCACCGTGTACCGTGAGCGCGTATAGCTCCCCTTGTTTGAAAGAAAAAGGACGAACCGTAAAAAGTGATTGCCGCGAACTTTTGCTAAGTTAGGGGTTGTTAGGGACGGCCCCCTGGGACTGTAACGTCCGACGTCTGTGTGCTCTACAGGCTTGCCTGTGTTTGTGTCTAACAGTCGATGTTAACCTGGTACTAGCACTGGCGTCTTCCAAGCGTTGTATCGCAATCACACTTGGAAATTATGCAATTAACCGGTTTGCCCGTAACATTTGATTGCCTGATGATTGAGTAGCGACTGATTGACTCAGTATTAGCAATTAACTGCAACTATGTTAATTCAGCACCACTACACCGCATTACAGAACAGAGCTGTGAGCGTGCGGCACGGCGCGACACGGCACGACACGATGGCATTTAATAGATACGATAATCAGCGTTTTATAAGTAAGCCGGTCGGCGCGCGGCTGCACGCGAGCCACCGCTGACCTGTAACCGCTGGCATCGTGTGCACTAGCCGCGCGCCCGGCGCCGCCCGCGCTCAGCCGCCGAGTACAAGCGCACGGTGTGCCCAGATGCAAGTTCTTCCAAGTGATCGTCAAATGAAAAAAACTTGTGTGTTGCCATCGCAATATGGCGCAATCTCGCGTCCCGCCGCTATTAAATGCGCATCGTTCGACTTCCGAACTGTTTCCATTTCGGTCGCGTACTCGCAAACAAATTGCTTATTATAAACTTTAATTTGTTTTGGTTTGCCATGGCCGTGTCGTGCGTACGACACGCATCTCACGCATCGCGCGTGTACATAGAAGAGCAGTTTACGTGGCCTCAGTATTATTGTATAGTCAGGTATTGTGGAAGCGATGTCACAGCAGGTCTGAGCAGACGCTCGTTCGCTTGCTTGATCCCAACTGACTGTTCTTTGCAGAATGTTTCATTAGTGTGAAAGGGAATATTTTTCATTGACGTAGCAGACGTGCGACTGAAACAAAGAGCCAGACGCAGTAGCAGCGCCTGATGTATATCTGCGGGACGTGGAAAATGTTAATGGAAGCCCTCTGTAATTAGTGAGGGCGGGAGGGCGCCGCACTCGCCCAGCACGCGCCTCTGTCACAATAAATCGAATATTATCAAAACCGCTGGTTCCGGAAAACAAACCGGCTCTAGCTGTTTTGTGAACCTCACATTGGTGATATTTGTGTAATTTAACTTCACTACGACATTTAAATACACACAAGTTGAAACAAAAGTGGTTGTCATGTTTGGGAGCGGCAGTACGTAACGTGATGTGACGGTGTCACCTGTTTGCTTCAGGTGTACGTCGCGAGCGCGCGCAGCTCTCACATGACAGCTCAACTGGTTTTATCAGTAGGTACCTAGTTTTATTTTGTTGTTAGATTTCGCCGCGGTTTCGCCTGCTTCGTACTTCATATGTAAGCAGTAAAATAAAATGCCCTTACTATTATAATACACAATCTGTCTTACTTGTGTTTGTTGATGTGTGGCATAGAGGCAATCACAGAAAGGCAGCAAGGGATCTTAGATATTAACAATTACGTGTAAAGTCGAAAGCCGAACGATGAATGCCGAATTTAAAAAAGCCGAAAGCAAAATGCTGAAAGCAGTTTTACTTTCTGTTTGTGTTCCAAACTGCTCCGAGCTGTATGTACAAACTGCTCCGAGCTGTATGTACAAACTGCTCCGAGCTGTATGTACAAACTGCTCCGACCTGTATGTACAAACTGCTCCGACCTGTATGTACCAGCGCCAGCAGGTCAACCTACCCTAATCTGTCAAGTACCTACCAATCGAACACTTATTCCACTATTGTGATAAGCTTGAAAGCTATTAAAGTTTGACAGACTGTGGTGCCCCGTTAAGAGTTAAATTATAATACCGTTTAATATTGCAGGCAGTTGTATGTCCCGCGCGCACAGGCTCCCAGCAGGGCATGGCGGCTCGCACCAACAACTGGCAACAACACGCGGAGCGCGAACACTATTTTCATTCAATTACTTAGCTATTACTTCAGCATTCATTGTTGACTTACATTAAAAGTCAAAATGATCTAGACACGCGGCAGCGTGACAAGCCAAGTCCAAGCAAAGAACTGGCTGGCCAGCACCCAGTTTACATTTACACGAACTTTGTACAAAATACAAATATGTATTTATAGGAACAAGATATGACTTGGCCAGTTTTTATCAAAAATAAAAAAAATGTTTAAAATATATCTTATTAATAACTTTATAGAATAACTGAGGTAGTGAAAACTGGCCAAGTCAAATCTTGTTCCTATAAATACATATTTAGATTTTGTACAGAACTTGGGACTCATATAGATCTCCATTCTTTTTACGGCGAAGCTCACAACCAAGCATAGGTTTTGTATTGAATTTGGCTTTCCTTTTTTACATTTATATTTTTGGTAGGATACAATAATAGCACAATACTGTATTCCATAACAATAAGTGAGGAGTCGCACCAGCCACAGTCGTCTCGCCGGACTTTACTAGAATTCTCTACTTGAATAGATTGGTCAGGAGACATGAAAACCTTGCGAGGGGTACCAATACTTGGGCGCTGTAGACTATGCATAAAGCCGTCTTACTCCATTTTATACACATTACGGAATCATAAACCCTCTATTAGTTCCCCACCTTACTTCGGTTGTTTGTTTGGGAACTAAGTTTTTGCTTATTTAGTTCAAGAACAAAGTTTAGAAGAGACCGCGCCGGACTCAACTTGTTACTGTACAACATTCACGAATGTCGATATGAAAACTCGCTCGAGATTTATGAGTTAGAACCTTTTTAAGAGTGAATTTTGCCAATAGAATAAGACCTCTATATACCTTTAATTTAGAAGAACAACGTTGGCTTCGCCTGTTCACTAGCCTGTTAATATCATTAACTCATACCGTTCCGATAAACATAAGGGTCAATTCACACCGAGCTTTGATGTAGCGCGACGCAGCGCGTCGCCTCGCGGCGTCGCGAGACGCATCTTAAAAACAAAGCAAATCGCGAGATGCAGCACCGATCTTGTACGCCGCGCGTCACCGCTGCGTCAAGATGCGTCGCGCTGCGCCGCGATGCGTCGCGCGGCGTCTCGAGGTGCAGCGCAACGTATCTGAATTCTGACAATTAAATGTGTATCGTTTCGTGTAGTGAATAAAGTATATTTTGAGTCGCTCTATGTAAAATCTGCGTGCAGCGTCGCGTCGCGTCGCGTCTCGGTGTGAATTGACGCTAACGTGTCGATTTTAGAATTGCCTCATTCCTAGCTGGGCACGAGGCCTCTTCGTGGATTGAAATTGCTTTGTGGGTTTTAGAAACTTTCACAAAGAAGCCCTGAGTCTGGAAGTTGGTGATTGATACACCCGTGCATCGGAGAGCACGTTAATGTCGGATCTGCGCCAGACTGCGCCTGATCTCTCTCCGGCCGTGCCGGATTTTCCGTCCCATAGGACTATGAGAGTGAGGGAATAGGGAGTGCACCTGCGTCAGCGCAAATGCTTGTGCACTTTATTATGTCCTGCGCAGCCAGCTGATAACAGCCGCCGTGGCTGACAATCGGCCTTGGACGCCATTATTATCGTTGGATTTGTATCGATTGAAAAAGTTTTCGAAAATACGTGACGTTAAAAATAAAAACCAATATTTTTCACAGATTTTTGTACCCCTATTGCAGAAGTTTTTATACTTAGTTTCTACAATACGATTTGGAAAATGGCTTTACTAGCGTATCACGGTTCCTTATGTAAGATCGGTTTTGGGTAAATATTATGGGGCAATTCTACACACGTCAGTAAGGCATTCATATTACAAAAAAATACATCCGGGCTATCTGCAGAGCTAGTCCAACAGATTTGACTCCTTTTTAGAACATACATAAATATATATAGAAGAATGTTCTCGAATTCGAACCGAAAACGTCGAATTGAGAATCTCCTTCTGCTTTTGAAGTCGATGAAAAGCAATAAATGCGCCCGCGGAGAGCATTCTACGGAATACTTGCTTACTTACCTATCCAGCTGGGTCTGTCCCCATCTGTGATTGTTCTACTTGTTTCTACGTTTTTGTTCAGATTTTTCATGCAGAAGGGTTTTTTATTCATAAATGTGTACATATGCAATTATCCATACAAATTCAATGTATTCAAAACGTAACAAATTGGCACATGATCAGTCCACTAGGCACTGATACCTTGCTAGAGGAAGCACACTGTGCAGTAGAGCTGTCCGCAACTAATAACCTCAAACGGCTTCCCGGCGCGAGTGCAGCCGGCGCGGCCTCGCGTGCGCGCGCTCACGGCACATTGGCACGACCCTAATTGCAGCACAGCAGGCAGACCACCGATGTACTGTGCATCCTCCACTAAACTACTGCTGCCCTCTTGTTTAGTACGAAAATGTATTTTAACGTTAATAATAAATAATAACAAGCGTATTTATTACAGCCGGTTCTTATGGTTGGCAGTAAAAAATTACGAGGCGTCAGGCGGGCGCGCGGCGCGGGCTACGCGCAGGCGAGCCTCTGCACCGCGATACTAAGCATATCGCCGACTACCGGAGAGTGTACAATCACAACAGGGAGCAATAACAGCAACAAGGGCGACCGTATATGTCTGTAGCTAGCTCCAGCGCCGGTGAGTCTGTGGTGCAAGCCGACGGCCGCGGTCACAAAGGTTGCTTCGTTATACCCACAACACAATCACGCTCGATGCCGACAGACTGTACAATACACTATACTAGGACGGCTGCGGGGAGTTCCCACACAGGGCAGGCTCTGTGCTCAAACCAATTAATGCAATATCGTCCCGGCTTAGGATCACACATTTATCTTCTATCTTATCTATACATATAATAAAACATAGGTACACATTAAATATAATAAAACATATAACTAATGGGGGTTTAGTTTAGGCTACAGCATAGCCTATGTGCAGCGCAGGCAGCTTACAGTGAAACACTTGGAATCGGTTCAGCAGATCCGATACACAATAGTAAGTCTCGTAACAAACTGTTATCTCATATAAATTGTGTCAAATGTTAAATGACGATCTAAGTTGACAGTAAAACCTAGTTTTTTATTATCTTTAGCGATTTTGAATAAAAGCTTTATTTGTAGTTTTCTTTTCACTTTTAATTTATTTTATATTTTTTGTACACTCAGCCCGTTCATTTGATAGCCATTTTGTAAGAATGCATTACAAAACTTGTTTCGCCATGTTGGATTAATTAATGAATCATTGTCATCCAAACTGAACGTGTATACAAAATATCTGCTTCAATTGAGTTGCATGATTTTACGCATTAAGTTATATAAAAGCTCTTAGAAATAATAAAAAAGCTCTCAGAAATAGTGACTTATTGAAATGTATGTGGCGCCATCCATTTGTACCGGTGGTCAGGTTGAGCGCAGGCGGTGAGGCGCGCCGGCCGTGACCCGACTGCTCAAGTCGCCGCCTTAACATCTGCTTAACAGATTTCAATCATAAACAAATTCTCAATTAACACAAACATTTAAGCACTCTAACTCGAACCTCACTAATTGGTTCATATTTGCCGCTAGTTTCGGCAGTAACATTATTTATGCATTACCGCAGACAGCCGTCTCTTTAGGTCTGATTTCGGAGCTCGTCTGTTTAATTCAATTGAAAGTGAGGCCCGCCTTGCTGCTAAGTTATGAACATCGTTACTAACTCGCCAGAGACGTTAATCGATGCATCGAGTCCCCGAGCGAGCGCCGCACTCTAATGAATATTATTTAGTTGAGTTGGGAGTTGGCAGGTCGCTCGCCGACAGCTGAGAGCCTCACTCCACTGCTAATGAATTGTTATTGTTCAATGTTTACTCTCGCCCAACGTGCGATAAGATGCATCTGATCGCACCATCTAGTACTTATGTTATGGACGAGGTGATTAATGTGGGCATTATTCATAATGTGCGAGCATTATGAATAATGTCTAGCTCTATTGGGCTAAGTGATTAATTACTATCTAAACTTCATTATTTATCACATTGCACGGTCATTATTATATTGCTACATGACATTTGGGCAGTTTGATAATAAAGCCTTTGACGCGGTGCAGGGAGGGAAGAACGCCTGACACGGTTTGACCAATCAGAGACCGCTATTCAGCATGCGGCTCGTGCAGCGGGCGCTATTGTTTGTGTTTAGTTTTGCATTGTAAGCAAAACGGATGAATGCTGATAGGTTTTAATTTCNGGCTCGTGCGGCGGGCGCTATTGTTTGTGTTTAGTTTTGCATTGTAAGCGAATACGGACGAACGCGGATAGGTTTTAATTTCGTAACTCATTGTCCAAAAAATATATATCCTAGAACATTAGCTGAAAGTTAGGTTTTAATGACAGAAACGAATTGCTGTAAATCCGACTGCACGCAGTCTTGTCTGCCCTACCCCTAGAGTGTAATTCAAAATCGCGTGGGACCGCCGGAGCCCCGCAGCGTCGGAGCCGTGACAGAAATCATGCTTGCTGCAAAAAACTGAAACTTCCACAATGACAAAACAATGACGTTCCAAGCTTTACAAAATCTGACTGATTACTTAAATTGTTAAACATTTAGTTTATTTTAAGTAACAATAAAAATGAAAAATTACTAATTAAATTTGTTTCTATTACTCTGCCCAAAGGGCGCTGTACAATATGTAGAATGCCCGGTCAATTAGATTATTTGAATGATTATTATTAAATTGCTCTCTCAGATTGGGCATTTTTCATAATGACCGGGCATTATGTATAATGCAAAATTTATCATTTGGTCCACAACACTTATATTGAATATTGAAATATTGTCATGAACACAAAGTAAGCCAATTTAAGAAAGCTGCAATGATTGTCAGGTGAATACATAAAGACGCACCGAGGCGTCGCGCCGCAGCGGGCGCTCTGCTCTAAGAGAACCTCTACGAATTTCTTAATGATATAGAGAAATCAATCGTTGTGTAAGTATTAATAGGGGTGCCTGCAATAGGTTTTGGACGGTACACACTGATACAACCGTGCCCCCCTTCGGCGGACGTGCTGGGCATGACGTCAGCTCGCTTAGCTTATCCCCCGGGCGTCCTCGCGCCTCCTACATTAATTATAGTAGCTTGTTAATCCCGCTCCGGTCGACACATATTAATTACGAAATTGTCAACAACAAACAAAAAGAAATGCAATTAATTAAAACATTCCGTCCACTTTGTTTTCATTATCCGCTGGGAGACGGCGCGGTGTGCTGGCCGCTAATCTAAAACAGCTTTGTGAGCCTCCTCTCCACAAACGTTATGATTCCTTTTTAACTTTTTTTAAATGCTGGACTTGGAAATGAAAAAACTCGTAAATTAAACAGACCGGGGGAAAATGTTTGTTCTGAAGTTTGATATTTAGTGGGTGAAGTGTGCGCACACTAAGTAGGTGCACAGCTGCGGCCGTCTCTATGTACCAGCAGTAGCTGTACACGCAGTATTATATTATAAAGGACCTGTAATATTCTTTCACAATTTGGGCTGACTGGTAAATAAGCCTTGCTGCCCCTAATAGGTATAATAAAGAGCCAAATGTTGGAGCGCACACGAGGCGGCACGCCAGCGGCCGAGCCGCACGTCGCCGACACGTTCATCAATTAGGGCGACGCGCACGTCTCGTCGCAGCTTATTGCTAGTAATCGGACATCGGTGGTCGCACACGCGGCGCGCAAACAGCTGCCGGCTCTCCATTCTTGTGTTGGGCGATAAATTAAATAAATAACGTTTCCGCTTCATTTGGCGACATCGTGGATCCGGCCGAGCGCGCGAAAACACTGCATACCTTATGTTTTAAATATTTGGTACGTATGGCAGAAGGCGACATCAATCATCATTAGGCAGTGAGGAGGCGCGCTCGTCCGCGACCACTTGCCATCCATAACTGTCGCCGTTTTGCAACTCATTTGACGCTCAGCGACAATAGCCTCCGAGACTTATAGAGTCAACGGAACCGGCCCGCGCCTGCCTGCACTTGCATACCCATTCTGACCAGAAATCCTCGTGAAGGAATAAAATTTTATCGTTTAGCCGTTTTGTATTGAGTTGCAAGTTACCCGCGCGTGTCGCGGCAGCTTTTTTCAGGCATCAAGGCCCGTATAAACATATACAATACTATAATAAGATAACACTTAAAATTAAGTACTACACACAATAACTAATAACATTGCACAAAAAATGTCTGCGTAATGCGTAGTGTTTCGGTGACTAGTGTCATGAGAACTTTTCCTTGAGGAACTTGTCAAGATGATGCGTCAGAATTCGCACCACGAACGACTTGAAGTTTGTATTGTCATGCGTCTCCGACCTCTCGACCCTCAAAGTCCAGACGCGACGCGTGTTCACACTCGCGGCGACGCGACGATAGGTGACCTACTTGCAGAAATTGTATTGCGCAACAACACTACTTCTGCCTGTGCATCGCTGATGACACCTCCAGCTGACACTGCATCTCGACCTGACTTTGCTTAGTGAGTGTAAAGTCTTTCAGCAGCCTGGTGATATCTACGTGGTCAAACGTGACGGGAGGCAGCTGGTGCAGATCCTTCGCCATAAATCGTCCGGGTCGGCCTCCTTCAACAGCGTTATGATCTCATTGTCTTGGAGACTCCTCTCTTTATGTCTATACAGTACCGGACGCCACAGCAGTCTGTGGCGTCTCAGTGTGTGTAGTGTCACACTACAGGATCCAGTACATCGAGGACAAGCGACAGAACTGTCACCTCTCTAAGCCTATGGCATCACTGATTAAATAAAGTTGTTGATTACTCATGCACGTTAAACAATTCAACAGCTGTTATTGAGTTTGGCACAGGTCGGTTACGCCGCACAGCTTCATACAATGAGGCAGACTGTGGAGCAGCAGCGCCTGTTCCATGCCCCGACCGGCACACTTGGCTACACACAGTAGCGGAGTCGCGCCGGCACACTTGCGGGGCTGCACAAAACAATCCGATTCCAATCACGGGATTGTGATGGAGAATTAATTTAGTAAACATATTGGAACTCGTCCAATTACAAGCTGAACCAATTAACTGCGGAGCACTGTCAAACAAATACATAATGCACGTATGTATAACGGCGGCATTATGTTGAGGCGCGTGTGATCGACCGAGCGCTGTTTAACGTGATTAACGCACAACTTAGGGCTGATTACAAAGCTCGGCGCTAATTAAATAAAACCACAGAGTTACACAAACCGTGGAGTTCCCTAATGTACTGGCTGTTTACCCGGCTGATGTGCCGTCGTGTGCCGACTGCCGCGCTGTATTGACTCGGGGACATCATTTCCGATCGCCCGGGAACATAACATACTAAGTTAACAGCAGTCACAACTAGGTACAATCGTGACTTCTGTCACAGGTATTGGTGCACAAGTCCGAGAAAAGCTAGAAACCAAAATTCTTGTACATTCAAATCACAGTACTAAACCTATACTTACCAGTCGCACAGCACACCGAATTCAACCTGCCGCTGGAATAACTGTGGAGTTTTGTTACTTGTTATTGAATTTAATAAAAAATGTTTTCTTTTGGTTGTTGTCTGATAACTGTTCTATATAGAGCAACAACAAGTAGCTGTTGTACTGGCAGCGCGGCTCGCTTCAAGCGGAGAGTGCACCGTGTAGCGCCCTCCACACGCCAACAACAGCCCGAGTCCCGCAGCCGCGGCGTGTTTGTGCACTTACAGTTAAATAAATACTCAAATCATATAGATGTATTTATACTGCATGCCGCCGTCGACGACCACCTACTTACTTATTAATTGACAGCATGAAGTCTCTGATTCACAAGCTGTAACTGAGATCATCTTCCACGAACCACGCCCTCACCCATTCGTTGTATTCTACCCGCGAATGGTGAGTCGGACGGTGGATTACGCGGTGGTGCGGCGAGGCGGTGCGGTGAGGCGGTGCGGCGAGGCGGTGCGGCGAAGCGGTGCGGCGCGGTGGTGCGGCGAGGCGGTGCGGTGAGGCGGTGCGGCGAGGCGGTGCGGCGAAGCGGTGCGGCGCGGTGGTGCGGCGAGGCGGTGCGGTGAGGCGGTGCGGCGAGGCGGTGCGGCGAAGCGGTGCGGCGCGGTGGTGCGGCGAGGCGGTGCGGTGAGGCGGTGCGGCGAGGCGGTGCGGCGAAGCGGTGCGGCGCGGTGGTGCGGCGAGGCGGTGCGGTGAGGCGGTGCGGCGAGGCGGTGCGGCGAAGCGGTGCGGCGCGGTGGTGCGGCGAGGCGGTGCGGTGAGGCGGTGCGGCGAGGCGGTGCGGCGAAGCGGTGCGGCGCGGTGGTGCGGCGAGGCGGTGCGGTGAGGCGGTGCGGCGAGGCGGTGCGGCGAAGCGGTGCGGCGCGGTGGTGCGGCGAGGCGGTGCGGTGAGGCGGTGCGGCGAGGCGGTGCGGCGAAGCGGTGCGGCGCGGTGGTGCGGCGAGGCGGTGCGGTGAGGCGGTGCGGCGAGGCGGTGCGGCGAAGCGGTGCGGCGCGGTGGTGCGGCGAGGCGGTGCGGTGAGGCGGTGCGGCGAGGCGGTGCGGCGAAGCGGTGCGGCGCGGTGGTGCGGCGAGGCGGTGCGGTGAGGCGGTGCGGCGAGGCGGTGCGGCGAAGCGGTGCGGCGCGGTGGTGCGGCGAGGCGGTGCGGTGAGGCGGTGCGGCGAGGCGGTGCGGCGAAGCGGTGCGGCGCGGTGGTGCGGCGAGGCGGTGCGGTGAGGCGGTGCGGCGAGGCGGTGCGGCGAAGCGGTGCGGCGCGGTGGTGCGGCGAGGCGGTGCGGTGAGGCGGTGCGGCGAGGCGGTGCGGCGAAGCGGTGCGGCGCGGTGGTGCGGCGAGGCGGTGCGGTGAGGCGGTGCGGCGAGGCGGTGCGGCGAAGCGGTGCGGCGCGGTGGTGCGGCGAGGCGGTGCGGTGAGGCGGTGCGGCGAGGCGGTGCGGCGAAGCGGTGCGGCGCGGTGGTGCGGCGAGGCGGTGCGGTGAGGCGGTGCGGCGAGGCGGTGCGGCGAAGCGGTGCGGCGCGGTGGTGCGGCGAGGCGGTGCGGTGAGGCGGTGCGGCGAGGCGGTGCGGCGAAGCGGTGCGGCGCGGTGGTGCGGCGAGGCGGTGCGGTGAGGCGGTGCGGCGAGGCGGTGCGGCGAAGCGGTGCGGCGCGGTGGTGCGGCGAGGCAGTGCGGCGAAGCGGTGCGGCGCGTTGGTGCGGCGAGGCAGTGTGGCGAAGCGGTGCGGCTCGGTGGTGCGGCGAGGCAGTGCGGCGAAGCGGTGCGGCGCGGTGGTGCGCCGTGGCGGTGCGGCGAGGCGATACGACGAGGCGGTGCGGCGAAGCGATGCGGCAAGGCGGTACGGCGATGCGGTCGCAGCTGCCTCGCCTGATTTATGCGTTTAATTATGCAACGCAATAATGTTTCGTTGAATTGGTTCGCGCTCGGAAATACCCTTACAATAAAATTCTATGAACATTCAATAAAGAACACTACGCCGCGATAATTGGACTGTGTCGCAGAGGAGCCGCCAGCTACGCCGAAATAACAACAAACGATAGCGTTAAAATACGAACACGCCTTTATCTATTCGAAATAGAATACGAGTCTCAGCAGACACACTGAGCGACATTAGTAAATAGTATCTGTTGACCGCCATGATGTTAATGAAGCAGGCGCCGCAGAAGCCGATAAATTGCTCTAATTACAGAGGCGGCTTCGAGTTTCAGAAAAACTGATTGTTGGTTTGAAGTCGGCGGCGGCGGCCCACTGCTCAGTCGGCTCACTCAAGTTCAGCAGGAACCCGCACACACTTCAGGCGTCCTGAGCGAGCAGGACCACGTCACTTGTGGATATAAATGCGAAAAGTAAGGATACATACAGACGTATATATGGATAGAAATATGTATGTTTGTTACACTTTCACGCAAGAACTACTGGACGGATTTTGATGAAACTTTCGGTAAAGCCATTACTAAAAATCTATATATATAAAACTCAAAGTCCTGACTGATTCACTGACTCATCATCGCAGGGCCCAAACCCGTGAACCTATAAAGCTGAAATTTTTCACAGAGATTCATCTTAAGACTCTCACCAGGGATAAGAAAGGATTTTTTGAAATTCCTGTCCTAAGGGTTGAAATAGGGGTTGAAACTTTGTATGGCGAACTATTATTATTTACGAATTTCGACATGAAACTTTGTGAAGTTACTCTTTAAAATAAATAATTAAACACGTGTTTCCCAATTTTTTGAAATACATCCTTAAAAGGGTTAAAATGGGGTTGCCGGCTAAAATGGGGTTGACAATTTTTATGGCGAACTAATCAACGCAGGGCCCAAACCTGTAAACCTATAAAGCTGAAGTTTTGCACAAAGGTTCATCTTAATACCCTTACGCGAGATAAGAAAGGATTTTTTGAAATTCGTGTCCTAAGGGGTTGAAACTTTGTATGGCGAATGAAAATTACTTACGAATTTCGACATGAAACTTCGTGAA
>NWSH02000519.1:130798-144268 GCA_002382865.2 Heliothis virescens
TACTTCCTTCAACCTTCAGTACTTCACCCTTAGCTAAAAATGAAATCCAATGGTATTGAAATAAGAGAAATCTTTTGTTGCAAGAATGATTTTCATAAGGATCAAACTGAAGCAATTCCACCAGCTGGTGGACTGTCTTCAGAGTCTTCAGTATTCGATCGCCTTTTGTTTCACAAACAAGACATGGCAGCTGTCACTTTTCTTCGCTCGATTTCTATCCACCACAATATTAATGCATTACATGACCAATTCTTGGGCATATGCTCATATTGTCAGTACCAATGTGGTGTCAGTTGTTTCAACTGCACATGAGGAGCATTCAAACTTCCGAGACATGATTTACGAGAACTGTTACTAGTTCATCATTCTTCTACAGAATGCCCTCGAGTGTAAGAAACAAAACTTACTTACGGTCGTGATGTAATTTCACGGATAAAACAAATAATTACTGAATTCAGATGGCAAACGGTAAAGAACGCGTGGCTATCCCACTTCTGATCTTAGATGTCAGATCAGAAGTGGTGCTTAAAGATGAAAAACATACGAATATGAACATTTGACCTTACAAGTTTTATTTCTTACAAATGATTTAGCAAAAGCAATGTTAAATTATAAAATACAACGCAATTCATTAATTAAGGTCTGGACCCTTGATGACAACTTCAACGTCTGTCATGTTTCACACTTCATAATCTTCTTCTCGTCAGCCTGGTCGGTGCAGGTTGGGCGCAAGGAGGGCTGACACCTAACAATATTATTATACCCTGAGAAAACCATGTATTGTATTCTAATATATAGTAGGTAATAGTGTATTAAGTTAGAAATCAGCAAGACCTTTTGTAATATCTAAGCGTACACAACAGCCTACTAATGAAGACGGGCGAGTATTGATCAAGCGAGCTCCACAAGGTCAGCGCTCGTCATCGATGACTGTTCTCCGGCCGGAGGAGGCTCGACGTGCCGCAGTAAAAGGTCCAATCAAATATACGTTAAATTGAAGACAATCGACAAATGTAGCGCAACATGGCGCCGCCGGCTAATCAGACGACTTGTCGAGCGCGGCACCCTTGTTAGCGAATCATATTTCAGAATTATATTTTAAGTTATAACCAATTTATTCGTCTACATTGAGAAGGTAAAATATTTTAACTGAAATGATATTTGTCAATGTTATCAGTAAAATCAACAATGAAGCAGTCGCTATGATTTATTCTAAATATCCGTCCGTGATGAAAACAAAACTGAACGTTTAGCAACCAGGAATGCAGCGAAAAAAGCGAGCTATACACAAAAGGCATTAAATCAAAAACAACGACAGGCACACTCGGCACTCGGCACGCGGCATTCAGCGCCAAACGAGAGAAAAAACAAACATTGCTGTACAATAAAATTAATTCGAAATAAAATTCCCCCGAGCAGGCGGGCGAGGCGGGCGACGTCTCACTCTGTTGCCGAGCTCGTGATGAGTCGCCCGCCGCCGCAACCCGAGCACAGCGCTCCCGATGTGTGCGCGCTGCAGCCACAGTGCACACCGCACACGCCTGTTACACATCATGATTCGGGACTAACACCCTTCACCACTTGCTATGTATTGATGCTGGGAAGAAGAAGTGGTGCAACAAACTCCCAGCCAGAACACGTCTATCTGTCATTTATTATAATATTACTAGCTCCCGCCCTCCGCTTCACCTGCATGCAGTATCTATGTATATGATATTCTGTTACAACTATGTATTAGCTACAGTACTGCCAAGTTTCATTATAATCCACCCTGCCATTTTTGCGTGAATGAGGAACAACCACCTATACATAGAAACGTTTATAATATTTGTATGATTATTATATTAGTAGTATATAAACATAATTGATTAACCGACTGACTATTACTAATATAACAAAAAAATGTGCAATTAATATAGAACACTATATGGTTTCAATTTCAACTCCATACCTCCCCGCAATCCCGAAATAAAGGCTCGTGACGGACAACAAGCAAGTCTTAAGGATTCCATGTTTTCCTTATGGAAACCTAAAAAACAAAAAAAAATTGCACAAGCTTTGAACAAAACGTAAGTACAATTATTATAAGTAGCAACTTGTTTGCTACGCCGTAGTAGCGTCGTAGCACATTTGTGGCGTAAATGAAAATAAGCTTTAATTCCGAAGAGAACATAACTGGTTGTACATTTAAGTAAGTTTTTTCTATATGCTATCTACGGATAAAGGATAATAAGACACGAAAATTCTTGGGCATGGCTGAGCGTCACGGGCTGCCTACGAATTGTTCGGCTTGCGTAGCGCCGCCGCTACGGACGTAGCACGGCCGTAGCGCTCGTAGCGTGGTGATACAGGAACACAGCAAATATTCTTATTTGTAACCAAAGACGCTAAACATAACATAATCTTGAATCTCTTAGCTTGTAACTAACATTAAGTTTTAAGATTACATTATTATGTTGTCACGATGATGTATAACTACTCACATGTGATATGATGCCTGTGTGCTTTATGTTGTTGCTTAACAAGCTCTTTCACGGCAAAACGATGCAATTTGGGATGTAAAATATTTATATCAATAAAAGGTACTTTGGGTGAGCAATGAATTATTAGCAGGTAACTACATTAGTCTCCCAATGTCTCACAATGATGATGGTAATAATGTTTCGACTTTACAAGATTGTGAAATGGGAAACAGCCGCGTGACCCTCAGACACTCGACACGATATCGCACGCAGAGGCGCCGCAGCGCAGCCGCACGCGTACCGCGCGGGAGCCGCAACCGTACCTCCGGCACTGCAATGTCGTCGTGACCTACATCATCAGACTAACTTTGGAATGCTAATACTGCCCCGTAACCCTGTTACTGGAGTACCGAGCAAGTAACTCGCCAGATTTGCATAAACTCGCAGCGAGGCACTAACGAGCCCCGGTCCGGCGTCCGGCGTCCGGCGTCCGGGCACGCTGTCGCATAACACGGAGCTAACTAGCAAGAGGAGCCGCGTGACGAAGCCGGCCGCGCGGCGCGCCGAGTGTTGTGACCGCCGCCGCCATCAATCAGCCGCCCCGCGCCCCACGCCACTGCCACCCACACATTCTTTCCTTATTTCTTCAAGTAATTTAATTAAACTGTCGAAGAATCTTACTTTTATACCCACAAATGAGAGTTTTCACTATTCAAAAATGTGGAGAAAATTGCTCGGGATATTTCTAAAGGAGACAGGCATTCTTTAATATGACAACTTTAGACTCGCTCTGACAAAAGTTAGCTCGTGTATCGAATATGTGTAAAGTTGAAGTCGCGAAGCAAACTATTGCTATCCGGAAGCGGTACAAGTTGGTCGGCGCGGTCGCACCGACGCTAAATTAAAAACTATATCACTCGTGTCACCGGGAAGCTGGATATTGCGTGGTCAGGCGCGCCGGTCACTGCGACGCAATATTGCTCGTTAATGTGAGGCGCTCTGTTCGGATCGCTGCGGCAAAGCGGGATCACTCACGCATGCAACAACTTATTGAATAACTTTTAGACTATTTCATATGTTCAATATGTACAGTTTTTGACATATAAGTAAGGTTGTATCGCGCGCTGCGGGTACGAGAGGTGTCGCTATGACGTAAGCCACCACCTCAGTACGAGACGGACTCGTTTCGGGTTTCACGCTAAGCAACACGTTTACAGTTAATGTTGTTTATAGAGTAAAAGTAATGTACAACGAGTGCGGGCCGGGGGCACGCGGTCCGTCTCCACGTGACTTTATTTTCATCTTCACCTTAATCCGGAAATGAGACGAAAACATAAACTTCTCCAGGGGGAAATTGAATTAAACTCACAGAGTTAACCGACTTCCTATATTTAAGTAGGCGCCGGTCATTGGTTACTGTTACCCGCTGCTGCATGTTAGCCACGGGTTTAGTTTACAACATTAGTAATTAAATAAAATAATAATCAACAAATGAGATAACATTGTAGTACAAGTAATTAATGTCATGTATGTACGGATAGTACGAAAAATACATACATTTTGTTTGATTTAGGGTCGGTTCAGATCTGACGGAAAATGCGTCGCGTATTATCGGTCGCGTAACGCCATAACAGACAAATACACAATAAAACATTCAACCGTTCACACCTAACCGATGATGCGTCAGTGCGTCGATCATACTAACACGATACGCTCGACGCATTTTCCGTCAGATCTGAACCGACCCTTAGTTTGTAAAGATATGTTGTAAGTATCAAAGTACCTACTCAAGAAAATGAGAACAATCTCCTTCATTAACGGTCGGATAAAAAGGTTAAAAATAACGTGAAACGGAAAACGACATGATTCTTGGAATGAGCTATGATGTAGTGATTGTTTCTCAAGTGAGAGACGTGCGAGGCGGTCTCCAGGCGCGGACCAACACGACTTCACACGAACTTGTAACAACTTGTCACACAATTTGTTAAATCATGTTTTTCACAACAAAACAAGCGGATGGTTCCCGCGAGGTGACGCCTCAACTTAGTTGTGCCTCAACAACTTGCCGACAACTATAATATTAGCGAGGCCGCGCTGAGACACGTTTTTCAGTAACAACTCTCACCTTGTGCACATCACAGTTACAATCAATATAACTACGAATCAGATTTATCTGCCTCGTTGGGCTGTTGTCGCGTAGCGCAACTGTTGTACACGGGGTCTCGAGTTCGCTTCACGGGTCGGGCTGAATTTACTTTGTGGGTTTCAGAAAATTTGCGAAGCAGCCCGGAGTGTGGAAGTTGGTGAATGATACACATGTGCGTCGGAGAGCACGTTAGTGTCGGTCTTGCGTCTGATTTGTCGACCCATCGAACTATGAGAGTGAGGGAATAGGGAGTACACCTATGTCCGCGCAAATGCTGGTGTATTATAATATGTAAAATACTATCAGAGTGCATTTTTAAACGTGACATTGGTAAAAAACAATACCCGAAAATGAAAAATATGAAAATGAATATATGTTTGGTAAGGTAGAACAGACATTCTGTGTCCTAAATCCAATAATAGTTTTTGCTAAGACAATGACCAAGTACCAATTGAGTCTCGCACTAATACAAACTGTTGTTTTGCAACCTGGTCAAATTCAAGGACGTAGTTATGCTAATGATTCTAGACCCAAATTTATCTATATCTATACTTATAATAAATCTGTAGAGAGGTAAATTCTGTACACGAAATATATTTCCAAAATAACTATCAGGGGGTGATCAGGGATCGATACTGATGCCAAAAATGCAATCAGTAAAATTTTTGTCCGTCTGTCTGTCTGTATAACCGTATATCATATACAGTTGTGGCCATATAATTAAGAACGATTTTTAGTTTCAGAGGGTTCCTCATTAAACATGTTTTTTTTTCTGTGTTAGATAATACTTTGAAGTAATTTGTCGGCTTAATGAAAATACACATAACTAAAGCTCACATAATTACGAAAAATCTCATATAATACAAGCAAGTTTTTTTAGATTATGTACATTTAATAAAAATAGTAACAATTTAGAAAGAAACGAATCTAGACAAATAATTAAGAACGATCTTATAATTTTTCAACAATAGTATTAAATTACTCTAATAGTTAATGAAGTTACGCCATATAGGATCACTTGCAAAGTGGGCAGCTTGTGAATACAATTTAAGCCTAAAATTAATACTTAGTGGCATATTCACGGCTTTTGATTACCACCTTGTATTGACGTTATTGATTCTATATTTTTTGTCATTTTTCAATAGAAATGGAGTTCCATACTTCTAAAAAAACCGCACATGGTTCTTATAGATTGCAACAGTGCCTATTTGAAATATTTTTCGTAACTTCACGTCATATTTACTCTACGGGATTCAAATCTGGACTGTAGATGCCCAATCTAAGACAAAAACAGATTGTGAGTCGAGGAATTCCTTTACTGAGTGTGCAGTATGCTTGGGGTCATTGTCATGCTGGAATGTCCAAATGACAGGTAGCACATCCTCAGCATAAAGTGACATTGTTTCCCCCAGTGTATTGAATTAATCCATGTTACCTTCTATGAATCTTACAGGTCCGACTCTATGACTAGAAATGCATCCCCAAATCATGTTTCCACCGCCATACTCTAGCGTCACTTTTGTGAATTTTGGATCAAATGCTTTATTTGCAGAGCGTCGTTTATACTATTTTGCATCATAGCCAACTCTATTTACTTAAGTTTCGTCAGAAAAATGGCAATTTTTCCATTGTCTAACTGCCCAGTTCTCATACCTTCTTGCAATTTCAATAAGGGCACGCCTAGTACGCGGTGTCAACATGGGTACCTTTCGCGCTATCGCCCCGAATAACTTTTCTTCTACCAAACACCTTTGTACCATGGCTGCCCAGATTGCCGATGGGTAGTTTTTAACAAAAAACATTTTTTTTTAATTAATTTGACCCTTTAAATGGATACTGCTTGGCCAAACGAACTATCTTTCTATCCATTCGAAGAGTTGTCTTCCTCTTTCTAGGCTCACATGCTTTATTTGTAGTAGTTTCATGTATTCTGAAATGTTTTATAGCATGGAAAATCATGTTTTTGAAGCATTAAAGATGGCCTGCTATGGTTTTATGGGACCCACACATTCTCGCAAAGTCTTGTTATAATTTCTCTGGTAGGCTGGTCACAACTTATTCTTTTCCATTTTCAACTGAGGGATAAACACGTTTTAATTATTTTACAGTAATTAATGGCGCCAAAGTTATACGAAAAGTCACCTAGCACAACGGTGTTTTTTATAAGAATAAAAAAATATCTAAAATTATTCAGCGTTCTTAATTATATGACCAGCGGGTAAGAGTACGAGCCACGTTCAGGTTCTACATTTAGGTACTCTGTAGGAATTATCTGTTATTTTTTTAATTACTAATATGCACAATGTATGTACAATTAACATGACAGTATTTTGCTATAACATAAAAAAACAGTAACATACATTCTGTATGTTATGTGACGCTACTTGTAAAAAAATACATATCCATGTAACCGTTCTTAATTATATGACCACAACTGTATATCTATCTTTTATGGTTGACTCACAATTATACGTTTAGCTCCTGATAGCTTAGCAGTTCGAACCTTTCTGATTGTATTTGCCTACTTTAACGTTTATAACACTCTCAGTCATCCCTAATTACAAAACGGGCCAAGTGCGAGTTGAGTTACAAAAATTAAACGTCTCGAATCATCTCGCGTATCCCGTTGTTTCCCCGAGGTATTAGAATTTGACATCAGACGTTTCAGATATTTGATTATGACGATCTGTTGTCGCTGGCATAAGCGACATGGTCCGCGAACGAAGTCGCTGGCAGAAGCTAGTCAACAATAAAATGATTTTTTTTATTTTTATTTACCTTCTTAAATCCCTCGGTGAATACTAGCCGTGTGTGAATGTGTGAATAGCCTTACAATAACTACATCCTTGAATTTGACCAGGATGCAAAACAACAGCTTGTATTATAAAGGCTACAGTCAGTTTGTTGTAGGCCGTTGACCCTCGACACCGCGCTGTGGCACCAGAGCGCCAGCCGGACAAGCCACTAGTGGGACAGTGTGTATGACATTACGGAATAAGTACCTACAGTAGGCACCTCGTAGGTCACCTAGGAAATTCAACCACCAGGACCAGTACCAGCTCGGTTATAGTTTAATGCAAAACGAATTACGTATTTGTGATCTCCTTCGTATACATACATTATTTTAATCGACGCTGGGTTTTTTTTTGGCATCCTCCTTTAAACTTCTTTTTAGGGTTCCGTAGCCGAATGGCAAAAAACGGAACCCTTATAGATTTGTCATGTCTGTCTGTCTGTCCGTCCGTATGTCACAGCCACTTTATTCCGAAACTCTTAAGATTACACAGATAAAACTTGGTAGGTAGATGTATTATATTGACCGCTTTACGATTTTTATACAAAAATAAAAAAATAATATTCGGGGGGGCGCCCCATACATGAAAGAGAAATTAAAAAAAAAAATTGTCAAACCTATACGTGTGGGGTGTCTATAGATAGGTCTTAAAAAATGATATGGAGGTTTCTAAAACCATTTTTTTCTGAAAGTCAATCATTTCAGAGTAAGACACTTCCAAAGTGCTAAAATGTGTGTCCCCCCCTGTAATTTCTAAACTACCAATGTAAAAAATCTAAAAAAATATATGTTATAGATCTTAACAAAAATTATAAACCGAAATTGGTTTGAACAAGATAGTCAATGGTTTTTGAGATATAGCACTTTTTCAGTAACCGCAATTTCTAACTTTGTTTTTCATATATTTATATGAAAAACAAAGTAATTTTTTGTTGTTGAGAAAAGTTTGTGTTTTGGCTGATTGTAGATAATAAGTACGTTTATTTTTCTAAAATAATGGAACGGAACCCTTCGTGTGCGAGTCCGACTCGCCCTTGACCGGTTTTTTATTTCGTGGAGGGCGTTAGAAAATTTGGATAATTTTACTCTCACTTTCTGGACTTGTGGTTCCAAATTGTGTGTAAATATTTAGGCCTGTGAATTTATCGACTGTTTCTAATTTATTATTTATAAACGAAACTATTACTAACAATGGAATAAACTACTCTGGCTATTTTGATGGGGTATTTGTGGACTAGGATATGGGAAACTATGGGGACCATGACATCTGCCGATATCAATGTGTGCAACAAATTACTCCCCGAGCCCCCGGGAACTAGTCGCGTTCGCAACAAAGGGGCAACAAGGACAAAAGCGGCTGAAAGATGAAGATGCCTCGCTGGACGTTAAACTCTGATCACGGGCTTGTCCAGCATCCCTGGTCCACTCGCCACTTACCACGAGGCATCCACCCTCCAAGCAGGGCTACTAACCCTACTCTAGCGACTCCACTCTGGCCGGCCTATCATTAATGCCGTTTACGCATTGGATCTAATAAGTTCCGCCGAGGGATAAACCTTGTGTAGTAAAAATGCTGTACAAATCCCAGCGTCGTCCTATAGCTGTGTCAAACTTCAGGACAAACATAAGGACAGTAACATGCGCGTTAAACTATAACATACTCAGTTCATAATCTGTTTTTGAGTGAGATGTTTGACATGGATATAGCTTAACCACCAGATGTGGGAGACAAACTAAATCACGGAAGAAATCTAATTATTATTTATCTGCGCATAATTAGTCGCTGACTGTGGACTGTGACAGCACTTCGTGTATCTTAGAAACACATGTTAGAAAATGTGACTAGATTTGTGAAAATCAATTAGGCAAAAATCTCCACATGGTTTGAAAAGTTTAAGAAGAAAAGTGACCCAGTAGAGTGGTCATCAGATTGAATCCCTCCCGCGCCGCCTCCACGTCGCGCCTTATTGGAAACATAAATAGCGTGGCGACGACGCGTGTGCAGCCGTCAGGTAGCGCTCCTCCCACTCGATACTAAAACCGAACCGTGTCCGGCAGCCGGCGCCTGACAGTTATTGAAATCCTATACATTAGCGAGGCGCGCGACCAGACCGTCACATGTGCCTCATGAATATTGTATGAAGCGGAAACACGCAATTGGCATAACTAACTACATAAATATTGTACTTACCCACACCCAAATAAAGGTAAACAGTACGTCATGACAAAGTTTATGACAGTTTACATGTGTATGTATGTGCGGTAAGTTATGTAAAGTAGAAACCGCACAACGTCAAAGCGATGCCTGATACCGCAAACTTCGGCCGAGCCACGACTTCAGGCGTAGCGGACAGCGCGCGCCGCGCCGGTACTGACGCTCCCAAGCGCCGGTTTTGTTTATTTTTATATATAGTCTTTAATTTATTTTTATATACATTACTTTGTGTAGGTATATTTTTTGATGTGCCCGTGATTAAAAGAGCATTTTTCTTCGAGACCCCGCATGAGTATATTTATAGACATTTGGTTATTCTTGGGTATGCTTTCGTAACTTGTACACATATTTTAGATAAACACCGGGTCTTGCTCGCGATGAAACTGTAAAGGTTTACGATATCTCTTTTCTCCCGAATTGCATCGACCGTGACCACGTTTTACCAACCTTTACAATTTCATCGCGAGTAAGACCCGGTGTTTATCTAAAATATTTGGTTATTCTTCCTAATTAGAAGAATTTACTAAACATAAAAGCATAGTAAATGTTGTGTAAATTATCAAAAAAACGGTGATAAATGTTGAAGAGGTCGCAGAATATCTCGCCAACTGGGAGCTTTCCTCGCGAACGCCGCGTGAACTAGCAAAGATACAGATTAATGTATGTACTGTATACTGAAAGACCACTTCTAGATTCAAACATTTAATTAAAAACATTGTTATTTTCAGAGCTTACTTTTTCTGCAGTTTAGTATTAATCATTATCTAAATGAATATGTTGATTATCATTAAAATATGACACACACTATCTGACACACCCACACTATGTATATGAATAGGTTTTGAGACATTGTCGTTAGAAATAATTAGAAGCGAAACATTTAAGTTCGGCGAGCCAGCGTTGTTTCCTTGAGATGGCTACAGCGAGTCGTCCCCAGCCTCCCCCCCCCCCCCCCTCACCGCATCACTCCACTGGATTTAGAAACCTCCTTCACTTTTGAAGTGAGAAATCCACACGGGCGGAGCTGCTGGCGGAAGCTAGTAGAACATAAGTAGGTAGGTATTTTATAAAGCTGAATAAATTTGTTTGTTTGGTCGAACGCGCTCACAGGAAATCACTGCCGAAAACATTGTGTCCCACCTTAAAGATATCAAAGAAATATTTTCCAAGAGTGTGCACTGCTGCGGTAACAACACGTAGGGGCTGGCCGATTTATATCAGCTGCACAAATCTCCGGTGCCACATACGTGAACAGTTATAGTGTGACACGTGACACGCGCACCGACGGTTCCGAACACTGCGCACCAAGTATTCCTCTTCTGCTTCTTCCACCCCGTACCCGATTTTATTTGGTGTCGGCGCGACATGCTTCATAAACATGAAGCATGTTGTCATCCCTCCCTCCATCATCCGTCATACGAACATTCTTTCTAATTTATGTCATCTTTCGGGCAAGTCATCGCTCTATATTTTGGTATTCTTTTCTCTCCCTGACATATAACATCATGACTAAACTAAAGATATATTTCGACCTTGGAAAACTGTTACTTTCATACATCGATATAGGTCGCGACCAACTGGAATTAAGTTGAATATTCCATCATTGGTCCAGAATACTCCAGATCCCTAAAAAGAGCAGACAGCATTAGATAAGGGGCAATAATCAGCACCACGCTGTTTGTCGGCACGGGCGGCATCGACATTTCGGCATAAAAAGATAAGATAAAAAATAAAAAAACATTTATTCAAAGTAGACAGAAAATGAACACTTTTTAGGGTTCCGTAGCCAAATGGCAAAAAACGGAACCCTTATAGTTTCGTCATGTCTGTCTGTCTGTCTGTCTGTCCGTCCGTCCGTATGTCACAGCCACTTTATTCCAAAACTATTAAGACTACACAATTCAAACTCGGCAAGTAGATGTATCACATTAACCGCTTTACGATTCTTATGCAAAAATAAAAAATAATAATATTAGAGGGGGGCTCCCCATGGAACTGAAACTAAAAATTTTTTTTTTCATCTAACCTATACTTGTGGGATGTCTATAGATTTTAAAATGAGAATGAGGTTTCTAAAACCATTTTTTCTCAAAGTCAATCATTTCAGAGTAAGACACTTTCAAAGGGCTAAAATGTGTGTCCCCCCCCTGTAATTTCTAAACTACCAAAGTGAAAAATCTAAAAAAATNAATATTTTCTAGATATTAATCTAGAAAATATGCTAATGCATGTTTGAATTTTACCTAGGTACGTTCATGAGTAAGTAGGTAACACACTTTATACTGAGGTAAGTATTTGTAGTTTTTGCTAGTTTTCTTTGTGATACTTATCCTAATCTGTGCTTATACACACAATAATCGTTGTAAGTACAATATTTTTTATTATACATACATAATCTTATTTTGCCCTGGCTCAATAATATTAAGAAGCAACATCGTTCCCGATTTCATCGACCGAAGTGCTGTGTCTTGAAGCTTGGGGGTGATTCTGTAAGACTTCATTCTTAACTTCGCATCTGAATCCGCTGTGAGTTTCTTGATTGGCATTCTAATACTAGGTTGTTAATTCGAATCTACACTAGCGCTACCTCTTGCGAACGTGTTTGCGAATTGAACTAAATTGACTTCGAGATTTTGACAGGTAAAGTATGAGATCACGTAAAAAGTGGCATTCTATAGCGTAATTCCACCATCCCTTCGACGCCCACTTC
Source organism: Heliothis virescens (assembly GCA_002382865.2). Classification (NCBI taxonomy): domain Eukaryota; kingdom Metazoa; phylum Arthropoda; class Insecta; order Lepidoptera; family Noctuidae; genus Heliothis; species Heliothis virescens. Next base: position 143,126 of record NWSH02000519.1, read on the forward strand.
GCACTCAAACCCGATTTAAAATGTCAAATTAAAAGCATCTATTTTACGAGTGAAAATAGAAGAAATCATAGTTAAATAGTGTTTAAATAAAGTTTTAAAGTGAATAAGTGCCTATCTACTTAAGTGATAACGATGGCAAGAATGTTTTCGCTTAAATCTATATTAGAAGAAGCTCATGCTTTGGATAAACTAGAGAAGCGTCGACAATATACTAAAATTCGAAGTTTATCTTTATTAACCCGAGACGACGACTATGTGAGTGTGTATAGATTGTCAAAGGAGCTAATTGACCAACTGGAGTATGAGTTACTGCCTCTGATAAAGCCATTTCATTTCAATAAAACTGCGCTAGTATTCGTTAAAAGTGTTTAATTTAAATATCAAATGAAACGGCTGAAAAAAATTACTTTAAAAACTAAAACATTCTGCTACACACTATCTCTATTCATGGCCTCTGCCAATGCTTGCAGACCTTTCCCGACTGCAGCCACAGCTTCAGCTAAAATCTTATCTCTCTCTGCACTCCTCTCCACAAAGGACTGCAAGTTTTGTCCGTTTAATCTTTGCAAATGATATTTATGAAATTCAAGGAACACACTTTAGGTGGTTTGCTTTAAGGAATGTTAAGTGGTTCTAACATGTAAAAAAACCGGCCAAGTGCGAGTCGGACTCGCACATGAAGGGTTCCGTTCCATTATTTATGAAAAATAAACGTACCTAGTACCTAAAATTAGCCAAAACATGAATAACAAAGTTATAATTTGCGGTTACTGAAAAAGTGCTATATCTCAAAAACCACTGACTGTATCTTGTTCAAACCAATTTTGGTTGATAGTTTTTGTTAAGATCTATAAGATATATTTTTTTTAGATTTTTCATTCTGGTAGTTTAGAAATTACAGGGGGGGGACACAAATTTTAGCACTTTGAAAGTGTATTACTTTGAAATGATTGACTTTGAGAAAAAATGGTTTTAGAAACCTCAATCTCATTTTTAAAGACCTATCTATAGATACCCCACAAGAATAGGTTTGATGAAAAAAAATAATTTTATTTTCAGTTCCATGTATGGAGAGCCCCCCTCTAATATTATTATTTTTTTATTTTTGTATTAAAATCGTAAAGCGGTCAATATAATACATCT
>NWSH02000519.1:169915-196656 GCA_002382865.2 Heliothis virescens
TATTATTATTTTGGTTTTAAACTAAAGTTTTCTCAGGTTTTATTTAAAACCTGGTGTTTTTAGAATCTTACGGGCAGAGCCAAAGTGAGATCCTAATATATGATTGTTAAGTTTGAGAAGTTGGTTGGTTATTGTGTACTATTATTATACAATCAATAGGAGCCGAGCAGTGAAGGGTAATGTTGGGAAAACGGGAAAAGTTACTCCATTTTTTAAGCTTCCGTCGCATGTACAACCTTAATGGTTGATGAAGCTATACAGAAATCATGTATGACGGAAATGTTATCCTTAAAATTATATGAAAAATATCCTAGGACACCATATATCTATCTTTTATGGTTGACTCGCAAAAATACGTGTAACTCCCGATAGCTTAGCAGTTCGAAGCTTTCTGATTATATTTGCCTACTTTTACGTTTATAACACTCTCTCTCAGTCATCCCTAATTACGAAACCGGCCAAGTGCGAGTTGACTTACAAAAAAAACAGATCCGAAACGTCTCGAATCATTTCGCGCTTCCCGTCGTTTCCCCGAGGTATTAAAATTTGACATCATACGTTTTAGATATTTGATTATGACGACCCGTTATCGCTGGCATAAGTGACATGATCCGCTAACGAAGTCGCTGGCAGAAGCTAGTTTATAAAATATAGCCTTGAAAGTTTTTTTATATTTTTTTTTCCATCACAATATAAAAATTTGGCACACATTCTGAAGTTAATAGATGGATAATGATCCCGTCCACACCTTTGTTCCATTTGATCCATACTTCGAGGGACACACTGTATAGTAAGCATACGTACGTCGTACGTGTAGTGTATTTAGTACGCTTACACTCACTCTAGCAGCAGGGACACTATCTGCGTCTGTACATATCGTTGACTAGTCTGTGCTTTAGGTAAGTATATTAGAAACATGTTGTGACCCACATGACACTTTGATGAACTTCATATTGTATCGCTTTTGTTATGTCATTAGCTTAAGTCTGCAAACTTTCAGAACAATATAACATTTAAGCTACATGCAAATTAAGTTGTTGATGTTGTGCGTAGGTACTATACCTATAAGTACCCACGTATAAGTAAGTATAATAAATCACATGTAGGAGCAACTTATACAGTTAAACGAGCTTTAATTACAAAATTATTTGCTTCGAGCGATAACAACTGCGCGTAGCGTATAGCACAAAATAATGTCTATAATTTACGAACATTGGCTAAAAACGTTTAAGCATTCCGCTATCGATCGCACTGTTAAATTTTACGAGCCCTTCCCAACTCCGCTCAGGGGCGGAATTAACAACTATAAAACACGTATAAATATCAATCTATAGTAATAATTGCGCAGATCAGAAACAAGTCGCGCTAAATGGCCGCTGTCTGTGGGATGATCAGGTACGTGCCTCGCGCCTACCGATATGTTCTACTGCTACGAGAGCGGTGACCTGGTCTCATCTGGTAATGGTTAGATACTTCTTGTGACACTCGTCATTGGTTGGTGACTATTTGTATCATGTGAAATTGTATTTCTGCGGGTTTGCAGTAGATTGCGATGTCAGACAGACATATGTTTGTGGTGTGCTGTGATGCTGTCCCAGTTCGCTAGACCCTATCCGGCCTTGTGCCCATGTTTCCATTTTGCGCTTGTTGTACTGCGGGTGACGTCGTTAATGTGGTTTACCGACACCGTGTGATGCGTTCCGTGCAGCCTGTAACTTAGAGCGCTTACTCGTGCTATGTACTGGGTCATGCAACCATACCGGCGAACCCCAACAAATTCCAGTATTATCCATCTTCCCACAATAACGATTGTTCAGTCGCTCGGTCATTTGTTGGCTTAACTATCTGACATGCTCGAGGGCATATGTTTCCTTCAAGACGTTCCTGTAGCGAGTGCGGATTCCTTTCACTGGTACATTGGCGACACGAATTCTCAACATCAGCCCAATAATGGATCCAGAAAAACCGTTCTCAGATGTTTGTGTTCATTTTGCTCAGAAATGCATTCCTGTTAGCCATTGAGATAGATCTTTATAACCTTTGGTACTCTCTTAACTCTTACACATCATTGCCAAGAATCTCCTCAACGCCTAATACCAATATTGCTAGTTAAATTCAGGTTCTAGTAACTGAAAGTGTGAACAGACCAAGCGCAACTTTTTTGTTACTTGGAGGACTCGAAAAGAAAATAAAGTTAAGGTGCATTCCACCGCTAGAAGCGGGAAATTCAAATATAAAATGTTTTTTTCTTGTTTTACCTAAGTTAACATTCAATATGAGGCGTGATCTTATGATTGGCGGTTATATATATCCCACAAAGTAATTTTTGATGTCCTTGTTTAACTCCGAAACTTCTTACAATTCAAATGTAACTGTCGAAACTATGATATTTCGCTTTTTAACGGTTACATTTAAATTGTAAGAAGTTTCGGAATTAAACAAGGTGGCAAAATAAACACAGTCAACAGACCTGCAGACACCGACTTCTAGAGCCATGTGAAAAGTATATTATTATATTATGTCCATTTATTCATTTATATACATATCATTTACATTTTTAAATATTAAATACAAAAAAATAAGGTCGTTAGGGGCAAGACCAAACGGTTTTTCAATGAGATGAGCAGTGTTGTGTTTGAAGACGTGTAGAACCGTACATATAAGCGTAAGTATTCTAAAATGTTTTTTGTCATGAGTAAAGAGCAAAGAATATATTTTTGTATCATATTAATACCTTCCTATTAAATCTATTCGAAAGCAGAAAAAAAATAAGTTAAATGTTGTTATTACGAAAATATGTCTAGGGGAAAGACAAAAAGGTGATGGGGAAAGACCGAAATAGTTTCTAAAATCGTTCAAATGAATATCTGACGCTGTTGATGCTCACTAGTCTTTATTTTGAAGTGCCTAGAATACTCGGAACTACCAGTAGTGTCAAAATGCCTTGGCATAACAGAGATAAAACGAATTATTTGTTTTGTATATTTCAATCTTACCCCACCGGGGAAAGATTGAAGAAGAGGTTCCCAAACTTTTCACTACAGCTTAAAAATGAATTTAAAAAAATACTGTCAATCAAATAAATCCTTTTATTAATAATAATAATTAAAATCCACACAATTTGAAATGAAACTATGAGTTTTGAAATCGGGGTCAGATCGAAATTTTTATATGTTCTTCTTACCCCGTCAAATTTTTATGGGTGAAGATGGAAAGTTGTAATAACTCCTAAAATACGTTATAAAAACATATTTAGGTGTAATAACACGACTAAAAATTCAAAATAATGAGCAGGTATTCCAATAAAACACTCGTACCTACCTCATAAGTGAAGTTATGGAACTCGACTCGACTTTAGGAAACTCGATTTAACTTCGTAAAAGTCACGACTCGGGTATTTAAGTTTTTAACACGACCAATCACTNCTGACGCTGTTGATGCTCACTAGTCTTTATTTTGAAGTGCCTAGAATACTCGGAACTACCAGTAGTGTCAAAATGCCTTGGCATAACAGAGATAAAACGAATTATTTGTTTTGTATATTTCAATCTTACCCCACCGGGGAAAGATTGAAGAAGAGGTTCCCAAACTTTTCACTACAGCTTAAAAATGAATTTAAAAAAATACTGTAAATCAAATAAATCCTTTTATTAATAATAATAATTAAAATCCACACAATTTGAAATGAAACTATGACTTTTGAAATCGGGGTCAGATCGAATTTTTTTTATGTTCTTCTTACCCCGTCAAATTTTTATGGGTGAAGATGGAAAGTTGTAATAACTCCTAAAATACGTTATAAAAACATATTTAGGTCTCTCGACTCGACTTTAGGAAACTCGATTTAACTTCGTAAAAGTCACGACTCGGGTATTTAAGTTTTTAACACGACCAATCACTCGATATGGCAAACGCTGAAAGAGAAAGTTTGGTGTAACAAAATGGCGATTCTAATAATGTTGCTATCACTGCAAAATCTGCACTAAATCTGGAGTTATGGATGACATTTTGTGTTACCCCGTTTTTCATCTTGCCCCCACTGACCTTATGTTAAAAAAAATATTTAAAAATATAAAAAATAGGTAGCCACCGATATCGGGCACATGGTCCAAGGTAACGGTGGTTAGGGTCCCAGAGACAGAAACCTCTTCACAATACGCGCCGTATTAAGGAGTACCGCCTTCTGAATCAGTCCCTTGACCCAGCCGCCTGACGAGAGCCTCGTGAGATGTTGGTCGAGGCTCTTGGCTATTAAGCCATTGGCCGTAACTAATATCGGCACTATAACAGCCGTGTCGTGTTATTATATTTATTATTTATTTATCCCTTTCAGTGTTTTTTTGTGAAGTCGGTTTTGTTTTTTTGTAAAAAGTTTTGACATTGTATGATAAAATAACCCAACTATTTGTTTTTTATTACTGTCCATGTTTTACTGTCGCAATAATTAATCAACCGCCATTAAATTAAAGAACGGCTTAATATGTTAATCAACTGATCATAATAACATCTCGAATATTTAAATAACAGCTCAAAAAATTTGTTCCCTAGTACTAAACAATATTGAACATCCAGCCATCTCACGATAAAAAATCGAACTCAACTTACGCTGCTTTTATAGATAGAGGTCAGGCTGCTTTGGATATCTTTCAAATGTTCACGTATAGATGGCGTTCTTATAACCTACGAAACTCTGACTCACTTTGTCTATGGCCACAACAGTGCTACCAACTTGAATGAAATTATCATTCGCGGTCTTAGGCGTTACCCAGACTATCAACTACATTTGTGCAATACTTCATTCTATGCAAATTTTTAACTTGCAGGTTTAATATTTAAGACTGCGCAACGATTTCAGCGACAAAAAATTTTATTGCACAATCTTTTATTGGAATATTGCACAAGGTTATGTTACTACAGATGCCGAGAGCTGCCTTATGCACTCCCTAGACGGTCAATAAAATTGTAAAGTAATAGTTAGTCGCCACACGGTGTTGTGCAGTGTATTGTACGGGCGGTGGGGACATGCAGAGGGAAAAAATGCGCCCTCAAACGCCACTGCCTGGTTTCTCGCGGCGCCACCCGGTCGCCCGGGCCGCCTCTGATAACCTCACGGCTATCTGTCGCTTCGAGTCTCGTGGCTGCGAGCGGCGCGGCGTCGCACTGCTGGTTTTTAGGGTTCCGTACCCAAAGGGTAAAAAGGAACCCTATTACTAAGACTTCGTTGTCTATCTGTCTCCAGGCTGTATCTCATTAACCGTTATAGCTAGAATGCTGAAATTTCACAAATGATGTATATCTGTTGCCGCTATAGCAACAAATACTAAAAATTAAAAAATATATATTAAGGCTGTTGATTTATATTAATTGCAAAATTGTATACTAGTAGCGCCATCTATTAGAAATAATGTGCAACTTAAGTAACTCACACTTGACCATTCCTATTGTACTTTTTTCATAGATAATGGTACGGAACCCTTCGTGCTCGAGTCCAACTCGCACTTGGCCGGTTTTTCAGTGTGAATTGAGCCTACTATATTATATGTTAAGTAAAAAGTAGTATAATAACTAACTTAAGCTTGTTACATATATAGAAGAGTAGAAAATAAATGAGGGCGCCACAAAAGCTCAAGTGGCCACCCAGTTAAGGTGAATGCGACGACTAGAAGCGGGAAATTCAAATATAAAATGGTTTTTTTATGTTTTACATAAGTTAACATTCAATATGAGGCGTGATCTTATGATTGGCGGTTATAATATCCCACAAAGTAATTTCTGATGTCCTTGTTTAACTCCGAAACTTCTTACAAATTAAATAACTCTGTAAAAAACGTTTTATTGCGCAATAAAACGTTTTTTACAGAGTTTTTTTTTACAGAGTAAGTTTCGGAGTTAGTTCTAGTCGTCGCATGCACCTTAACCGATTGATATTGACAACTGAATATACATTATATATTTACAGCTGTAAATAATGATTGGATATTTTAAATAAGTGGGTTTATGAATAATCGTTTTCTGCGTAGATAGAAAGATGGCTTGGCATTTATCATTTGCCCAGGCTCAGCTTTCAGTCTGACTAGAATCAGCTGAGTACCAGTCAAAGACGTTAAACATTCATACCAGTGTTTTACATGGAGCGACTTTCTCAGTCCACTTCAGTCAGTCCACTTTCTTTCTCAGTTCTTTACCCGGGCAACCCGATGCTCAATGGTGAGACATGATTGTCAGAACTTTTGGCTTCTGACTACCTGTAACGACTGCCCTTTGATTTATATAATCAAAGCGACTGCCAAGGATGTTCAAATGACAGCCGATACCCACCAATTTATCGTGCCTTCTGAAACACGAAGGAACCCGTCATGTCAAAATAGTCACACATTCACGGACCGACCGCGCTAAGCGTTGCTCAACGTGAAGAAAGATGTAGTATATTAAAATCTCCGAAAATGGATGAGGATGATATCTTGTCACAATTTGTGAGCAATAGAGCAATATGTCAATATTAGGTCCACAGACATATTTGGACGAGTATCGGATGAATTCATTAATTTAAGGGACAAATTATTTGTATGGGATGTTCTTGTCTTTTTATGTGTCGTTAGGTCGTTAGAATTTATCTTAGAGTAAACATCTATGAATTTATGCTGTGCTGTTGTCTTCAGTCCTTGGTCCTTATGTTGTCTGAACTGTCATTCACTCGCTGTCACTTGCGCCTCCAAACTGTTCATTCTTCCTTTTGTCATTTTTTTAGTTGTAGTTTAGTTCACGCTGGTCCATAACGTAGATAGAATATTAAAGTGAATCGACATCTGTCGGAGATTGTGTTGTGTGTAAAACAATATATTGTTATGTTATTTGGACCTACAAAATATAGCTTTAATGGATCATATTCATACTAAAGTGTAACCATAAGATGAGTGGGTAACAAATCTATTCAAGTGTTTGTTGACCCATCGTGTGTGATCCAGAGTACATCGAAAGAATTCAAAAAGTGCGTGTGGTCGATCAATCTAAAATTTACAAAGAGTAGAGTAATTCGTATGCATGGCAATGCTCTAGACTTCACAAGCTCAATCAATTCAAAGCTTGTCTCCCTTTAAGTCGTCGATGGATTTTTAGAAGGTAAGCCATAGATCGAGTTATGCCAAGTATGGGGGAAAAGAATGCACCGGCGGGTGATGGCGTGCGGGTGTCGGGGCTATTGTTTTCAGAGTTGCAGTGATGCCGTCGCTTCGGTTGTCATGACCGCACTAGCTTACCCAAAGTATTCGTTGATTACTAGCCGGTGTAACTAGGCAATGATTACAGTTAGACAAGACGCTAGTTAGAGCGCGGGGTCATCGACGTCGACAACGCTGTTGGCGCTGCCGCAACCGCCGACTCCGTTCAGATCATTGATCTTGACAATGTTTCTGGATCATTATTACAATACCATCTCAAAAGTGGTCTGATAAGAAAATATCAGTTGATTTCATGAATTCACAGCAACAAACACAATTTATTGCATGTAGAACTAATCGAGTAGTAAGTACATGTGACACTCTTCTAAATGCATATTTATTATTTATTAGACAGATATATTAGACTTATTCTAAATAGAACTTTATTTTAAATAAATAGAATTTATGTATAGTACCTATACATGTATACATACAAAAAACGAAAAATTTTGGAAAGTAGCTCTTTTCATGTATCAAAATATTAATTTTAATTGTAACACAAGAATTAATATTAATTAAATACTAAGTACTGTATTAATAGTGGCCAATGAAGAAACTAGTTGCAATAATCTTATATATAAAAATGAATCGCTAAATGTGTTGGTAAGCGCATAACTCAAGAACGGCTGGACCGATCGGGCTTATTTTGGTCTTAAAATGTTTGTACAGATCGAGGGAAGGTTTAAACGATGAGAAAATATGATTATGTATAAAAAAAAACAGGATCCGCGTACGAAGTCGCGGGCAAAAGCTAGTTGCTTATGAAAATGAATTGTTTTTATTATGTTCATCACATTATATAGATTGACTATATTTTTAACATAGCAAGCAAGTTGACTATGTGGTTGCATACGGGCACAACTAATCTGTTTAGTTTTGAAATGTTTAAGTGTGCACTCTTATGAGTAGAAGAGTTTTTGGCTAAGTAACATGTATAAGGACATGGACTGATGCAAGGTAAGTAATGCTTGCCTTCCTCATAAATACATAATGACATCTGTCATTTTTCAGTTTTCTTCAGCCCAGATCACTTATGTATATTTGACAGTAATTATTTATAGTTGCAAGCCAGAAACTCTCACAATCTTACCAAGAGATTATATATATACTAGGTGTGACGAGGCCATTACTCCATGTAAAATACTGTTACTCAGCTGTATCAGGCTAAACTGAAGCTTACCCCAACATAGTTTAGAAAAGGTTAGGGTAATAATGACTGTTACATACTGATACAAAATGACTTCCATTATAATAAACATTTTTGTAATATAAATTATCATAAACCAAACTACAGGAAAATGTCATAAACAAACAGAATGAGATCACTTAGTTTCAATAGTTCAACTTGCAACAATATACCTAATGCAGCTATGGGCAATTACAGTTTTAAAACATCTTACATTATAACCAACTAGCTTTCTGAGCTTATCCTAGCATGGCATCACTACATACTATGAAACAAAGTTGCTTTCTTTGTCCCCTAATCCCTATGTATGCTTAAATCTTTAAAACTACGCAACGGGTTTCAATACGGTTTTTTTAATGGATAGAGTGATTGAAGAGGTTTATATGTATAATAATATCCATTAAATAGTGGAGAAATTGTGTTATTTTTGAGGTTTCCAATTGCATCTGTGCAAAGTCAGGACGGGTCGCCAGTAAATAAACAAAGAACATTATCATAATATACATGTATTAAGTGATCATAAGGATGCTAGAATGACTTAATTTTATAATAACCGGCCAAGTGCGAGTTGGACTCGCGCAGGAAGGGTTCCGTACCATTATCTATGAAAAATAAACATATCTGTTACCTACAACTAGCCAAAATATAAACCGCAAATTATAATTAAGTTTGTTTTTCATACAAATATATGAATAACAACGTTATAATTTGCAGTTTCATATGTTTATTGTATGGGGACCCCCCTTAATATATTTATATTTTTTTTAATTTTTAGTATTTGTTGTTATAGGGGCAAGGAAAATACATACCTTGTGAAAATTTCAGCTTTCTAGCTATCGCGGTTTATGAAATACAGCCTGGAGACAGACAGACAACAAAGTCTTAGTAGGGTAAAACCCTTTTGGGTATGGAACCCTAAAAAAGAGTTTGAGCTGATTGTGTTATTATAGCCCATTATTTATGGAATACTATATGCTACTTTTTATCTGGGTGAGTGCAATAGTTCCCACACAGGTGAAACCGTTGGCGGAAGCTAGTTAAAGAACATGCTATGTTAGTGTTTATGTATAACATTGCTGTTATTTATTTTGCTTTTCCTGTTGTACAGCTTAACTTATTATTTTGCATTTCCATTCAGTTGCTTAAGATTGGTGCGGCCTACTGAAGATGATGGTGGAAACCATTCTGGAGTCCTCTCAGGACTTTGGTAAGTGTTGCAGCAGATAGTCTATGTACAATAATATGTAACAAACTATATAGCATGCATTGTCATATGCCGAGTGTATGCCATTAACCATTGCTTCTGCTGCCAACTGATTTGTGCACATTCATTATTACATGGACATTATTGGACATGTATTGAAGTGCAGACCACAAAGTAACTTAACAAAGTTAATTATCTTTATGCCATAAAATAATAACTCTACACACACACACATCAAACATTACAATGGCATTAGATGGCTAAAGGAAACTGTAAACTGATATCATTTGTTGTAAATAACATTTAACGTAAAATATGTTGGTTGTTATTTATTGGTTTTCCTGCTTGTCATGGAGGTATTTATTTCAATAGCTTTAGTGTTTGTATTTCAGTACCTTGTGGCAGTAGCCTAAATCTGAAAGCCTATTTTTTATACTGGTTTCATAAATTATAAATATTACCTACATCGTCACTCTCCCATCAGTCACTGCATTACTGTCATACATACATATATGCCATTTGTCAAAATTGATAAAAACTGAAAGTAATATTTAAAATATTCCCTGATAATCCACTTGTCCAGCCTGGATCATAAACCAAATGATATGCACTCAATAAGTGTAATTGCACTCTTATTGATGCACTAATTTATTACGTAATTCAGATTTATAAAACGATTTACATTAAGGGGGCACGGCAGTACCATCCTTTTCTCGAAGTCGAATATGTTGGCTACAACCGGTGGTTTCACCAGCTCGTGCCCTCCGACGCCCGCATAAAATTGACAAAAGACTCCCTCGAGACTTCCACCCTTAATCACGCTTTACCTGTTTCTATTTGTATGTGTATTTGCTGGTAAGAATTAACGGAGCATACTCCGCAGCAAGTAGCAACACATTTCTGAAATAACAGGTTTTCAAATTATGAAAGTAGTAAAAAAAACAATCCCGCACTATTCGTCCCCATCTACATCTACACTATTACCCCAAAAAGGGGTAAACATATACATATGTACAGGTCAAACTGCAAACCTCCTTTTTTTAAGTTGGTGAAAAAAGTGCCAACACCGTCTGGTGTTATTTAGTCGGCCTCCAGCGGCGGTACTCAACTCCTTTTAGTAAGAACTCTTCCTTGAAAAACTTCTGATGTGTCAGAACACATACCACGAACGGTTTGGTTGTGTTGTGAGGCAGCTCAATGAGCTAAATCTCGGCCCTTGAAATTTAGTTGACGTTGGTAAAATTTCACAGATTGGGGTAGGTTGATATGCTAGCGCCTGTACATTAGGCCATCATGTCGTACTGGTACTATTAAATTAGATCAATTACGCTCATGTACTGGCGACTACAGATCACGCGAGAAGAATTATGGCATCAGTGAGCACCATTGATGACTTATGGCTTTTACCATAGGCCTCATCACGAAGCTCAAAGTCATTCAAGGTGCTATGGAGACTGAAGGGGGCTATGCTCGAAATTTCAACTCAAGGAGATCAAATCAGAAATAAGGAAATCCGTAGAAGAACTCGAGCTCGTTGAAATGACAATGAGCCTTCCATATAGCATGAAATAACTATGACCGAAAAGGTGCTCGAGTGGACACCACGGAGTAGTAAACGCAGCGTAGGACAGCCACTAACGAGGTGGACAGACCATATGACAAGGGTAGACTGGACGCCGCTGCCAACAGGTCCTTTTAAAAAGCAAGGTGGTTGGCATAATGTTCAGCTGTGGACGTCCTATGGCTGAAATTATAATTTTCCGAAAACTGGAATCCGTCCCCAGACTCCCGGCAAAAAGGATATTAAACAATCGGCGTGACTTCTATCCACAAGTTGAATTCAGAATGGCATAGCAATGCTTTCAAATAACCCTACGTTTTTATAAATAAGAAAACGTTTGCATAACTATCATCGTTCAAGACGAGCGCTAGGCAGCCTCTAGACCTTCAATAACAATGTGCAATAACACAATAAAATTATTGTACAATTAAAGTTTTAGTCTTCACTTCAATATTATATTAACCCTACACAGTCCAATTTTTACTAGATAGCTGTCTGACAGATACTATAGAAAATTGTTAAACTTAAAACCATTTGTATAGAACTGTGTGTCAGGTAGCTTTATCTGGAATCTGTTAAACTGGCCGGTGATATTGCCCATTTCTGTAACTGGTTGTCTAGCCAGGGATCGCCTTACTGTGAACTTTCAACTGACAGTTTCATTATGTTTGGCCAGGTATGTCTAACGGAGCGCTGCCGCAGTGGAAGCGCGAGCTACTACAGCGTCGCGCGGCGCGCAGCAGGCCGGCGCAGGCGCCGTCACAGCCGCCGCCGCCGCCCCCGCCGCTGCCGCACGACGAGGACGACGAAGAGCTGCGCTACGGGCCCGGCATCGTCAAGCGGCTCAAGTCGCGCTACCTCAGCCTAGCACTGCGCGATGCACCGCGCCGGCGACCCTCCGTGCTGCGGCGCGCCGCCTCCCTAGAGCACCTGCTGGATGAGCGGCCTCCGCCTGCCCCCGCGCCTCGCACGAACCTGCGCCCGCCGCGCCCTGCGTCCGTGGCCATGCCGCCTGCTACCCTGCCTACCAGCGCCCGTAGGGACTCCGTCAAGCGCGCGCGCTCCGTAGACGCGCTGAGCCGCCTCGACACGCGTGAAGAGCCCCGGGGGCCATCGCCATCGCCACCGCCTCCACTGGCGCCCCGCCCACCACCGCAACCTCGTTCGGCGCGTCCCCCTCGACGTCCCACCCCTCTGTTGCGTGAAACTGAACGTCCTCCCCCCGACGTGGTACGTTCGACATTACGAAAGTTCGAAAGTGCACCGACGCGCCGCGCCGCACCTGCCGCTCGCGTATCAGCAGTTCTTCGAGGTTTTGAAGGGGCACGGACTTCCACACCGGAACCTCGCGACTCATCAGACGCTCCACCGCTAAGCCCCCGAACACCCAGTCCTATGCCGCCGGCTGAACCTTTGTCGCCCGTACCGGTTGCTATCACTAATGAAGAGACGGAGAGTTCACCGGAACCCGCCGGCTCACGGCAGGTGTCTAGGGCTGCACTGGATGGCATAGCTCGTGCCGGCTCCACTGTGCGCTACGCTTTCGAAGCTCCTCGTGCGGCTTCGCACTTGCCCCCACTGGCGGCCACCAATCAAGTTCTAGTGGGGCGAGCGCGGCGTGTCGGTGTGATCCGCCCCATGCCGGCTCGCGCCACCGACTCCGTCGCCGACGAACTTACCGAAGACGCAGATGAAAAGAATTCCGAGCAGGTCACAAGACTCGCATCTCCATCCCCGACCCCAGCGGCTGACTGCGAAATTAACTCGCCTGGTCGTTCTGAAAGAAGAGAGCCTCCACCCGCAGCTCTGGTGGAACCGATCCCGCGCTCGCCGGTCGAGGCAAGCCGCTCGCCGACTCCGCCCGCACCCCCCTCGGTGGAGCGCAGTCCCAGCCCGGAGCCTAAACCTAAAGTCGTTTCGGAGTCGAGTGTCTCGCCCCTTGTGAACGGGCACGCGATCGACGCACGGCAGGCAGACGCCAAAGTGGGTGTGTCACGTATCGGTGCGGCGGGCATCGAGCGCGCGTGGAGCGGCTCCGCGGAGAAGAAGCCGGAGGGCGCGGCGTGGGCGCGCGGCAGCCCGGCGCAGGCGCGGCGCGCGCGCCCCCCGCCGCCCGCCTGCACCTCCGTCGTGTTCAACTTCTCCAACCGCAAGGAGGTGCCCGACTACATCGAGAACGACGGCATCATTCTGCGCGCCAGCAGGAGGAACAGGATCAAGGTGAGTCTGCTCTGCGCATCCTCATACTTGAGCCTTTACATAATCATACGTAGTCAGATAGTATAACAAAATTTGTTTATTCCTTAGACTATAAAACAAACTTTCGCCTACATATTTAAATGATAGGGACTCATAAAATATAGTCGCTCAACAATTATAACGTTCGAATATACCTACCAGTACCTACTACGTAGGTAAGTAGGAAACTAACGAACTGAACTCGTATTATTAACAGGTTGATTTATTGAATATTCATGGAATACTATATTGAATGCATCACCTTCTTGAATTATTTGTAAAATATTGGTACTGATCTCTTATCAGAACTCGTACAAACTGTTAAGTTGTCGTAATCAGCCAAAGTGTGGAATTGGTCGTTATCGCCGATAGAACATTACTAGCTGTGTTATTCATTGTATTATTTATGTATTCATGAAACTTGAGCGTCGATTATCGATTTAGATTTGTCGCACGGATTCGAGTGCGTTGGTACCTCGATAAGATGTCTAACACATAAATAAGAATCGCACTCCTGTGGTCTGTGCGTCCGCTGCTGCAGTGACCGGGATTGAATTTTGTTAGAATAGAACATTTGACTGCACTTATTCCGTTGTCAGTAATACCTAATACTAGATAGGTACGTCTGGGAGCAAGTGGCGCGGTCCAACTATTTCACGGCTGACGGCTTGCTCGGCGCTGCCCCATAGCGGCCGTTTTACGACACTAGCATACAATATAACACTCAGCAATCACGTAAAATTTGATATGCAAATATGAAAATTGTTTTCTACATAAGGAGAAAGTGATAGCATAAGATGGGTGTGATGTGGAAGCGCATGCGGCCGCGGTTCGCCGGGTGAAACCGGCGGGCAACGTGCGCGCGACCGATCGATGCCCCAATCGAATAGCACTCTCGATTTCGTTAAGATCGCATCCGCTCGAAAGTGTCCTGCGGTTGTAGCGCATCATCACTTCGGAATGCTAACGAGTTCGCGATGCCTCCACCGGCGACGCTGCCCCGGCGCGGGTCTGGCGGGCGAGGCGCGCGCGCTGACCCGCGGCGACATTGCTTTCACTGCGTGCCCACGCGGCCGAAGCTCGTTACTATGGATGAGCGACTGGCCGACGTAACCGGTCGTAACTTTATTGCTTTCCAATGCTCTAATCGCACTTGCAACGCTGCTCACGATAACGCGTTTGAGTTAAACTCGACTCTTATATTGTGTAGGGTCGCACAACCACTCAAATGTGCCTACTGCCTCGAGTTAACTGTTATCCAATGTGAGTTTGTGAGGATAGCGGTGTAAGTATATAAGTTAGTTAGGTACTACGGCAGTTCCAGGCGAGCAGCATCCAGTGGGACATGCGACAGGTGGCGGCGCGCGCCCTCGTCTCGCTCGTTCTGTCGTCGCCGAGCGGCGCTCGGGTTGACTTGCTCTTTTTAACATGCCGTGTATTCTCAGACCGGTTGTGCACTGAATGAGCACTGCAGTAATACGCAGTACTCACTTTAGTTAACTCGAACCATAAATAGTATCTAGCCGTTAACATAACCCGTGTGCTAGATTGTTTCTCATAGTGATTCACGCAAATATTTCGAATAGGCTCCTATTTGGCCAACTTCGGTCTACAGATTAGTTCTGTAACTGCTCTACTCGAGCATTTAGTTATTTTTTTATTAACATTTTATTTATGACTTACAAACTTTCTACTATTCATCATTGTTATGGTTGAACACTGCCATAGTCTGCAATAGATTTTCAACCTTATCGCAATGGCGGTAAGTTAATGTTTGATTGGTAAAATTTGACAGATTCGTATACGTTGACCTGCTGTCGTCTGTACCTCAATCCGTTCCCAAGTACTTGCAGAGCAATATTGTTGCAAGCTGTATGGACATAAGCCGTATCGTGAGTCGAGTCAGTCGCGAGATGATCCTGGTACTAGTTGCTCGTCGCCAGCGCCAGCTAGTTCCGACGGCGCGATTGATCTGCATTTTCTAGTTTTGTTCAAATTCTTTATGACTGCAACATTGTGCTCGCAAGGCCGCAGCGATTTTGATTCCTCAAAAACCTGTTGGATCTAAGAAACACGAAGACCTAAGTACTCTTGCATAAACCAATTAGCTTCAGCTTTTATATCACCCGAGCACCACCAGGACTTGCTACCCAAGTGCCATGTGCAGGTACATAACTTGAATAAATTATGAAGCAATGCCCCGAACCTGAGTTCAGTGGTGTATCTGTATTCCTATTAAACCTTGGGTGACACGTTCAAGTCAAGTTCAGTAGCTAGGAGAGGCGGCTTCCGCAAGCGTGTCGTGTGTACGGAGAGTACGTGCGCACTCGAGCGGAACTGCTGATCACACCTCGGCTTACTTAATAGCTGCGATCGTTACCCGCGTCTCCTATGGCTGCTGCCCACCGCTACCATACTTATACATTCTGCTATTTTTAGGGTTCCTTACCCAAAAAGTAAAACGGGACCCTATTACTAATACTAAGACTTCGTAGTCCGTCTGTCACCAGGCTATATCTCAAGAACCGTCATAGCTAGACAGTTGAAATTTTCATATATGATGTATTATTGTGTTGCCGCTATAGCAACAAACACTGGCAATTAAAATTGACAATTTAGGGGCTACCATACAAAAAACATAATTCTTATCGACCATGGTACGGAACCCTCCCTGCTCGAGTCTGACTCCGGTTATTTTTATTATATTGTGGCTTATCTTATTGTCACACCGGAATTTCTGAATTACATGAATTGATAACTGAAAATGATGAGCAATGTTTCAATGAGTCAGCCAGCGCGGGAGCTTCCTGGTACCTGAAGCGAATCATCCACTCTTGTACACAGACGGATGGTATTAATTAACTACTGTTCGGTTATCGCTACACGACGTATTATGTGGCGTACAAGGAAACGTTCTTGTTAATAGGTAATTCTTAAATCTTAGCTTTCTAACTACGACAAAAACTCATCCGTGGAACGCTCCGAGTGCTCCCACACACAATAGACGTGTATTGCCAAAAAAGTGCGTTCTCAGACGGCAGTGAGAGCGCGGCGCCGGCGCANCGTGTTCAACTTCTCCAACCGCAAGGAGGTGCCCGACTACATCGAGAACGACGGCATCATTCTGCGCGCCAGCAGGAGGAACAGGATCAAGGTGAGTCTGCTCTGCGCATCCTCATACTTGAGCCTTTACATAATCATACGTAGTCAGATAGTATAACAAAATTTGTTTATTCCTTAGACTATAAAACAAACTTTCGCCTACATATTTAAATGATAGGGACTCATAAAATATAGTCGCTCAACAATTATAACGTTCGAATATACCTACCAGTACCTACTACGTAGGTAAGTAGGAAACTAACGAACTGAACTCGTATTATTAACAGGTTGATTTATTGAATATTCATGGAATACTATATTGAATGCATCACCTTCTTGAATTATTTGTAAAATATTGGTACTGATCTCTTATCAGAACTCGTACAAACTGTTAAGTTGTCGTAATCAGCCAAAGTGTGGAATTGGTCGTTATCGCCGATAGAACATTACTAGCTGTGTTATTCATTGTATTATTTATGTATTCATGAAACTTGAGCGTCGATTATCGATTTAGATTTGTCGCACGGATTCGAGTGCGTTGGTACCTCGATAAGATGTCTAACACATAAATAAGAATCGCACTCCTGTGGTCTGTGCGTCCGCTGCTGCAGTGACCGGGATTGAATTTTGTTAGAATAGAACATTTGACTGCACTTATTCCGTTGTCAGTAATACCTAATACTAGATAGGTACGTCTGGGAGCAAGTGGCGCGGTCCAACTATTTCACGGCTGACGGCTTGCTCGGCGCTGCCCCATAGCGGCCGTTTTACGACACTAGCATACAATATAACACTCAGCAATCACGTAAAATTTGATATGCAAATATGAAAATTGTTTTCTACATAAGGAGAAAGTGATAGCATAAGATGGGTGTGATGTGGAAGCGCATGCGGCCGCGGTTCGCCGGGTGAAACCGGCGGGCAACGTGCGCGCGACCGATCGATGCCCCAATCGAATAGCACTCTCGATTTCGTTAAGATCGCATCCGCTCGAAAGTGTCCTGCGGTTGTAGCGCATCATCACTTCGGAATGCTAACGAGTTCGCGATGCCTCCACCGGCGACGCTGCCCCGGCGCGGGTCTGGCGGGCGAGGCGCGCGCGCTGACCCGCGGCGACATTGCTTTCACTGCGTGCCCACGCGGCCGAAGCTCGTTACTATGGATGAGCGACTGGCCGACGTAACCGGTCGTAACTTTATTGCTTTCCAATGCTCTAATCGCACTTGCAACGCTGCTCACGATAACGCGTTTGAGTTAAACTCGACTCTTATATTGTGTAGGGTCGCACAACCACTCAAATGTGCCTACTGCCTCGAGTTAACTGTTATCCAATGTGAGTTTGTGAGGATAGCGGTGTAAGTATATAAGTTAGTTAGGTACTACGGCAGTTCCAGGCGAGCAGCATCCAGTGGGACATGCGACAGGTGGCGGCGCGCGCCCTCGTCTCGCTCGTTCTGTCGTCGCCGAGCGGCGCTCGGGTTGACTTGCTCTTTTTAACATGCCGTGTATTCTCAGACCGGTTGTGCACTGAATGAGCACTGCAGTAATACGCAGTACTCACTTTAGTTAACTCGAACCATAAATAGTATCTAGCCGTTAACATAACCCGTGTGCTAGATTGTTTCTCATAGTGATTCACGCAAATATTTCGAATAGGCTCCTATTTGGCCAACTTCGGTCTACAGATTAGTTCTGTAACTGCTCTACTCGAGCATTTAGTTATTTTTTTATTAACATTTTATTTATGACTTACAAACTTTCTACTATTCATCATTGTTATGGTTGAACACTGCCATAGTCTGCAATAGATTTTCAACCTTATCGCAATGGCGGTAAGTTAATGTTTGATTGGTAAAATTTGACAGATTCGTATACGTTGACCTGCTGTCGTCTGTACCTCAATCCGTTCCCAAGTACTTGCAGAGCAATATTGTTGCAAGCTGTATGGACATAAGCCGTATCGTGAGTCGAGTCAGTCGCGAGATGATCCTGGTACTAGTTGCTCGTCGCCAGCGCCAGCTAGTTCCGACGGCGCGATTGATCTGCATTTTCTAGTTTTGTTCAAATTCTTTATGACTGCAACATTGTGCTCGCAAGGCCGCAGCGATTTTGATTCCTCAAAAACCTGTTGGATCTAAGAAACACGAAGACCTAAGTACTCTTGCATAAACCAATTAGCTTCAGCTTTTATATCACCCGAGCACCACCAGGACTTGCTACCCAAGTGCCATGTGCAGGTACATAACTTGAATAAATTATGAAGCAATGCCCCGAACCTGAGTTCAGTGGTGTATCTGTATTCCTATTAAACCTTGGGTGACACGTTCAAGTCAAGTTCAGTAGCTAGGAGAGGCGGCTTCCGCAAGCGTGTCGTGTGTACGGAGAGTACGTGCGCACTCGAGCGGAACTGCTGATCACACCTCGGCTTACTTAATAGCTGCGATCGTTACCCGCGTCTCCTATGGCTGCTGCCCACCGCTACCATACTTATACATTCTGCTATTTTTAGGGTTCCTTACCCAAAAAGTAAAACGGGACCCTATTACTAATACTAAGACTTCGTAGTCCGTCTGTCACCAGGCTATATCTCAAGAACCGTCATAGCTAGACAGTTGAAATTTTCATATATGATGTATTATTGTGTTGCCGCTATAGCAACAAACACTGGCAATTAAAATTGACAATTTAGGGGCTACCATACAAAAAACATAATTCTTATCGACCATGGTACGGAACCCTCCCTGCTCGAGTCTGACTCCGGTTATTTTTATTATATTGTGGCTTATCTTATTGTCACACCGGAATTTCTGAATTACATGAATTGATAACTGAAAATGATGAGCAATGTTTCAATGAGTCAGCCAGCGCGGGAGCTTCCTGGTACCTGAAGCGAATCATCCACTCTTGTACACAGACGGATGGTATTAATTAACTACTGTTCGGTTATCGCTACACGACGTATTATGTGGCGTACAAGGAAACGTTCTTGTTAATAGGTAATTCTTAAATCTTAGCTTTCTAACTACGACAAAAACTCATCCGTGGAACGCTCCGAGTGCTCCCACACACAATAGACGTGTATTGCCAAAAAAGTGCGTTCTCAGACGGCAGTGAGAGCGCGGCGCCGGCGCAGCTCCTCGACCACGCTACACGCTGTGCGCGCCTCCGGCCCTGCTCCCGAGGCCGTTGTATAGTTAATCAAATCCAAACGACTCAATAATATAGATTCAAACTTATTCGAAAGCGAATTCAAGCTTTACTTCACCACATAGTATAAAACAAAGTCGCTTTCCTTTCCTGTATCCCTATACTAGCTTCCGCCAGCGGTTTCACCCTTGTCTCGTGGGAACTATTCTGGATAAAAAGTAGCCTATAGCTTTCCTAGATAAATGGGCTACCCAACACTGAAATATTTTTTCAAATCGGACCCGTAGTTCCTGAGATTAGCGCGTTCAAACAAACAAACTCTTCAGCTTTATAATATTAGTGTAGACTAGCTTCTGCCAGCGACTTGTTCGAGGATAATGTCGCTTATGCCAGATAAATCAAAGATCTGAAACGTCTGATGTCAAATTCTAAGAATAAAATATTTTTGGATTTTGGCTATTTGTAGGTAATAGATACGTTAATTTTTTATAGATATTGGTAGGGTATCCTTCGTGCCCGAGTTCTGAGTGTTATAGACGTAAAAGTAGGCGAACTTCGAACTGCTAAGCTATCGGGAGTTACACGTATTATTGTGAGTCAACCATAAAAGATAGATACATGGTGTCAAAGGAAAAATATTTTTTATATAATTTTAAGGGAAACATTTCCGTCATATATGTCTTTATCCATTAAGGTTGTACATGCGACGGAAGCCTAAAAAATGGAGTAACTTCTCCTGTTTTCCCAACATTTCCCTTCACTGCTCGGCTCCTATTTATTATAGCGTGATGAAAAGTATCATATAACCTGCTCAGGAGTATGAATAATAATTGTACCAAGTTTCGTTAAAATCCGTCCAGTAGTTTTTCTTACTATAACGGTTATACAGACAGTCAGACAGACAAAAATATTACTGATTGCATTTTTGGCATCAGTATCGATCCCCTAATCACCCCCTGATAGTTATTTTGGATATATATTTCATGTACAGAATTGACCTCTCTACAGATTTATTATAAGTATAGATATGCAGGTCTTATAATAGGTATAGAGATTGAAGAGGAAAATTTATATGTATAATAGTATCAGCATTGCACCCTTGCGAAGCCGGGGCGGCTATAGAACAATTGGTCGATATTGTCGCCGAAAATGTATTAAATACAATTGGGGAAACATCGTACAATTTGGGTTTAACCATTGTAGATTTGAGTAAAGCAAAGCGAGGACATCAGAGGCACAGCCAAACTAGCCAACGGACGACTTGTCGCAAGTTGAGTTTGTTTGTGCAAGCAGTCAATCGTTATGGACATCTTATAATAGGTTTATATCGATCGGGTTACCCAATCATTGTAGCTCGTTATCGAATCACCGAGGTCGGCTCGAGTTGCATTACACGCCAGCCGAGAAGATGACCTTTAATTTCCACTATTTCACAAAATCAACCTACGTAATATTATCAAATAAATGTGATTTAACATCAAGTATAAGCAGCGCTGATTATATTATGATAGTTAGATAAAGTGGACAAGCGAGGCGTCTCCGGGCCATGCGATGAACTAGAGATGTGCCGTTGCCGGCAATATTGCTACCAATATTCCCACTTTGGGCAATATTGCCGGCAACGGCACATCTCTAGTGCCAACAGACAGCTCCGCGCGGACACGCGGAGATCGCGGCGCCATCGCCGACCTAATGTTTACACACTGTAGTAATAACCTGAACATGTACTGCGTCAACGTATTTATAAATATGTGCCGCTTTCAGCGATTTCAGCACAATGCATAATAATGTCACCAATGCAACGTTACCTATTAAGTGTATCCTTGTGATATTGTGAATGTGCTGATCGATATGACCTTGTTAAATGAATAATTTTATACACGAATTAAATAGAACTAGTATAACCTGCATCGTCAAATATCAAAACACCTAGTCACCTTTAAATAAATAGCAATATCAGTGACGCTTGCGGACGAGCGAGGCTCGTTCTAATTCGTCTATAAAACCTCAAGAGCCAGGTGATGCCATCTGCCTGGATGTTCCGCTGGAGGTGTCATTCTAGATCAGGCTCAATGCTGTCATGTTAACGTCAGAATAGATAATCACCACACACATCTAAAAGAATATCTATTGTGACCAATAAGCTAGAATATAGCGAGCGAGCTCGAGGCTAAGTCAAAGCCGCGCGGTTCGATCGATCATAAACACAAGCAATGCTTGGTGCAGTCGGTCCGTAGATGGGTGATCATATTGTCATATCAAGTTCTTCGGTGTTTCGGGCAGCCACGATAAACAGAAGGCAGAAAGTCTGACAAATAGTCTTACCAATGGGTATTGGGTTGCCCGGGTAACTGGGTTGTAGAGGTCCGACGGGCGGTCGGTCCATGTAAAACACTGGTTCTCAGCTGCATCCGGTTACACTGGAAGCCGACCCCAACATAGTTGGGAAAAGGCTAGGCAGATGATGTTGCTTGAATAGCTTGGAGTACTAATTGCTAAAGTTTTCATTATAATAATACCTACCCACAAGGTATTAACAATCAATAATGTCCTTGCGAGAGCTAGAGGCTTAGTCAGCAGTACATTAAGTGATAAACCAGTATCTGATATGGCGTTATCGGTGATAAGCAGTCGATCAAGGCACTACAGCACACTGGTAACGCCCGGCGGGGCCCGTGCCGGGCCCGCCGCTCAGCTGGCGTGCGCCCGCCAAGTGGGCCGGATTCATTGCGAATGCATACTGCTATCGATGTCATTACTGTGCTTTGGGGAACTGTCCCAATTTCTCTAACGCTATTATGGTTAGGTACGATTTCATAAATTGGACCCCTATAGGTTATTATCAAGGTTTCCCCGTCCCACCTACATATTATTGGATTAGACAATGATATTTTTGCCATTTCGTCCTTAAGGCATTTCATAAAGTTTCTTGGGTATGAAGAATGTAATTGTTGATCCATGGCGGGGCGGCGCGCAGGTTGCTACGGCAGCAGCACGTGAAGCCCGGCGGCGTCGGAAATGGTATAATGGCACAAAAACACTGGTGCGGTTATCAACGTTCCGCTCTGGTTGGCGTGTCAGCGCCGCGCGCGCTGCTCTCTACGTGATGTATGATGCGCTGCCCCGCACCTCCCGCCCCCCCCCCCCCCCNAACATTTTTATAAATCCTGAAATACATATAGCTTATATAAATATTAGAAATACATAGGCTACTTTTCATCCGGGTACGGGAAGTAGCTCCATCAGAAAGCGAGTGAAACCACAACAATTGGAATTAGATGTGTTAGAAAACTAATTTGTGTGTTAATTATTCAAGGTGTCACATTAGCCGACATAAGAACGATGTGGTCCAAAAGCCACAAGCTGACAGGTGTGCCAGGGTAGGTGCCCCGAGTGGCACGGCACGGCGTGATCCGCTCTACCACGTGACTCATGCTCACCTTTTTTTTTTATATCGATGGAAAATCATCAGTATGATGATTGATGATGACCCCTCCCGCTGTGGGTGACAGCGGAAGGCAGTGTCAGACTTTTACTGACTAAAACCCACCGTGTTCCTTCGGGAGCCCTTTGTGTGCCAGGGCCGCGGTAACTCTTTCGAACAACCCGTAGCCCCGACGGGCTCTGGCCCTAGTGGGCCCCGCAGGGGTTTGCTGACACTCTCTGAGCAGCGCGTGGAACAACGCGCGCCGCCGACAGACTCATGCTCACCTCAAGCCGACATTAGTCTCGCCAGCTCGCAACTCGATAAGCTGCTCTGACAATTTATTCACTCAATGACCCCGTCTGGGTGACAGATTGCCTTCTAGTCCTCCGAACTTAATGGTCTTTTTGAATAGAAGGCCCTGGGACTGGGAAATGCAAATCTCATGAGCAGGCCGTATCGGCTCGAGCCTGTGCGAGTGTGCATGTAGACAAACGCGCTCCTCACGCTGAGCGCGCCCTCTACAGAACTACACTGAGCATCTACTCATTATTATCGATTAGGCTAGAGCTAAACTTACTCAAACATCGGTTTTATTCTGGGAGAGATACGGATAGATGAAACTCGAAACTACCCAACTCATTTCTAATAAGCGCACTTTTGACATCGTTCGCATATAAAACAAATCATGTTTAAAATATAGCTTTCATTTCTGGCCAACACGGAAATTAACGAGCGTCGCAATTAGTGTCAGTTCCAGTAACTGTTATCAGTTCAGCGAGAACTAGTTTAGATCGTTGGCCGAACAGCCGACCGACAGTTACTACTATACACTTTAGTATTTATTCAATTACAGATTTGTACTTGATTATACAATGGAGGTCGACGCTATGGTAGCACAGTAGCCGTTCACAGCCGTTGAACAATAAAGCATGTCCGGCTTACTCAAAACGTTTACTTTCTCTCGCGGGCGCCGACGTATTTCATCAAGACCGCATGGTAATGAATGCAGAGCCATGAGGCGTCGCGATGGATGCGCCCGCGCACGCACACACCACGAGATTACATCGTCTTTATAAGATACCTTTGTACCCGCCTTTGCCCACCCGGATAATAATGACAAGATAAAAGGCGAAAATGAACGAAAAACGAACCGTCTAATATCAGCATTAGACCAGTCAGCAACCAGACATTTCATAACATTATATCTTTCCAAGATTGGGATCACTTCATCGGGCATTTGGTTCTTAGTAACAAGCAGCAATGAATTTATCATTGCAAAAGAACCTTTATAATAAATCTTTAAAATTACTAAACAAGTTGTTGTAACCTTCAATCTAAAGAGTCGATGATGTGGTAGCCGTGAGTCCCCGTGTAGATCACGGGCAAGAGCAACCTTACGGGATTAGCAGACTTCTTGTGATGTGCGTGCGCGCAGTTACATAACGATGCTATTGGATTTCAGCGGTTGGACGGTCGCTCCGGCCTCGCGAGGCTCAGCTCCCCGGTTGGGAAAATTTGAATCTTGTGCCGTGAATTTACGGCGAGAATTCGCGCGTGAATTCACTTTACTAATGTGAAGCCGCCATAAAATATTTCCAAGTGAATCCCTAAAGGACTGATTGCGATTTATTCAGAAGCAATTATGGATTGGTGATACGTCTTTTTATCCTATAGAAGATAACATTATTAATATTGAATACAGTAATGTTGCATCGATCGCTTGGCATGTCACTTGTGAACGCGTTCTACCTGGCTCTGCGTCAGTTTATTACTCGTTATCGCGCTACTTGCGTGACGGCCATCGGAATTCTATCAGTGACGATTTATTTATATACTAAACTATTTAAATGCGTTATTGAACGCGATAAGTTCTAAAGGGACTCAAAATAGGGCCGGTAGCGACTTAGCGTCGTGCCCTCCAGACAGGCTCGCATCGATCGGCCGGCGCGGGCTGGGGGACACCCGGGTGAGTCCGCTGCGCCGTCTGCGTGACTGCGTCCGACTCACTGTCGATGTCGTAGCTACTCCATATGTGTGCACTATAAAGTGACTCATTGAAAGCCAAGTTGTTGATGAAAGTCCACGGACCTTGTAGTTGTAATGGGATAATGTTCGGCGCTGTGCAGACCAACGCGCGTACCGTACAGTGAAGCATAGCGCGCCCGGCTAGCCGACCACCGGATAGGATCCAATAAAATGAACTTATCTGGGTATACGTCACTGATAAGTCAACAATGGCCATTGGCGACAGGACGTTGCGAAGCAGCCACAGCAATATCCAAGTAATTTTATTGTGGCTCAGCGTGGCTCATACGCTTACAAACAATAGCGCTCTTATTTCACCTACCTTGCATATAAAAATAAGAAGCACTTACCTACATTTATTTTGTTTTTCGAATAAAGTTTCAAATATTCGAAAATTAATTCAATTAGTCTTTAGTTATACATATGTCAGCTATATGTATCGGTATGGGGTGGTGGTAGAAATTTTAGAGGTGTCCATAAAAAAGAGAAGCACCACGATCAGTGCGGTCACGTAGTTTAGAAAACATGAACTAAACAGAACAGCGTGTGCAGTATTTTGTGATAAGTAGTGATGTAAGCGGCGCGGACAGGCGCACGGCGCGCACACGTGCCACCGACTCGTGTCGCCTGCTGCGAGTCCGTGCCGCACCACTCTCACCACGGCTACCTCCTGTGGAACAACATATCTGGCTATTATATTCCAGCAGTTAATTCATTTCTTTTCAACAAACGACTACTCGCATTCAGCTTAATGGTAGTTACGCGCCTAAGTTTCGAATGGCATACGTTGCTCTAAGTTGCAGATACCTACCTATATTTAGAAAGAATATTTGACATAGCAAGCATTAATGAAATGTCAATGTCGAATCAAGTTTTATAAATGTCACCGGAAAATAACAAGATCCGTAAGTTTATAAATTTCCTAGTAAATTGATAAACTTTCGTAAGATTCTAAACTGGAGATAAATTATGATTATTTTACGTTCACATTTTCGTAAATTGATAAACTTACTGAAGTCACTCGTAAAATAATAAGTAAGCACTACGCATGATCTGATTGGTTGACTGTCACGTGTCACTTCTCCTTCCTCGCGGCCGCCATTGAAGTCTATGGACACAAGCAGTGCCGCTATGAACATTGACCAATCAGAGAGCAGTGTGTTATTTTACGTATTTCAAAGATGCGTATATTTAAAAGAGCTTCTGTGATTGGTCGAACCATTTAGAATCTTACGAATAGATATCCGTTAGTTTATAAATTTACGGTGTGACATCGGAAATTGATAAATTTACGAAAATAAGGACGTAAAATAATACCAATTTATCTCCCATTTAGAATCCTACGGAAGTTTATAAATTTCCTAGGAAATTTATAAATATACGGATCTTGTTATTTTCCGGTGACATAAATACCCGAAAGAACACGTCTTGCGTATTTATTCCGTGTATGTTGGAAGCGACTATGTGTGAGACATGTGTCGCTCACGTTCTCACATCATGCGATTCTATTATTCTTTTGGGATCCGAACCTCTTATGAAAAACTAAAAAATAACTACGTTAAAAAAAACCGACTTCAAAACTAAAAAGTAAAAAATAAAAAGTTTATTAAAATAATAGGTTTGATGTCGGTGCC
>NWSH02000519.1:218918-241782 GCA_002382865.2 Heliothis virescens
TAATGTTATTATTATTTTTATTTTTGTACGAAAATCATAAAGCGGTTAATATATCTACCTAACAAGTTTTAACTGTGTAGTCCTAATAGTTTCGGAATAAAGTGGCTGTGACATACGGCATACAGACAGACATGAAGAATCTATAAGGGTTCCGTTTTTTGCCATTCGGCTACGGAACCCTAAAAACTAGCCTATGTCCTTATATAGCCCTTATATAGTCCTTATATAGTCCATAGCCTCAGGTTTTAGACTATCTGTGCACTAAACATTTAATTTAGTTCGGTAGTTCTGGTGGGAAAGCCAGACAGAATTGCTTGTCGCTTTGGCCATCAATGATCGACTAGGTGGGGCCGGTCACCCCGTGAGTGTCCCCGTAGTGACGTGTGGTGTCGATGTTCCAGCTGAAGCTGCAGTTCGACGACTCGCTGACGCGCACGTTCGAGTACCCGTCGGAGACGTCGCTGTGCGAGGCGGCGCCGCAGGACGCGCCGCAGCTGGCCGAGTCGCCGCTGCACGCGCCGCTGGCCGCCAACACTCACATCTGTAACTATCCGCCTCCCTCGGCCGCCCAGCGCCATCTCCTTACGCCTACCCGAGATAAACCTTTTGTTATCACTTCAACTAACAGCAAATACGCCATAACTCGTTTCTTATAGTTGAGAGAGTAGAGATGAGAAAGTAATTAAAAAACATCTATTGTAAAAGGATAATTTTTATATTCAGCAATGTCAAATCAACAGCGATGTTTTGAAACGTGAGAAGTAGTTACCTTGGTAGGGGCAGTGACAACAGCGCGATTACTGAGATAAGGCGCGTGGCGCACGTGCGCACTTGAGCAGCTTCGCGTCGGCCGCCAGCCGCCTCCTGCGCCCGCATTATGTAACCGACTTTATTTTTGAGGTAGTGCCTTATTTTCATCAATTTATAATCTAACAGATGATAATACGTTAAATTGTAAACAGTACGGTGCGTTTCACAATATTTAGACAGTTTACAATCTCGCGAGCTCGCAAGATAGATTGTAATCTAACGGCATTTGCAATCGTACGGTGACATAATATACATTATACATGTCACTTAGAGCTTCGCACAATTACCAACTAAGTAAGCACATTCAATTACAATTACCTGTAGGTAAAACTATCAGAAACTTCAACATGAGAGGTTATTTAAAATGTGAACTTTGTTATGCCAATATTGGGAAATCATATTCCAAATTTTACTCCGCGGCATTCATCAAAACTGACATAAGAACTTTCCTACCATATCCATATGTCACCGGAAAATAACAAGATCCGCATATTTATAAACTTCTGTAGGATTCTAAACGGGAGATAAATTGTATTATTTTACTTCCTTATTTTCGTAAATTTATAAACTAACGGATATCTATTCGTAAGATTCTAAATGGTTTGACCAATCACAGAAGAGAAGCTCTTTTAAATATACGCATTTTCGAAATACGTAAAATAACACACTGCTCTCTGATCGGTCAATGTTCATAGCGGCACTGCTTGTGTCCATAGACTTCAATGGCGGCCGCGAGGAAGGAGANTCATGGTCTAGTCACACGCCCAGGTACCCACCTGTCGGCAACCAGCGCCGACCCTGCTTGCCAACTTCTCGAGCAATCCGGTTGTATGATAGGGCCCTGACGGTTTCAAATACTAAGGGTCAATTCACACCGGGACGCGACGCGGCTTTGATGTAGCGCGACGCCGCGCGACGCCTCGCGGCGTCGCGAGACGTATCTTAAAAACAAAGCAAATCGCGAGATGCAGCACCGATCTTGCCCGCCGCGCGTCACCGCTGCGTCAAGATGCGTCGCGCTGCGCCGCGCGGCGCAGGGTCTCGAGGTGCAGCGCAACGTATCTGAATTCTGACAATTAAATGTGTATCGTTTGTGTAGTAAATAAAGTATATTTTGAGTCGCTCTATGTAAAATCTGCATGCAGCGTCGCGTCGCGTCGCGTCTCGGTGTGAATTGACCCTAAGTGACGACACAACGTTTTTCTGCATCTCGTTGGTCTAGAAGTCGCATAGCGTGTCTGTCTGCTGTTCACTGGGTCGGGCGAAATCGCTTTGTGAGTTTTAACTTTCATCAAAGAATTCAGAATGTGGAAGTTAGTATGACACGCACACCTAGGGTTCGGAGACTAGGTCGTAAACGTAGATCCTGCCTGTGTGTCAAATTGCCGTCATTTGTATGCGCAAATATCCTTAAAAGCGTTTTGTTATTAAAAATGCGTATTCTATTAATAATCCTAAACTACGAGAGCGGTTGACTTAGATTATTGGGGTACAGTTCACTTTCAAGTTAATTGCTTCTCTGAAGTTAGCCATTTGGCTCCTTGTGCAGATTCGTGCAGATGTTGTCGAGAAGCTATGTTTGTCCGAAGTTGGCTACTATTGAGAATTGAGACGGTAGTAAAAAGCCAGTTAAATGGCTAACGTTGGTAAAGTAATTTGGCGTTAACGTGGATGAACTAAAATTGTAATGATGGTCAGGTCGCCGAGACTCCGGATGGAAGAGACACGAGAGCGGCCGCACTGCAGCTGCTCTACCTGCTCAAGTACTTCGCGTAGGTTAAGGTGCATCGAGTCATATCTGTAGGTACTTGTCGGCACATTAGTGTCGACGTACAAACGTTATCACTGGCAACCACGCTCGACTGATTAGCTGATAACGACCGCAACTTAACGTTTGACATTTGGAAGCATTTAAATATATATGTATTTTAATATAGTAAGGTGTAGATATAATTAGTCTATGACGGCATAGACAATAGGCATGACGACAGGGTAAAAAATAAGCAAATCCATTTAGTCCATAATTTAGATCATTGCAAAATATTGGACACGTATTTTTTGTTTTTGAAATACTATAAATAATAACAAAGATAATGAGTATTAAAGTTCAGGAGTGGGGGGTCATGACGTCACGCCTATGCAAAAATCGTACGTAGGCGTGACGTCACGCGCAATTTNTATAAATAAAGCGAACGTGAATTCAATATTTTGTTAGTGCAAATATGCACAGTATTTTTATTTGTCATTTTTTTTTTTTTCATTTTGATTATGCAAATAATCCGATGCGTTGTCTAGTTATAAAGGAAGATTCGGGCTTGAGAAGCTTTGACGTTACCGGTGGCTTCGACGTCAGCGGTACAAAGACAAAGACCAGGTGGGTCCTAGCTGCACCAGTCCGACACGGCCCTCCACCGCCAGGGTGGAGGGCAGGACGCGCGTCAACGTCCCTACTCACGAGTTGAGAGTTACGTGCTCCAAAATTGAGCATATAGGCGCGTATTATACGCTTGTAGTGAAACGTCTGTTAACAAGTTCGTTACCACAGTAAACATGCCAGTAGAATGTACCCGGGAACACATAATAATATTGTCTCAAAGCAGTTTGTAATTAAAGTTGCATAACACGAAATATAACATATTAGCTTCTGCCCGCGACTTCGTACGCGGATCATGTCGCTTATGCCAGCAACAACGGGGTCGCCAAAATCAAAGATTTCAGATCTTTGATGTCGAATTCTAAGAGCCCGGGGTAGCGACGGAATACGCGAGGTGATTCGAAATGTTTCAGATCGAAATGGTTTAGATTCCCTTCTTTTATGCAACTGGTTGTTTGTACGTGACGCGTGCGGCCGCAGACGCGGAGCCGGCGGCGCGCGGGCGGCGGCCGGCTGGCGCCGCGCTGCGCCGCGCCGAGGCCTTCGTCTGACGTCACGGCTCGTCCACATCGCGCGACGCCAACCTACAAAAAACTATATTTTTGTATAATTCTCGTTTAATTAACTAATGTAACTTGAGCTTGAATGAACAAGACACTACTTTATTTTACACTCACGTTCATTTGATTACCTGTACGCTGAGAGCCACATAACTTCGACACAAATTGAGTCTAGATGTTTTGCCTACGCCTGCGCTCACGCAGCTTCACGAGTAGAGCTCGAACGATGCGGTTAGGTATTGGTTCCGTGTGCGACCTTCTGCACATAGTACCTACATACATAGAATTGTTATAAATTGGTAAAATGATATCACTCCAACACACAAAACTCATGCTTAGAGTGAGCCAGATGTAGAAATTGTACAATTGACAGCAGTAATCTAGATTAGCTATAAATCTATAAACAATGATAAATTACAATGTATTGAAAACATTTAGAAACCGAACCAGTTTTATGGCTTTCGTATGTAGTTGTAAAGCTTTGTATAAATTGGGCGTTCCAATGTGCAGCGCAGCCGGCACGCGTTCTATACTAGGAATACTGTCTTTCCTGTTTATTTATCTACGCGTAGGTACATTGGAACTCCAAGTCTGTACAAAGCTTCGTAGAATACCGACCGCGCGACGACACTGTCGCTAGCAGTGTGTGTATGCTTGCAGCGTCGGCCGCGCTGTCGCGCTACACGCCGCACAAGACGGCGGGCGCCGCCTTCCAGCTGGGCGTGACGCGGCGGCCGGCGGACGCGGCGCCGGCCGCCGCGCCGGACGACGGCGCGGAGGAGCCGGGCGNTCGCCAACCGGCGCCGACGCCGCGCGCTCCTGGAGCGAGGCGCGCACACACGCCACCGACCTGCTGTTCTAGTCACGCCCAGGTACCCACTCGCCCCTGTCGCCAACCGGCGCCGACGCCGCGCGCTCCTGGAGCGAGGCGCGCACACACGCCACCGACCTGCTGTTCTAGTCACGCCCAGGTACCCACTCGCCCCTGTCGCCAACCGGCGCCGACGCCGCGCGCTCCTGGAGCGAGGCGCGCACACACGCCACCGACCTGCTGTTCTAGTCACGCCCAGGTACCCACTCGCCCCTGTCGCCAACCGGCGCCGACGCCGCGCGCTCCTGGAGCGAGGCGCGCACACACGCCACCGACCTGCTGTTCTAGTCACGCCCAGGTACCCACTCGCCCCTGTCGCCAACCGGCGCCGACGCCGCGCGCTCCTGGAGCGAGGCGCGCACACACGCCACCGACCTGCTGTTCTAGTCACGCCCAGGTACCCACTCGCCCCTGTCGCCAACCGGCGCCGACGCCGCGCGCTCCTGGAGCGAGGCGCGCACACACGCCACCGACCTGCTGTTCTAGTCACGCCCAGGTACCCACTCGCCCCTGTCGCCAACCGGCGCCGACGCCGCGCGCTCCTGGAGCGAGGCGCGCACACACGCCACCGACCTGCTGTTCTAGTCACGCCCAGGTACCCACTCGCCCCTGTCGCCAACCGGCGCCGACGCCGCGCGCTCCTGGAGCGAGGCGCGCACACACGCCACCGACCTGCTGTTCTAGTCACGCCCAGGTACCCACTCGCCCCTGTCGCCAACCGGCGCCGACGCCGCGCGCTCCTGGAGCGAGGCGCGCACACACGCCACCGACCTGCTGTTCTAGTCACGCCCAGGTACCCACTCGCCCCTGTCGCCAACCGGCGCCGACGCCGCGCGCTCCTGGAGCGAGGCGCGCACACACGCCACCGACCTGCTGTTCTAGTCACGCCCAGGTACCCACTCGCCCCTGTCGCCAACCGGCGCCGACGCCGCGCGCTCCTGGAGCGAGGCGCGCACACACGCCACCGACCTGCTGTTCTAGTCACGCCCAGGTACCCACTCGCCCCTGTCGCCAACCGGCGCCGACGCCGCGCGCTCCTGGAGCGAGGCGCGCACACACGCCACCGACCTGCTGTTCTAGTCACGCCCAGGTACCCACTCGCCCCTGTCGCCAACCGGCGCCGACGCCGCGCGCTCCTGGAGCGAGGCGCGCACACACGCCACCGACCTGCTGTTCTAGTCACGCCCAGGTACCCACTCGCCCCTGTCGCCAACCGGCGCCGACGCCGCGCGCTCCTGGAGCGAGGCGCGCACACACGCCACCGACCTGCTGTTCTAGTCACGCCCAGGTACCCACTCGCCCCTGTCGCCAACCGGCGCCGACGCCGCGCGCTCCTGGAGCGAGGCGCGCACACACGCCACCGACCTGCTGTTCTAGTCACGCCCAGGTACCCACTCGCCCCTGTCGCCAACCGGCGCCGATCATGGTCTAGTCACACGCCCAGGTACCCACCTGTCGGCAACCAGCGCCGACCCTGCTTGCCAACTTCTCGAGCAATCCGGTTGTATGATAGGGCCCTGACGGTTTCAAATACTAAGGGTCAATTCACACCGGGACGCGACGCGGCTTTGATGTAGCGCGACGCCGCGCGACGCCTCGCGGCGTCGCGAGACGTATCTTAAAAACAGAGCAAATCGCGAGATGCAGCACCGATCTTGCACGCCGCGCGTCACCGCTGCGTCAAGATGCGTCGCGCTGCGCCGCGCGGCGCAGGGTCTCGAGGTGCAGCGCAACGTATCTGAATTCTGACAATTAAATGTGTATCGTTTGTGTAGTAAATAAAGTATATTTTGAGTCGCTCTATGTAAAATCTGCATGCAGCGTCGCGTCGCGTCGCGTCTCGGTGTGAATTGACCCTAAGTGACGACACAACGTTTTTCTGCATCTCGTTGGTCTAGAAGTCGCATAGCGTGTCTGTCTGCTGTTCACTGGGTCGGGCGAAATCGCTTTGTGAGTTTTAACTTTCATCAAAGAATTCAGAATGTGGAAGTTAGTATGACACGCACACCTAGGGTTCGGAGACTAGGTCGTAAACGTAGATCCTGCCTGTGTGTCAAATTGCCGTCATTTGTATGCGCAAATATCCTTAAAAGCGTTTTGTTATTAAAAATGCGTATTCTATTAATAATCCTAAACTACGAGAGCGGTTGACTTAGATTATTGGGGTACAGTTCACTTTCAAGTTAATTGCTTCTCTGAAGTTAGCCATTTGGCTCCTTGTGCAGATTCGTGCAGATGTTGTCGAGAAGCTATGTTTGTCCGAAGTTGGCTACTATTGAGAATTGAGACGGTAGTAAAAAGCCAGTTAAATGGCTAACGTTGGTAAAGTAATTTGGCGTTAACGTGGATGAACTAAAATTGTAATGATGGTCAGGTCGCCGAGACTCCGGATGGAAGAGACACGAGAGCGGCCGCACTGCAGCTGCTCTACCTGCTCAAGTACTTCGCGTAGGTTAAGGTGCATCGAGTCATATCTGTAGGTACTTGTCGGCACATTAGTGTCGACGTACAAACGTTATCACTGGCAACCACGCTCGACTGATTAGCTGATAACGACCGCAACTTAACGTTTGACATTTGGAAGCATTTAAATATATATGTATTTTAATATAGTAAGGTGTAGATATAATTAGTCTATGACGGCATAGACAATAGGCATGACGACAGGGTAAAAAATAAGCAAATCCATTTAGTCCGTAATTTAGATTATTGCAAAATATTGGACACGTATTTTTTGTTTTTGAAATACTATAAATAATAACAAAGATAATGAGTATTAAAGTTCAGGAGTGGGGGGTCATGACGTCACGCCTATGCAAAAATCGTACGTAGGCGTGACGTCACGCGCAATTTCAATGGTCTATAACTTCGTAATTATCTGTTTAGATGAAAAACGAAAAAATATGTATGCAATATTTTTTTATAATCTAAAAGACGGACTAATTAATTTTTTTTAGTCGTTATGCCTATTAGAGAAGCTGTGAGGCGTGACCGCGGCTCGGCACGCTTGTATTGTGATCGCGCTGTACTCATTCCACATGTCATTCCTACTTTGTATTTAACACTGCTTTACTGACAATTTTATAAAAATTTACAACTTTTTACTAAAATGTTATGACAAACAAACTCAATGTATAAATTGAAGTAAAAAAAGCGTATATTTTTATAGTATTTCTTATGGTATATGATAATGAATGTAAACTGATACAAACATGTGTTTAGATTCGCTTAGTTAGTGAGTATTATTGTAATCGTATCGTCATGCTATGAGCTGTGCCTCGTGTAGCACCGCGTCTTGTTCGGGCACGCTGTAACAGTGTCATATTATATGTTCGTATGTAACGCTTGCGGCCGCGTGTGTGCGGCGCAAGCGCAGGCCGCCCGGCCGACACTTGCCAATGCCTAGTTATATGTATTGTACTTTACGCATATTGTGACATTTAGGTGATTCTTCAATATTGTAGTTTTGTAACTGATATGTACTAATGCAATATATTGCGATTATTCTTTGTAAGTAAACTCAGGTGCGGACCGGTGAGATCTTGATAGTGTTTTAGAGGAAAGTGTACAAAAGACGTTATACCTAATATTTAATCATTACTAGTAGTCGATAGATGAAATCAGATGTCGATGGTCAGCGCAAGCGAGCAGAGCTATCGCACCCTATACCCGACATGTATAGATTCTGAATTGCAATAAAACATGGGAACCGACTCAAACTGACGTTTTATTACACAGCATCCACTACACCGAGATAGAGTAACATAGCACAGCAGCATCACTTGAGCACGACGGTGGGCGGCATCTCGACCATGTAGGAGTAGGTGACGTCCGAGCTCGTGCGCAGCGCCTCCTTGATGGAGCGCTCCGTCGCGAACTGCAGCAGGTACGACATCGCGCCCGCCTGCAACACCCGCAGTCAGCCCGGCCCGCGGCACCCGCAGCCGGCCGCAGCGCCGCCGCCCGCACTTACCTTGGCGCCGCTCGAGCTGGACTTGCGCGTGCCGCCCACCGACTGCTGGCCCGGCAGCTCCTCGGAGCAGCGGTCGTTCAGGAACAGCGTCGCCGCGAAGTCGCGCAGCGCGCCTACCGCCCACTGCGCCCACGCAGAGTCCTGCCAAATCGTTCTTGGAAAACAACCGATTCCAAAACTTACTTTTACAATAAATATTTTAGTTTGTACCTCATAGCAGAAATGTTCGCTCGGCATCCTACGAGGGTGCGAGGGTGTAACGATTGTATTCGCCAAACAACCACAGTGACCGACATGGTTCTACATCTATAGAAAGATAGGCCTTAGGTGGGTCGCATTTACTTCTACACCAAATCTAATCCAAAGCGGTTCAGCCGGCTTTTTTTATCGAAAAAGCGTGACAAACCAAGTCATGTTTATGATATCGATATAGGTTAGCGATATAAGCGGCAGGAAGGAGTGGTGCGGGCTGGTACACGTCAGACGATGGGCATCTGATCGAACGGTTACTCACTCGAGCGAATATAGAGCCCGTGATGGCGTACTGCGTCTGTGCGATGGCCCACACCAGCGCGTCGGGGTCGTCGTCGGGGAAGCCGCACACGGCCAGCACGGGCCCGCGCACCTCCTCGCACATGAGCTCGTGCGTGGGCTCGGGCACCAGGAACACCGTCGGCTCCACGAAGTAGCCCACCGCCGGCTCCGCGCGGCCGCCGCACACGCGCCGCACCGTGCTGTCGGCTGCCGCCCGCTCCAGGTAGCAGCATACCTGGACCCATTTTTAATTCACTAAATTATTTTTACTTTGTTTCACCACACACCACACAATTACCACGAACCAACTTTATGGTTTTAATGAAACTGAAACCGCATCGTTAGATAAGTTTCCTACGATATAGCTAGATGGAAAAAAAACCGACTTCACAAAAAAACACTGAAAGGTATAGAATAGAATAGAAGTTGCTGTCTACAGGTATGTTGACTGTGTTTATTTTGCCACCGACTTCTAGAGCCATGTGAAAAGCTTTATTTTATTCCTTTCAGTGTTTTTTTGTGAAGTCGGTTTTTTTGTAAAAATGTTTTTTATTTTATGCTTTTCAGTTTTCGGGCCTAAAACTATGTATAATATCTTTAATACCCATCCCCACCCGCAGTGACAGTCGGTCCCGTAATTATATCATCGATATAGAATATCAAGTTTTCACCTATGAAATTTGAAGAGTTCTCTCGATTTCTCCAGGATCCCATCATCAGATCCTGGTCTCCTTACCATGGGACCACATGTGAAGTATACACTTTGAAACAAAAAAAAAATTGAAAATCGGTCCCGCCATCATCAAGTAATCGATGAACATACATTAAAAAAAAGATACTGTGGGAGAACCTCCTCCTTTTTCGGAAGTCGGTTAAAAACCTTATAGTATGCGTCCTGCGAAGCGAGCGCTGACGTAAAACATCTGTAGTCGAGCGGGTGGCAGACCACGAGCGACTGCGCCACCTGCGCGAGCGCTTGCGTGAAGCGGTCCAGCACCGATTCGGCCACGAAGACGCGCGAGCACGACGTCGCCTTCTGCCCCGCCATCTCGAACGCCGCCCGCGCCGT
The DNA here is from genome assembly GCA_002382865.2 of Heliothis virescens. Lineage (NCBI taxonomy): Eukaryota > Metazoa > Arthropoda > Insecta > Lepidoptera > Noctuidae > Heliothis > Heliothis virescens. The sequence goes on from NWSH02000519.1 coordinate 229,110, forward strand.
GCACGCCACGGCATTGGACAGGTTGGCGGAGGAGTGCACCACGTGGAAGTTCTTCCCGCTGCCGGTGCCAACAACACGAGGAAACCGGAGATAACTATGTATGTGTTCACCGACTGTGCGCCATATATGTTCTAGTGTGCGTGTCGTACCGCCGAACGATATACCTGCCAGGTCCGTGTTGGAGCATACCGCTTCTAAGAATCGGTTCTCCTCGGCGGGCACGAAGTTGATGACGCCGGGAGGCAGCCCCGCGCATTGCAGGCACTCGAGCACGCGGTAGCACGCCAGCACCGAGTGGTCGCTAGGCTTCCAGACCACACAGTTGCCTAATATCGTTGGTATGATCGCCAGCTGTGCGGCGTGAGCGAGCGAATTGTACGGCGTGATGGCCGCCCAGAATCCCTCAAGGCCATGGTACTGGTTGTGATTGATGGCCTGCTCGCCACCGTCGATCACACTATTGCCCTTGGTGAGCTCCCTCATGAAGTAGCATCCGAACCGCAGGTAATCAATCAGTTGACACATGTTGAGCTCCGCCTGGATCGCCGTCATACCCTGTCCGATGATGGCGGCCGCGATGACGCGCTGGCGGAACACGCCGGCCAGCAGATCGGTGGCGCGCTCCAGCACGCCGCAGCGGTCGTCCACCGACGTGCGCTCCCAGCTGGGCTGGCAGGCCGTAGCCATCTCCATCGCCGTCGTGATGGTATCCGGCCAAGCGCGATGGTAGTACGCGGCAATTTGCTGATGGTCAAACGGCATAGGCTGCACGCAACAATCCCCGGAATTGCTTTTCTCCGGGCCAATGATGAGCGGGATAGTCTCAGGGCTGCGGCTGAGCGTGGTGAGCTCGTGCGTGAGGCTGATGCGTTCGCGAGTGCCGGCGCAATGCTCGAGCACGCGCTCGTTGCGCGGCGCCTTGGGGAACACGGAGCACTGCGGCTGCAGCGCCGACGCCGGCCGCGCCGAGCGCGCCACCAGCCGCACCTGCACCACGCCGCACAGCCGGCACACTACGCGCAGCTCTATTGACGTCACTCGCAACATGCTCGCAGAATTCACTATTTCACTCTACACTATAATTTTGAATTTTAAACCTACCGAAACTTTCTGCTAAACGACTTTTTTAGTATGTCAAAAAAAGAAGTTCTGTTTGGTTTTGTGACCATCATAGTGTGGTTATTGACACTTTGTTCGGAAGCAAAGAGGTTAGTTAGGATATTCACTTATCGTAAACAAATAAAACAGAACGAGGCTACAGTACCTAAATAATTCGGCATCATGATTCCGGTGCACCTGCTGGAGATGGAGGGATAAAGCAATGTATTACAATAATTACAGTACTTACAGTATACAATGAAATGACTTGCCTAGCATAAAATCCTATCCTGAGTACTAACCTTTCTGCTATACTTAATGCTATAAAGTATGTGAGAATGTATGTATGTTTGTTACGCTTTTACGTAAAAAATACTGAACGGATTTTGATGAAACTTGGCAGTAATATAACTTATATATCAGCGAACATACATATAGGCTTTTTATCTGGGTGCTGATGGAAGAAACCACTGGCGGAAGCTAGTGCTAATTAATAAAGGGATTTTTGTACCCTAAAAGCTCCGAAAATACTGGACCGATTTGAAAAATTCTCTGTTGGGAAGCTAGATTATCCTCGAGTAGCTTACATAGGTTATATTTTGCCCGGGTACGGGAAAACAGTTAATCACTAGTGGCTTCGCTGAAACAGGTAGCAGGGGCTGAGGCCATGCTCGAAATTTACTTCCGGAACGACATCGATGTTTACAACAACAGGTTACTGTGTCGATGTCTAATAAAATAAGGTGAATGCGACCACTAGAAGCGGGAAATTCAAATATAAAATGGTTTTTTCATGTTTTACCTAAGTTAACATTCAATATGAGGCGTGATCTTATGATTGGCGGTTATAATATCCCACAAAGTAATTTCTGATGTCCTTNATCTGATCGAACGGTTACTCACTCGAGCGAATATAGAGCCCGTGATGGCGTACTGCGTCTGTGCGATGGCCCACACCAGCGCGTCGGGGTCGTCGTCGGGGAAGCCGCACACGGCCAGCACGGGCCCGCGCACCTCCTCGCACATGAGCTCGTGCGTGGGCTCGGGCACCAGGAACACCGTCGGCTCCACGAAGTAGCCCACCGCCGGCTCCGCGCGGCCGCCGCACACGCGCCGCACCGTGCTGTCGGCTGCCGCCCGCTCCAGGTAGCAGCATACCTGGACCCATTTTTAATTCACTAAATTATTTTTACTTTGTTTCACCACACACCACACAATTACCACGAACCAACTTTATGGTTTTAATGAAACTGAAACCGCATCGTTAGATAAGTTTCCTACGATATAGCTAGATGGAAAAAAAACCGACTTCACAAAAAAACACTGAAAGGTATAGAATAGAATAGAAGTTGCTGTCTACAGGTATGTTGACTGTGTTTATTTTGCCACCGACTTCTAGAGCCATGTGAAAAGCTTTATTTTATTCCTTTCAGTGTTTTTTTGTGAAGTCGGTTTTTTTGTAAAAATGTTTTTTATTTTATGCTTTTCAGTTTTCGGGCCTAAAACTATGTATAATATCTTTAATACCCATCCCCACCCGCAGTGACAGTCGGTCCCGTAATTATATCATCGATATAGAATATCAAGTTTTCACCTATGAAATTTGAAGAGTTCTCTCGATTTCTCCAGGATCCCATCATCAGATCCTGGTCCTCTTACCATGGGACCACATGTGAAGTATACACTTTGAAACAAAAAAAAAATTGAAAATCGGTCCCGCCATCATCAAGTAATCGATGAACATACATTAAAAAAAAGATACTGTGGGAGAACCTCCTCCTTTTTCGGAAGTCGGTTAAAAACCTTATAGTATGCGTCCTGCGAAGCGAGCGCTGACGTAAAACATCTGTAGTCGAGCGGGTGGCAGACCACGAGCGACTGCGCCACCTGCGCGAGCGCTTGCGTGAAGCGGTCCAGCACCGATTCGGCCACGAAGACGCGCGAGCACGACGTCGCCTTCTGCCCCGCCATCTCGAACGCCGCCCGCGCCGTGCACGCCACGGCATTGGACAGGTTGGCGGAGGAGTGCACCACGTGGAAGTTCTTCCCGCTGCCGGTGCCAACAACACGAGGAAACCGGAGATAACTATGTATGTGTTCACCGACTGTGCGCCATATATGTTCTAGTGTGCGTGTCGTACCGCCGAACGATATACCTGCCAGGTCCGTGTTGGAGCATACCGCTTCTAAGAATCGGTTCTCCTCGGCGGGCACGAAGTTGATGACGCCGGGAGGCAGCCCCGCGCATTGCAGGCACTCGAGCACGCGGTAGCACGCCAGCACCGAGTGGTCGCTAGGCTTCCAGACCACACAGTTGCCTAATATCGTTGGTATGATCGCCAGCTGTGCGGCGTGAGCGAGCGAATTGTACGGCGTGATGGCCGCCCAGAATCCCTCAAGGCCATGGTACTGGTTGTGATTGATGGCCTGCTCGCCACCGTCGATCACACTATTGCCCTTGGTGAGCTCCCTCATGAAGTAGCATCCGAACCGCAGGTAATCAATCAGTTGACACATGTTGAGCTCCGCCTGGATCGCCGTCATACCCTGTCCGATGATGGCGGCCGCGATGACGCGCTGGCGGAACACGCCGGCCAGCAGATCGGTGGCGCGCTCCAGCACGCCGCAGCGGTCGTCCACCGACGTGCGCTCCCAGCTGGGCTGGCAGGCCGTAGCCATCTCCATCGCCGTCGTGATGGTATCCGGCCAAGCGCGATGGTAGTACGCGGCAATTTGCTGATGGTCAAACGGCATAGGCTGCACGCAACAATCCCCGGAATTGCTTTTCTCCGGGCCAATGATGAGCGGGATAGTCTCAGGGCTGCGGCTGAGCGTGGTGAGCTCGTGCGTGAGGCTGATGCGTTCGCGAGTGCCGGCGCAATGCTCGAGCACGCGCTCGTTGCGCGGCGCCTTGGGGAACACGGAGCACTGCGGCTGCAGCGCCGACGCCGGCCGCGCCGAGCGCGCCACCAGCCGCACCTGCACCACGCCGCACAGCCGGCACACTACGCGCAGCTCTATTGACGTCACTCGCAACATGCTCGCAGAATTCACTATTTCACTCTACACTATAATTTTGAATTTTAAACCTACCGAAACTTTCTGCTAAACGACTTTTTTAGTATGTCAAAAAAAGAAGTTCTGTTTGGTTTTGTGACCATCATAGTGTGGTTATTGACACTTTGTTCGGAAGCAAAGAGGTTAGTTAGGATATTCACTTATCGTAAACAAATAAAACAGAACGAGGCTACAGTACCTAAATAATTCGGCATCATGATTCCGGTGCACCTGCTGGAGATGGAGGGATAAAGCAATGTATTACAATAATTACAGTACTTACAGTATACAATGAAATGACTTGCCTAGCATAAAATCCTATCCTGAGTACTAACCTTTCTGCTATACTTAATGCTATAAAGTATGTGAGAATGTATGTATGTTTGTTACGCTTTTACGTAAAAAATACTGAACGGATTTTGATGAAACTTGGCAGTAATATAACTTATATATCAGCGAACATACATATAGGCTTTTTATCTGGGTGCTGATGGAAGAAACCACTGGCGGAAGCTAGTGCTAATTAATAAAGGGATTTTTGTACCCTAAAAGCTCCGAAAATACTGGACCGATTTGAAAAATTCTCTGTTGGGAAGCTAGATTATCCTCGAGTAGCTTACATAGGTTATATTTTGCCCGGGTACGGGAAAACAGTTAATCACTAGTGGCTTCGCTGAAACAGGTAGCAGGGGCTGAGGCCATGCTCGAAATTTACTTCCGGAACGACATCGATGTTTACAACAACAGGTTACTGTGTCGATGTCTAATAAAATAAGGTGAATGCGACCACTAGAAGCGGGAAATTCAAATATAAAATGGTTTTTTCATGTTTTACCTAAGTTAACATTCAATATGAGGCGTGATCTTATGATTGGCGGTTATAATATCCCACAAAGTAATTTCTGATGTCCTTGTTTAACTCCGAAACTTCTAACAATTTAAATGTTACTCGATGAACTTTTTATTGCGAGATATCATAGTATAACGAGTAACATAGTCCGTATCACTCCCCCAGTGGATAGTATCCACAACAGAACATAATTTATATGTTCTGTGGTATCCTCTACCCTTCCGACCTATATCGTCGTTCCACCGTGCACGTGCAATAGGCATGGGCGTTTTTGGATTTTTTCGCAACGAGGTCTCATATTAAATGTTAACTTAAAAAATGAAAAAAACTTTTTATATTTGAATTTCCCGCTTCCAGGCGACGCATTCACCAAGAACAAATAGAAAAGAAATATTACATTCTGAATCCTGCTCTCATACCTACCTACACTGAAATTCAGAAACTGAGTCTGAGAAAAAGAGAACATTCATTATGATATTTTTTCCAAGACCGAGAACATTACTCCGTCTACGAACAGTGCATTCAATACTATGCGGCTATGCGCCACTGTGCGCGGCTACATGCGCATTGCTTCTCTCTCTGCTTCGATTCGGTCGAGGTCGAGGCTTCCTTTATTCAATAACTAAAAAAACGTCACCCCAAGAAGCTTTGTCTGGCCCCCGCAGGCTGGGAGTAGTTATCTGTGGTCTGTTACAAGCTGAGTGCTGAATGGTGAAAAAAATTTTTACCTAATCTCAGAAAAAAACTTCCTACTATCGATTTTAGAAAAATTGGTTTCTCAACAATCTTCATTAAAAAAATTATACTGAATTAAGTAAAACCTTATATAAAACCCTTTCGATGTTGAAGGAATAAGTGTGTAATATATCATATTGTAAAATGCCAACCTACAGGTGCCACTCTTTCCACTGCAAACAAAATGTAATAGATCAGTGAAGGTCACAGATTCTGTGGAAACTAATATCGACGTCAGTTACCGTATCCGCGCGTTTGTGAACGACACAGTTTACGTAACGAGAGATTGACATTACTTTTCACGAATAAGGTGAATAAAATTCTTATTACACCAAGGGAAAGAATTCACGGGCTACACCAAGATGTTAAGCGTATGGACGAGGACGACCCGCGCCGGGCGCGTTATGGAGCGCTCGCTGTCTAGCATCGTGGAACTGCCCAAATTCCAAGACTTTTGCGTACAGAATGAACCAGTGCTGGAGTACCGAGAGGGCAGCGGCGAGCGCGCCGCCCTGGCCGCAGAGCTCAAGGAGACCGCCGCCGTCACGGAGGAGGTGCCTATCGTGATCGGCGGTGAGAGTATCCGGGAAGGTGAGCCGCGGTTTCAAGTGATGCCACACGATCATTCCAAGAAAATTGCCAAGTTCTATTACGCGAGTGAAAAAACCATACAAAAGGCGATTAAAGTGTCTGTCGACGCCCAGGCGCGCTGGGATCGCACGCCGCTGCAGGAACGTATCTGTATCTGGCAGAATGCTGCCGAGTTGATGGCTGGTGCTCACAGGCAAAAGCTCAACGCTGCCACTATGCTGGGACAGTCTAAGAGCGTCATCCAAGCTGAAATTGATTCTGCAGCGGAACTCATTGACTTCTTCAGATTCAATGTGTACTTCTTAAAAGAGAATGCCAAGTACCAACCTATTTCTGAAAACCCTTCAGTCACAAGAAACTCTCTTCGTTTCCGTGGTATTGATGGCTTCATTGCAGCTATTAGTCCCTTCAACTTTACAGCTATTGGTGGTAACTTGGCCTATACACCTGCTCTCATGGGTAATGGTGTAGTCTGGAAACCCTCAGACACAGCTCTTTTATCTAACTGGAGGATCTTTAACATAATGCGTGAAGCAGGACTTCCAGATGGAGTTGTTAACTTTGTTCCAGCAGATGGACCTACTTTTGGACGCACAATTACATCATCTTCTGACCTGGCAGGTATCAACTTTACTGGTTCTGTGCCAACATTTAACTGGCTTTGGAATGAAGTTGGGAAAAACCTTAGTCGTTATCGTAACTATCCCAGACTGATTGGAGAGTGTGGAGGGAAAAATTATCACTTTGTGCATCCTTCGGCTGATATACAATCTGTGGTCACAGCCACCATTCGGTCTGCATTTGAATACAATGGACAAAAATGTTCAGCCTGCTCAAGAATTTATGTTCCCAAATCTCTTGCTGAGCCAATTAAGAATGGCTTAATTCAAGAGCGTTCCAAATTGAAGATAGGTGATCCGACCGACTTCAAAGTATTTGCTGCAGCTGTCATTGATGATAAAGCCTTCAATAGAATCACCGGCTACATAAAAAATGCCAAGAACAACTCCAAAAATAAAATAATTGCTGGNTACTCGATGAACTTTTTATTGCGAGATATCATAGTATAACGAGTAACATAGTCCGTATCACTCCCCCAGTGGATAGTATCCACAACAGAACATAATTTATATGTTCTGTGGTATCCTCTACCCTTCCGACCTATATCGTCGTTCCACCGTGCACGTGCAATAGGCATGGGCGTTTTTGGATTTTTTCGCAACGAGGTCTCATATTAAATGTTAACTTAAAAAATGAAAAAAACTTTTTATATTTGAATTTCCCGCTTCCAGGCGACGCATTCACCAAGAACAAATAGAAAAGAAATATTACATTCTGAATCCTGCTCTCATACCTACCTACACTGAAATTCAGAAACTGAGTCTGAGAAAAAGAGAACATTCATTATGATATTTTTTCCAAGACCGAGAACATTACTCCGTCTACGAACAGTGCATTCAATACTATGCGGCTATGCGCCACTGTGCGCGGCTACATGCGCATTGCTTCTCTCTCTGCTTCGATTCGGTCGAGGTCGAGGCTTCCTTTATTCAATAACTAAAAAAACGTCACCCCAAGAAGCTTTGTCTGGCCCCCGCAGGCTGGGAGTAGTTATCTGTGGTCTGTTACAAGCTGAGTGCTGAATGGTGAAAAAAATTTTTACCTAATCTCAGAAAAAAACTTCCTACTATCGATTTTAGAAAAATTGGTTTCTCAACAATCTTCATTAAAAAAATTATACTGAATTAAGTAAAACCTTATATAAAACCCTTTCGATGTTGAAGGAATAAGTGTGTAATATATCATATTGTAAAATGCCAACCTACAGGTGCCACTCTTTCCACTGCAAACAAAATGTAATAGATCAGTGAAGGTCACAGATTCTGTGGAAACTAATATCGACGTCAGTTACCGTATCCGCGCGTTTGTGAACGACACAGTTTACGTAACGAGAGATTGACATTACTTTTCACGAATAAGGTGAATAAAATTCTTATTACACCAAGGGAAAGAATTCACGGGCTACACCAAGATGTTAAGCGTATGGACGAGGACGACCCGCGCCGGGCGCGTTATGGAGCGCTCGCTGTCTAGCATCGTGGAACTGCCCAAATTCCAAGACTTTTGCGTACAGAATGAACCAGTGCTGGAGTACCGAGAGGGCAGCGGCGAGCGCGCCGCCCTGGCCGCAGAGCTCAAGGAGACCGCCGCCGTCACGGAGGAGGTGCCTATCGTGATCGGCGGTGAGAGTATCCGGGAAGGTGAGCCGCGGTTTCAAGTGATGCCACACGATCATTCCAAGAAAATTGCCAAGTTCTATTACGCGAGTGAAAAAACCATACAAAAGGCGATTAAAGTGTCTGTCGACGCCCAGGCGCGCTGGGATCGCACGCCGCTGCAGGAACGTATCTGTATCTGGCAGAATGCTGCCGAGTTGATGGCTGGTGCTCACAGGCAAAAGCTCAACGCTGCCACTATGCTGGGACAGTCTAAGAGCGTCATCCAAGCTGAAATTGATTCTGCAGCGGAACTCATTGACTTCTTCAGATTCAATGTGTACTTCTTAAAAGAGAATGCCAAGTACCAACCTATTTCTGAAAACCCTTCAGTCACAAGAAACTCTCTTCGTTTCCGTGGTATTGATGGCTTCATTGCAGCTATTAGTCCCTTCAACTTTACAGCTATTGGTGGTAACTTGGCCTATACACCTGCTCTCATGGGTAATGGTGTAGTCTGGAAACCCTCAGACACAGCTCTTTTATCTAACTGGAGGATCTTTAACATAATGCGTGAAGCAGGACTTCCAGATGGAGTTGTTAACTTTGTTCCAGCAGATGGACCTACTTTTGGACGCACAATTACATCATCTTCTGACCTGGCAGGTATCAACTTTACTGGTTCTGTGCCAACATTTAACTGGCTTTGGAATGAAGTTGGGAAAAACCTTAGTCGTTATCGTAACTATCCCAGACTGATTGGAGAGTGTGGAGGGAAAAATTATCACTTTGTGCATCCTTCGGCTGATATACAATCTGTGGTCACAGCCACCATTCGGTCTGCATTTGAATACAATGGACAAAAATGTTCAGCCTGCTCAAGAATTTATGTTCCCAAATCTCTTGCTGAGCCAATTAAGAATGGCTTAATTCAAGAGCGTTCCAAATTGAAGATAGGTGATCCGACCGACTTCAAAGTATTTGCTGCAGCTGTCATTGATGATAAAGCCTTCAATAGAATCACCGGCTACATAAAAAATGCCAAGAACAACTCCAAAAATAAAATAATTGCTGGTGGTGAATTTGATGACAGCAAGGGCTACTTTGTACAGCCCACTATTATTGAAACCTCAGATCCACATGATAAACTAATGACTGAAGAAATCTTTGGGCCCGTGCTTACTATGTATGTCTATGATGACCGTGATGTTGACAAGACAATGGCTCTCATTGGATCATCAACCAAGTTTGCATTAACAGGAGCAGTATTTGCAATGGATAAAACTTTCTTGCAAAAGGCTCTTGATGAGCTGAAGATGACAGCTGGGAACTTCTATATAAATGATAAATCAACAGGATCAGTGGTCGGGCAGCAACCATTCGGCGGTGGTCGCATGTCTGGCACAAATGACAAGGCAGGTGGGCCTGGCTATGTGATGCGCTGGACCACACCCCAGTCAATCAAAGAGACCTTCGTGCCCCTGCGCGATATTGACTACCCCTACATGCGGGACTAAACACAGCAAATAAAATACCCTTAGAAGATTAAACTATCAGTACAATAATAATAACCACAAACATATTCAAGAAATAATTTATCAATATAACCTACTTAAGGTTGCCGAATAATTAGGCTTAACAGATGTTCTAATGTAATGTTTTCTCACAATGTAACTACAAAGTATTATTACTTTATCTATTGATTAGATAATTAGAGATTTCAAATAACTATAATAGGGTAAATGAAAGTAACAATAATTTACAATAAATATACACAAGAACAATGGGTGTATAATTCGTAAAAGATTTTGCTTGTGTATAATGTTGTAAACAACAATGAATAGGATTACCTGTTATGTGAAGTAGGTAGATGCACTTACTGCATTAGAGTTGTTGATTGTAATGGCCACACGATGTAACTATTTGTGTAACTTGTGTCTACAGTGGCGTCTGTCCGCGCTCGCTATCGCCCTGTGACTGTCTCTTATCAATTCTTATTTGCTCTTAGTTCTTATCAGTAACTATTTTATTTATGTAATACATATTTGATTTCCAGCTTTGCCTGCTCTCTGCCTCTAATAATTGCATTTATGCTTTTTGTTAACTTACTACTACTTGTTTGTTGTTTAGAGATAACCATTGTTTGTTAATTAGTTTATCATTTCAGGTGCTAGTTCCTGTTACTTGTTTACCTATAGGTATGACTAAGTTGATCTTTAATTCCAATAAAATATAATATATGAATAAGGATTTCGTTTTATTTAAGACTAGCTTCCGCCAGCGGTTTCACCCGCGTCCCGTGGGAACTACTCCGCGCACCCGGATAAAAAGTATATCTATCTAACACTGAAAGAATTTTTCAAATCGGACCAGTAGTTCCTGAGATTAGCGCTTTCAAACAAACAAACTCTTCAGCTTTATAATATTAGTATAGATTAAATAGTCTTAATCATCAACATTATTTATTTGGATAAAGATTAATATTATTACGTTGGTACAACTCTTAACAAATAATGCAATCATTTCCACCAAAGATTACCATAAAAACGGTTCTAGAGAGTTAATCTTAAAAGATAAACATATACTGTCGCGGACATTTTTTTAGCTCGTTTCAAGAGGAATAATTCTTTTGTACATATATTTTTGGTATCTTGAACCGTTTTCGCAGCGCACGCAACGAAAGCCCTCAAGGGTGAATATTTCTTCCCGTTTTTTCCACATTTTCCCTTATTTCTTCGCTCCTAATAGTTGCAGCGTGATGTTATATAGCCTAAAGCCTTCCTCGATAAATGGGCTATTTAAAACTGAAAGAATTTTTCAAATCGGACCAGTAGTTCCTGAGATTAGTGCGTTCAAACAAACAAACAAACAAACTCTTCAGCTTTTTAATATTAGTATAGATTTAAAGTTTATAATTAGGTAGTATGCCTACCTAATTATAAACTTTAAATTTACAAAATAAATCTAATCAGGTAAATCTGGAGGTCGGTCGTCTTATCTCGCGAAGTCGATCATCACTCTTATCGTCATGTTAAGACAGAGTTTAAGGTGCATGCGACGACTAGAAGCGGGAAATTCAAATATCAAATGGTTTTTTCATGTTTTACCTAAGTTAACATTCAATATGAGGCGTGATCTTATGATTGGCGGTTATAATATCCCACAAAGTAATTTCTGATGTCCTTGTTTAACTCCAAAACTTCTTACAAATTAAATNAAATGGTTTTTTCATGTTTTACCTAAGTTAACATTCAATATGAGGCGTGATCTTATGATTGGCGGTTATAATATCCCACAAAGTAATTTCTGATGTCCTTGTTTAACTCCGAAACTTCTTACAAATTAAATAACTCTGTAAAAAACGTTTTATTGCGAAATATCATAGTTTCGTCAGTTTATAGTTCATAATAAGAAGTTTAGGGTAAATACACCCCTGGGTATTCGAAAATAGTATTGTTATTTAGTAGGTACGCTTAGGTCTGAGTTTTACGAAACTCGCGTGGAGTTCAGAATTTTGATAAATGTGAATATTTGTACATACTTGATAGGTACTTATGTGAATTTTCAGCCATAACCTGTATTAAATGGAAATGGATATGCCCACAACCTTCTTTGAGAGCGACGCCTGGAAGCGGGAAATCTATCTATAACATAATTATAATAAAATTGTAGACAGAGCTGTGTCTTCACATTGAATATTTTTTCAAAAATAATTGTGTTATGCATTATTTGTATTGTAATGTTGGTAGGTAGGCGTGGTAATAAAACAACGGACTACATGGTAAACCAATCAAGATATGTCTCGAGTGACTCGAATGACTCCCTTTATTGGGTAATTATATCAATAGTATTTATACTTAAAGCTACGTGCTCTTATCCTAGAGTACTTAATTTCCTTATAAAAATTAATTACTACACAGTACACACTGCTTACTAAGGTGACGTGATTGAACGCACTTAAGGTGCATTCGACCACTAGAAGCGGGAAATTCAAATCGCATCTAGTGGTCGCATTCACCTTAATAATATTATCTACTTTAGGCCGTTCCCAATAACCTATCTTTCTCTGGATTTGCTTACTGGAGATAGAATTTTGACATTAGCGCCATACAAGTAATGTCAAATT
>NWSH02000519.1:241882-258604 GCA_002382865.2 Heliothis virescens
GGCATTTCCTGTTGACTTACAAAAATGAGAGATCTGAAACATCTCGAATCGTCTCGCGCATCCGGCGCATCCCGTTGTTTCCTCGGGCTCTTAGAATTCGACATCAGACGTTTCAGATTTGATTTTGACAACCCGTTGTCGCTGGCATAAGCGACATGATCCGCGTACGAAGTCGCTGGCAGAAGCTAGTACTTTAATATTATAAAGCTGAAGAGTTTGTTTGTTTGTTTGAACGCGCTAATCTCAGGAACTACTGGTCCCATTTGAAAAATTCTTTCAGTGTTAGATAGCCCATTTATCGAGGAAGGCTACTTTTTATCCGGGTGCGCCGAGTAGTTCTATATAATATATAAGTTTATAAAAAGTTTATATTAGTATAGTAGTAGTAACTACCTCGTTGGTCTAGTTGTCGCATAGCCGACTGCTGTGCACAAGGTCTCGGGTTCGAATCACGAGATTTTTTTATGATAGAAAATTTTTAAACTTAAATTTGCTAAATATTTTACTTAAATATATTTCTGAAATAGTAAACAAACGAGAAACTATGAAAATAAGATATTTTTAACCGACTTCCCAAAAAGGAGGAGGTTCTCAATTCGACCGACTCTTTTTTTTAGGGTTCCGTAGCCGAATGGCAAAAAACGGAACCCTTATAGATTCGTTCTGTCTGTCTGTCTGTCTGTCTGTCTGTCTGTCTGTCTGTCCGTCCGTCCGTATGTCACAGCCACTTTATTCCGAAACTATTAAGACTACACAGTTAAAACTTGGTAGGTAGATGTATTCTATTAACCGCTTTAGGATTTTCGTACAAAAATAACAAAATAATAATATTAGGGGGGGCTCCCCATACATGAAACTGAAACTAAAAATATTTTTTTTCATCAAACCTATACGTGTGGGGTGTCTATGGATAGGTCTTAAAAAATGAGATTGAAGTTCCTAAAACCATTTTTTCTCAAAGTCAATCATTTTAGAGTAATACACTTTCAAAGTGCTAAAATGTGTGTCCCCCCCCCTGTAATTTCTAAACTACCAAAGTGAAAAATCTGAAAAAAATATATGTTATAGATCTTAATAAAAACTATCAACCAAAATTGGTTTGAACGAAATACAGTCAGTAGTTTTTGAGTTATAGCACTTTTTCAGTAACCGCAAACTATAACTTTGTTATTCATATATTTGTATGAAAAACAAAGTAATTTTTAATAGGTACGTTTATTTTTCATAGATAATGGAACGGAACCCTTCGTGCGCGAGTCCGACTCGCACTTGGCCGGTTTTTTTATGTATGTTCACCGATTACTCGAAGATGGCTGGACCGATATTCAAAATTCTTTTTTTGTTTGAAAGGGTGTTCTTCACAGGTGGTCCCATGGTAAGGAGACCAGGATTTGATGATGGGATCCTGGATAAATCGAGAGAAGTCTTCAAATTTCATACGCTTTTTTACGTCGATGATATTATTACCGGAGCGACTGTCACTGTGGGTGGGTGGGTATGGGTATTAAATATATTATAGTTTTAGGCCCGAAATCTGAAAAGCATAAAATAAAAAACTTTTTAGAAAAAAAACAAAACCGACTTCCCAAAAAACACTGAATGGGATAAAAAAAATTAAACTTTTCACATGGCTCTAGAAGTCGGTGGCAAAATAAACACAGCCAACAGACCTGCAGACACCGACTTCTAGAGCCATGTGAAAAGTTTAATTTTTTTATCCCATTCAGTGTTTTTTTGTGAAGTCGGTTTTGTTTTTTTACAGTCAATATTTAATAGAATTTAAAGATATAGAATCATCTTATCTCTCATCATCTAATAACCAATATTAATGATACTTAAACAAGAAACAATCAATTTACTTGCTGTTGTTATACTTTAATAAAGATAAAAACAAACTTCTTCGCTTCTTATCGAGTGAGCTGCAGCTTTAATCACCTGACAAGCCCTAGTGTCAGAGTTTTCTCTAATCTGCCTGACGGTCTCTGACGTGGAATTATAACTACGACTGCTACTGAGTAACAATCGAGGACGACGGCTTTACGTGCCCTCCCGGGCACGGCGGTGTAACGCCGCCAACTTCCAAACTCCAGGCTGCTTTTGTGAATGCTTCTAATACCCACAATGCGATTTCGGCCTGGCCCGGGAATCGAACCAAAGACCCGTGGCACGGCAGTCGCACTATGCGACCACTAGACCAACGAGGCAAAACAAACTAAGAATGACTTTAAAACCATTTTTTTATTCCGGGGAACAAAATTCGTAACTTCTATCGCAGTGCGCCACCTGAAAACATTGACGTAGACCACTATTTTTTTTGCATGAATAAAGCTTTCCTATGGGGTCAACGATTAATAGTACAGGAGCTTAAAATTTTATTTGGCGCCACCTGTACATATCTACGTACACCTAAAACTACTTAAAAGCCATGGAATTAGTAAGAACTACGTGCAACTGAAAGGTTCACTGTGCATGGAAGCACGAGCCGAGTGAGAGGTCTTAAACCTTTGTTTGTCTCTTTCTATTATAGTGTGACAAAAAAACAAAACGCCATATTGTTTTTGTGGATTGGACAACTGGATTCTACCATCTTACCTAATCTTGCCACATGTAGAAGTAATAAAAATTTCCAAACCATAAAATACGAAGACTTTGATCTATCTGTCCCTACGAGATATTGCATTTATTGTTAGTGTACTTTTACATTGCTTACAAATAAGTCTCGTATAATATTCATTGACAAAAATAGTTTTCTGCGAAAACAAAATCTTGAAAATTTATTGCCATTGTATCAAATATTTCACATGGCAACTGTGCGAAAGAGACACACGAAGATAAAAGAAGTCTCATGTTGTTTCGTTTCTCTGGAAAGATATTGGTAATTAAAAAAACACTTTGTGACCACAACAATAAGGTTCAATTTGATATGTCAAAAAAATAATAGTGAGCATTCCAGTTGTACGTAGTACTTACTAATTCCATGGATTCTACTATCTTACCTAATGTAGAAATAATGTCCCTACGAGATATTGCATTTATTGTTAGTTTACTTTTACATTGCTTACAAATAAGTCTCGTATAATCATAGAGTAATCTCTATGCGTATAATATTCATTGACAAAAATAGTTTTCGGCGAACACAAAATCTTTAAAATTTATTGCCACCGTATCAAATATTTCACATGGCAACTGTGCGAAAGAGACACACGAAGTTAAAAGAAGTCTCACGTTGGTTCGTTTCTCTGGGAAGATATTGGTTATTAAAAAACACTTTGTGACCATGTTATTAAAGTTCAATTTGATATGTCAAAAAATTACAGTGAGCATTCCAGTTGTACATACGTAGTACTTACTAATTCCATGCTAAAAGCTTCATGATTACATACAACAAAAAGAAAACAACTGTCAACGTTCTACCATCCACAGATTATAAAATGACATTGACATATAATTTAATAACACCCCGCGCTACAAGGTGTAGAATCTAGAAAGAAATATCAGCGGGCGAAAGAATGTTTCTAGAATAAAGTGGAATTCCGTTGAGGTTAATGTTGTGTATCCAGACTATTTATAATAATAATTGGATTTTTCAAGTAAACAGATTAAAATGTCAAATGTGTTTGGTTTAATCGTATCGGGTCGTCTCGTAAGTGAAATCAAAATTCTAAATGAAGTTAACATGTGAAGCCTCTAAATAAGTATTAGTTTTTTCGTGTTTATAGGTGCAGACAGACTTTGCAACGTTGTCAGATACTCAGTTCCTCATTACCATCAGTGAGGCGGACAATATTAACCATGCGGTGGTGTTCTTGACGGGAGTGGCGCCTCTGCCTGCGGGCACCGTGGGCATGGTGTACTGGAGCTGGCCGGATCCCGCGGCTCCCCCCAACTGGCAGCTTCTCGGACATATATCCAATACGAAACCTTCTGCTATTTTTAAAATAGGAACCTTAAAAAAGTTACATGAACTATCTAGTAAGATTCTTTGATTAATACCTTAGTTTTCTTTAGGTTCTATAATAATGTTAGGAACTGGTGCTTTACCCACTTTTCTCCTTATGGTTCACAGGTGACAATAAATTCATAAGTGCTTTTGGGCAACAGCAGATTTGTCACAATGCACAGATTGGTATATCCATAGAGCCTGAATCTAATGTTCAACTGGTGGCTTCTTCTATTGTAAGTGTACTACAGGCTCTACACCATACATGGCAAGTTAACAAGTAATTAGGTTGTCTAATACATAAACTTAATGTTTCAGGCCCAGCAACAAAATAATTACATAACATTTGCCCAGAAGATGTTAGAGAATCTAGTGAACTTTGTGGCGTCATTCTCTGTGACCCAGGAGCAGATGACAGCCACACCAGGAGTGCTGTACATACCTCTCAACACTCTGCACACGTGGTATCAGAACTTTGAAAGAAGACTACAACAAAACCCCAACTTCTGGAAAAACTAACACCAATGTCCACTAGCCAGAGAGCCCACTGGTGCCAGTTTGCATGTCAAATGTTGATTTGTTTTAACATGTGACTTATTGCGTAGCATTTACTTTAAGTTAGCGATGTTACGATCTCGAAATTTTTCAAACCGAACTAAGTCGGTTTGAAGGTTCGTTCAAACCGACTTGTAAATCGAACCGTGAAATTCTTAGTAAACCGGTTTGAAACCGAGTTACAAACCGTAATGACGAAGTAGATGCGACGTATGGTCCGACGTACCGTACGTCGCATCGACTTCGTCATTACGGTTTGAAATTGGTACGTCGGCGTCGCATCAACTTCGTCATTTCGGTTTATAATTCGATTTGCAAGAACTTTATAATAAGGAAACCACATTATGGTTACAAATTAAACATACCCGTTTCTGGTTGAGACCAAAAACGAATTAAAATGGACTTTGTCAAGACAAACTCTTATTTTTAGCTCGGAGAGAGGTAAAATAAAATACATTAAGTACACTTAAAATGTTTTTTTTTTATTGAGAATATTGAGATCAATCGAAAGAGAAAAATTAAATAACACACAAAAAATAATACTACACCACAACACAAAGTCACAAATTAATCGTACGTAATACGTAAACTGTTCGGTTCAGCTCGTTCGTAAGTCGTTACCCAAACAAACAACAGTCAACCAACAATGCGATGCGAACTCGCGTCGACTCGCGATACCCCGGCCCGCCCACTCCCCACGCACCCGACGCGCTGCGCCGATCTACAAAATTATTCGACCGCTCGCTCCTCAGATCATCCAAGTCGGTTTGTTCGTAGCTCAAACCGGTTTGAACGGTTTGCGGCTCAACTCGGTTTGAACCGGGTTGGCAGATCGAGTCGTAACATCGCTACTTTAAGTAATGTTTATTTAAGTCAAGCTGTCATTAGCTTTTGGTCCTATTACAAGTGCCGTCACTCACAAGGTAATAAACCTAATAACAATCCAACAAAATGGATGAAAGAGAAATATTTGAATCATGTGATTTAACATACAACTTTCAAATCCATTTGAGTTGTGATTACATATAGAGAACATTTACCTTGTAAATTCTGCACTAGGCCCTCAGAAATTGTTCAATGCAAAGTCTAGTAATATTAAGTTTTTTTTAATTCAATTAAACAATTTTTAAGTCTTCAATTTCTGTGTGATTTTACTACATCAGTCAGTGTAGGGATGACTGCAATATGTAATTCAGATTATGTATACTTGTGTCGTGTCGTGAAAACTGCTTAATCTAATTGTTTGTTTTTTAACTATAGCTTGACGAATTTGTTGGTGAAACAACCATGCGGGTTTGTAGAGGATATTGCCATCAAAATGTATTTCCAATGTGATTAATATAAAATAAATTTTAAGAATATTTACATTCTTCTATGATGATATTATAAATGCAAAAGTTTGTGAGTATACATAAATATAATAATATTGCTCTGTTATTTGGGAATAATGAAACTTCCCAACAGTGAAAGAATTTTCAAATTGGAGTCTTTACAGTAGAAACTAACAAACAAAAAAATGTTTATTATACTAATATAATAAAGTGGTAGTAAACACTTTTCTGTTTTCAATTTTTTTTTTTCAAGATTTACTAGAGTTGAAACATTAGGTGTCAGATGAGCAGCTGAGCACGTATCGCGCATGCGTGTAATCTGCCTGCGTCCCCTGCTGCCCGCAGTCCATAGGAGTGGCACTAACGAATTTGCCAATCTGTTGTGATTACTGATCAACACTTACTAGCATAACAATCTGACTCAACAGTTATAATATTCATGTAGTGATTTGTTTTTTTTTTTTTTGTATTAATGGTTACTTATCTGTGACTGTTCTTAGACATGTTTGATAAAAATTGGTTGAGCCGTTTAAGAATGGGAGGTCAAAATAGGTGGGCAAGGATGATGGAATGTCTGCAAATATACTAGAGTGGGGTACAATTTAAATGTTACTGATTAAACTTTTTATTGCGAAATATCATAGTATATCCAGTAACATTTGAATTGTAAGAAGTTTCGGAGTTCAACAAGGACATCAGAAGTTACTTTGTGGTATATTATAACTGCGAAAGATAAGTTCAGGCCTCATATTGAATGTAAACTTAGGTAAAACATGAAAAAATCATCATTATATATTCGAAATTCCCGCTTTCAAGCGTCGTATTCACCTTAATGAAAATATTAACTAGAAGCGATCCCCACGACTTGTTGCATAGGTAGCTCTAATACTCTCTGAGGTCTGAGACTAATTGTTTTTCTATAATTTTGAATAAAAATTGCTCTTTTTATGAAATCAAAACCAGGTTAATATAATTGACACCCTACGCGCAGTGATTTTTAGCTACAATTTAAAGTGCACCATATTTTTATTGTTATATTGCACAATGTTATTGTTTAGGCTGGTTCGTTTATTTCTTAACACTTTTTGCTCATGCTTTTGTTAGTTCTCCTTCACCGCCATAAGATGATGAATTCATAGTAAAAAAATATAGTGTGCTGGATTGGTTTGAACCTTTGTTTGAAATTGTCATGAAATTGTATACGCCATTAATGTCATCACACCTAATTATCATTATTGTCTACTTTTAAAGTGGTGAAATATAGGTAATAAAAAAGACTATACTTGAATTTCCCACCACGAGTTTGCGACAAAGTAATTTATTTAGATAGTCAGGAATAATGAGATTGTGGACTAAAAGCAATGTGACTTGGGTATTTCGAGAAATTTTGGACTAATTACGAGACTCGGTCCCTGGATTGTCTCCCGTTTTGTGAAAAAGCCACTGTTGGTAGCGCTGATCTGAAGATTGCTCGGGACGTCTTTACCGACTTTACGATATACGTCGTTCATATTGCGTTTAGTCTACTATTATTCCTACCTATTATAATAGTTTCAGTATTCCGGCTTTTACTCGAACCACAAACTTGTCGTTTTTGAAATAGGTACTATGAAGTTATTCATAGTTGCAATATGAACGACGAAAACATTGTAGAAAAAGACTGCTTGCAAATAACAATTTTACAATAAAGTATTATGAAATCAAAGAGTGGTTTTGTGATTTTATTCCATTTTATGTTAAGTCAGAAATAAAAACAAAAATGTCTTAACTTAGCTTTTAATAAAGAGGTTGTTTACAATGAGGTAACATAACAACATTCTTCTGAACACAAGTAAAGGCACATGGTATGAACGATAAATAGTTCGTGCACAGATTACTGTGCTGCTCGTCGCTATTACTATATTTTGTACTCGTTATAAAACTTAAGTTTACTTTGAGATCTCCATTACAACTAAGCAACAATAAAAACACTTTGTTATCCTACTAACCACCCCACCATGCCTGCTGTTTAGTGCACGTACGTGCAGTCACTGTGCAATAGATACCCATTGTCAGCAGATTTTTGATAAGATCAAAATCAAATTGGCCTCTTCCACTGTTAGGAAGGTGTTCGGGTACCACTTACACTATAAGATCAAATCCATATGCAAGGCATACACTGTAACTCATCACACTGTTACAATATTTTGCCCATGTGAAAATTTGTATGAAACAAGTGAATTTATTTTTGTTTTTAACTCACTGTCACTAAATGTGAAAATGAGTGAGTTAGTTAATTTATTACGCTTTCACTCAATTCATTTGGACTACATTTCGCTCACATGTTGATTTACCTTGGAGATCGAGATGGGCTTTTGATCCGTGTGTTGGAAGTAGTTTTCTCGTGATGCGAGTTTATGTAGTGCTGCTTAAAATAAATTATTATTTCAAGCGGTAATTATGCCCAGCTTACTGCCATCTGGCAAGATTAATATTATTCAACTTTGGGCTTATTGCTCGGGTGTTGATATTTAGATATACTTTACATTGGCAACAGCAAGGTTACCCTTGTCAGACTGCTCGTTAGTTGATGGCTCGCTTAGATAAGGGTTACACGATCAGTCTGGCGTCATTCCATTCCATCAGTCTGGTCAGAATGATGGGTGAATTATCGTGTAACCAGTTGATTGACGGACTGATGGTCCAGAATATACAGTGTTTTTCGTCCGTCATTCTGGAATCTCAGTCTCAGACTGATGCCAGAATGACGCCCGACTGATCGTGTAACCCTTGTTTAACCCTTGTCTTCACGCGATGCAAAAAAGTGGTCGCCACGCCGGCCGGTGTTCGCGTGAACAGCGGACGTCACCGAGTCGACGGGGTCACCAGGGTCGAGCAGCGCGCGTCAGTCGGCGAGGAAGGGGTGCGCGAGCGCGGCGGCGGCCGAGATGCGCGAGCGCGGGTCGGGGTCGAGCAGCGCGCGTCAGTCGGCGAGGAAGGGGTGCGCGAGCGCGGCGGCGGCCGAGATGCGCGAGCGCGGGTCGGGGTCGAGCAGCGCGCGTCAGTCGGCGAGGAAGGGGTGCGCGAGCGCGGCGGCGGCCGAGATGCGCGAGCGCGGGTCGGGGTCGAGCAGCGCGCGTCAGTCGGCGAGGAAGGGGTGCGCGAGCGCGGCGGCGGCCGAGATGCGCGAGCGCGGGTCGGGGTCGAGCAGCGCGCGTCAGTCGGCGAGGAAGGGGTGCGCGAGCGCGGCGGCGGCCGAGATGCGCGAGCGCGGGTCGGGGTCGAGCAGCGCGCGTCAGTCGGCGAGGAAGGGGTGCGCGAGCGCGGCGGCGGCCGAGATGCGCGAGCGCGGGTCGGGGTCGAGCAGCGCGCGTCAGTCGGCGAGGAAGGGGTGCGCGAGCGCGGCGGCGGCCGAGATGCGCGAGCGCGGGTCGGGGTCGAGCAGCGCGCGTCAGTCGGCGAGGAAGGGGTGCGCGAGCGCGGCGGCGGCCGAGATGCGCGAGCGCGGGTCGGGGTCGAGCAGCGCGCGTCAGTCGGCGAGGAAGGGGTGCGCGAGCGCGGCGGCGGCCGAGATGCGCGAGCGCGGGTCGGGGTCGAGCAGCGCGCGTCAGTCGGCGAGGAAGGGGTGCGCGAGCGCGGCGGCGGCCGAGATGCGCGAGCGCGGGTCGGGGTCGAGCAGCGCGCGTCAGTCGGCGAGGAAGGGGTGCGCGAGCGCGGCGGCGGCCGAGATGCGCGAGCGCGGGTCGGGGTCGAGCAGCGCGCGTCAGTCGGCGAGGAAGGGGTGCGCGAGCGCGGCGGCGGCCGAGATGCGCGAGCGCGGGTCGGGGTCGAGCAGCGCGCGTCAGTCGGCGAGGAAGGGGTGCGCGAGCGCGGCGGCGGCCGAGATGCGCGAGCNATTTGACACTTATATAGGGTAGGTACTTGTAACTTGTATGTAGATAATAATAATAAAAGAATAAATCAATTCTTAAATAATCATAAAAATGTATTACCTTTTTGATTTCATCACGACACAGGCACTGATTCTGCGGTAGCCGACATCGTGCGCAGGAAGGTGCGCCGGGCTCGGCCCCCGTCCCCCGCGCCGCCCCCGCCCCGCGCAGCCGCGCCGCCAGCTTGCGCAGGCACAGGCCGCGCCGCGCCGACGACGTCACCACGCGCCGCCCTGCCGACACACAGCCGTCAGTCCGGCGCCGCGGCCGCGTTAGCAGCTGCCCGCCACACGTACCCAGCGCCGCACGCCGCGCCGGCCGCCCCCCCTCGCGGCGACTACGCCGCGATTGCGCGTGCGCGGGTGCGGCCGGCGAGTGCGGCGCGTGCGCAGCGCGGCCGCCACCGCGTGCCCGCGGGCCGGCACGCAGGGCTTCCGGCCGCCCGAGGTGCTGCTGAAGTACCCGGCACCAGACGACTGCGGTGGACGTGTGGCGGCGCGGGCGTGGTGCTGGCGAGCGCGCTGACTGCGCGGTACCCGTTCTTCCGCGCCGGGGACGACGTGGCGGCGCTAGCGGAGCTGGCCGACCTAGGTGCACGGAGCCGCTGCAGCGGGCGGCCGCGGCGGTGGGTACGTGTGGCGGGCAGCTGCCTAACGCGGCCGCGCGCTCGCGACTGACGGCTGGTGTGTCGGCAGGGCGGCGCGTGGTGACTACGTCGGCGCAGCGCGCGGCCGTGCCTGCGCAAGCTGGCGGCGCGGCCCCTGCGCGGGGCGGGGCGCGCGGGGGACGGGGCCGAGCCCGGCGGCACTTCCTGCGCACGATGTCGGCTACCGCAGAATCAGTGCCTGTGTCGTGATGAAATCAAAAAGTAAATACATTTTTATGATTATTTAAGATATGATTTATTCTTTTATTATTATTTATCTACATACAAGTTACAAGTACCTACCCTATATAAGTGTCAAATTATTAGAATTTTGGCTATTGATTGGTGTGTGTGCGTAGCGGAGGAGTTCAACGCAGCGCAGTGGGTGGCGGCTTCCCAGACGCCGCCTTCGCGCTGGCGGCGCGCCTGCTCGACCCCGACCCGCGCTCGCGCATCTCGGCCGCCGCCGCGCTCGCGCACCCCTTCCTCGCCGACTGAACGCGCGCTGCTCGACCCCGACCCGCGCTCGCGCATCTCGGCCGCCCGCCCCTCGCGCCACCCCTTCCTCGCCGACTGACGCGCGCTGCTCGACCCCCGACCCGCGCTCGCGCATCTCGCGGCCGCGACCGCGCTCGCGCACCCCTTCCTCGCCGACATGACACGCGCGCTGCTCGACCCCGACCGCATGCTCGCGCATCTCGCCGCCGCCCGCGCTCGCGCCACCCTTCCTCGCCGACTGACGCGCGCTGCTCGGACCCTGTGACCCGTCGACTCGGTGACGTCCGCTGTCACGCGAACAACCGCGCCGGCGTTGGCGACCACTTTTTTTGCATCGCTGAAGACAAGGTTAAACAAGGGTTACACGATCAGTCGGGCGTCATTCTGGCATCAGTCTGAGACTGAGATTCCAAGAATGACGGACGAAAAAACACTGTATATTCTGGACCATCAGTCCGTCAATCAACTGGTTACAACGATAATTCACCGCATCATTTCTGACCAGACTGATGGAATGGAATGACGCCAGACTGATCGTGACCCTTATCTAAGCGACCATCAACTAACGAGCAGTCTGACAAGGGTAACCTTGCTGTTGCCAATGTAAAGTATATCTAAATATCAACATCCGAGCAATGAAGCCCAAAGTTGAATAATATTAATCTTTGCCAGATGGCAGTAAGCTGGCATAATTACGCTTGAAATATCTAATTTATTTTAAGCAGCACTACATAAACTCGCATCACGAGAAAACTACTTCCAACACTACGGATCAAAAGCCCATCTCGATCTCCAGGTAAATCAACATGTGAGCGAAATGTAGTCCAAATGAATTGAAGTGAAAGCGTAATTAATTAACTAACTCACTCATTTTCACATTTAGTACAGTGAGTTAAAAACAAAAATAAATTCACTTGTTTCATACAAATTTTCACATGGGCAAAATATTGTAAACAGTGTGATGAGTTACAGTGTATGCCTTGCATATGGATTTGATCTTATAGTGTAAGTGGTACCCGAACACCTTCTAACAGTGGAAGAGGCCAATTTGATTTTGATCTTATCAAAAATCTGCTGACAATGGGTATCTATTGCACAGTGACTGCACGGACGTGCACTAAACAGAGGCATGGTGGCGTGGTAGTAGGATAACAAAGTGTTTTATTGTTGCTTAGTTGTTAATGGAGATCTCAAAGTAAACTTAAGTTTTATAACGAGTACAAAATATAGTAATTAGCGACGAGCAGCACAGTAATCTGTGCACGAACTATTTATCGTTATACCATGTGCCTTATCTGTGTTCAGAAGAATGTTGTTATGTTACCTCATTGTAAACAACCTCTTTATTAAAAGCAAGTTAAGACATTTTGTTTTTATTCTGACTTAACATAAAATGGAATAAAATCACAAAAACCACTCTTTGATTTCATAATACTTTATGTTAAAATTGTTATTTGCAAGCAGTCTTTTCTTACAATGTTTTCGTCGTTCATATGCAAACTATGAATAACTTCATAGTACCTATTTCAAAAACGACAAGTTGTGGTTTCGAGGAAAAGCCGGAATAACTGAAACTATTATAATAGGTAGGAATAATAGTAGACTAAACGCAATATGAAACGATCGTATTATCGTAAAGTCGGTAAAAGACGTCTCCGAGCAATCTTCAGATCAGCGCTACCAACAGTGGCTTTTCACAAAACGGGAGACAATCCAGGACCGCAGTCTCGTAATTAGTCCAAAATTTCTCGAAAATACCCAAGTCACATTGCTTTTAGTCCACAACTCTATTATTCTGACTATCTAAATAAATTACTTTGTCGCAAACTCGTGGTGGGAAATTCAAGTATAGTCTTTTTATTACCTATATTTCACCACTTAAAAGTAGAACAATAAATGATAATTAGGTGTGATGACATTAATGGCGTTATACAATTTTCATGACAATTTCAAACAAAGGTTCAAACCAATCCAGCACCACTATATTTTTTACTATGAATTCATCATCTTATTGCGGTGAAGGAGAACTAACAAAAGCATGAGCAAAAAGTGTTTAAGAAATAAACGAACCAGCCTAAACAATAACATTGTGCAATATAACAATAAAAATATGGTGCACTTTAAATTGTTAAGCTAAAAATCACTGCGCGTAGGGTGTCAATATATTAAACCTGGTTTTGATTTCATAAAAAGAGCAATTTTAATTCAAAAATTATAGAAAAACAATTTAGTCTCAGACCTCAGAGAGTATTAGAGCTACCTATGCAACAAGTCGTGGGGATCGCTTCTAGTTAATATTTTCATTAAGGTGAATACGACGCTTGAGAAGCGGAATTCGAATATATAATGATGATTTTTTCATGTTTTACCTAAGTTTACATTCAATATGAGGCCTGAACTTATCTTTCGCAGTTATAATATACCACAAAAGTTAACTTCTGATGTCCTTGTTGAACTCCGAAACTTCTTATCAATTCAAATGTTTACTGGATATACTATGAATATTTCGCAATAAAAAGTTTAATCAGTAACATTTAAATTGTACCCCACTCTAGTATATTTTGCAGACATTCCATCATCCTTGCCCACCTATTTTGACCTCCATTCTTAAACGGCTCAAACCAATTTTTATCAAACATGTCTAAGAACAGTCACAGATAAGTAACCATTAATACAAAAAAAAAAAAAACAAATCACTACATAGAATTTATTATAACTGTTGAGTCAGATTGGATGCTAGTAAGTGTTGATCAGTAATCACAACAGATTGGCAAATTCGTTAGTGCCACTCCTATGGACTGCTGGGCAGCAGGGGACGCAGGCAGATTACACGCATGCGCGATACGTGCTCAGCTGCCTCATCTGACACCTAATGTTTCAACTCTAGTAAAATCTTGAAAAAAAATTGAAAACAGAAAAGTGTTTACTACCACTTATTATATTAGTATAATAAACATTTTTTGTTTGTTAGTTTCTACTGTAAAGACTCCAATTTTAAATTCTTTCACTGTGGAAGTTTCATTATTCCCAAATAACAGAGCAATATTATAATTTATGATATTCTCACAAACTTTTGCATTATAATATCATCATAGAAGAATGTAAATTATTCTTAAAATTTATTTAATATTAATCACATTGGAAATACATTTTGATGGCAATATCCTCTACAAACCCGCATGGTTGTTTCACCAACAATTCTGTCAAGCTATAGTTAAAAAAACAAAACAATTAGATTAAGCATTTTCACGACACGACACAATATACATGAATCTGATATACATATTGGCAGTCATCCCTACACTGAATGATGTAGTAAATCACACAGAAATTGAAGACTTAAAAATTTTTAATTGAATTAAAAAAAAAACTTAATATTACTAGACCTTGCATTGAACATATTCTGAGGGCCTAGTGCAGAATTTACAAGGTTAAATGTTCTCTATTATGTTAATCACAACTCAAATAGGAATTTGAAAGTTGTATGTTAAATCACATGATTCAAAATTTCTCTTTCATCCATTTTGTTGGATTGTTATTAGGTTTATTACCTTGTGAGTGACGGCACTTGTAATAGGACCAAAAGCTAATGACAGCTTGACTTAAATAAACATATCTTAAAGTAGCGATGTTTACGACTCGATCTGCCAACCCGGTTCAAACCGAGTTGAGCCGCAAACCGTTCAAACCGGTTTTAGCTACGAACAAACCGACTTGGATGATCTGAGGAGCGAGCGGTCGAATAATTTTTGTAGATCGGCGCAGCGCGTCGGGTGCGTGGGAAGTGGGCGGGCCGGGGTATCGCGAGTCGACGCGAGTTCGCATCGCATTGTTGGTTTACTGTTGTTGTTTGGAGGGTAACGACTTACGAACGAGCTGAACCGAACAGTTTACGGTATTACGTACGATTAATTTGTGACTTTGTGTTGTGGTGTAGTATTATTTTTTGTGTGTTATTTAATTTTTCTCTTTCGATTGATCTCAATATTCTCAATAAAAAAAAAACATTTTAAGTGTTACTTAATGATATTATTATTTACCTCTCTCCGAAGCTAAAAATAAGAGTTTGTCTTGACAAAGTCCATTTTAAATCGTTTTTGGTCTCAACCAGAAACGGGTATGTTTAAATTTAACCATAATGTGGTTTCCTTATTATAAAGTTCTTGCAAATCGAATTATAAACCGAAATGACGAAGTTGTATGCGACGCCGACGTACCAATTTCAAACCGTAATGAACGAAGTCGATGCGACGTACGGTACGTCGGACCATAACGTCGCATCTACTTCGTCATTACGGTTTGTAACTCGGTTCAAAACCGGTTTACTAAGAATTTCACGTTCGATTTACAAGTCCGGTTTGAACGAACCTTCAAACCGACTTTAGTTCGGTTTGAAAAATTTCGAGATCGTAACATCGCTAACTTAAAGTAAATGCTACGCAATAAGTCACATGTTAAAACAATCAACATTTGACATGCAAACTGGACAGTGGGCTCTCTGGCTAGTGGACATTGGTGTTAGTTTTCCAGAAGTTGGGGTTTGTTGTAGTCTTCTTTTCAAAGTTCTGATACCACGTGTGCAGAGTGTTGAGAGGTATGTACAGCACTCTGGTGTGGCTGTCATCTGCTCTGGGTCACAGAGAATTGACGCCACAAAGTTCCACTAGATTCTCTAACATCTTCTGGCAAAATGTTAATGTAATTATTTTGTTGCGGGCCTGAACATTAGTTTATGTATTAGACAACCTAATTTACTGTTAACTGCCATGTATGGTGTAGAGCCTGTATACAACTTACAATAGAAGAAGCCCACCAGTTGAACATTAAGATTCAGGCTCTATGGATATACCAATCTGTGCATTGTGACAATCTGCTGTTGCCCAAAAGCACTTATGATATTTTATTGTCACCTTGTAACCATAAGGAGAAAAAGTGGCGGTAAAGGCACCATCCTAAACATTATTATAGAACCTAAAGAAAACTAAGGTATTAATCAAAGAATCTTACTAGATAGTTCATGTAACTTTTTAACAGTTGCCTATTTTAAAAGATCAGCAAAAGGTTTTCGTATCTGGATATATGTCCGAGAAGCTGCCAGTTGGGGGAGCCGACGGGATCCGGCCAGCTCCAGTTACACCTATGCCCACGGTGCCCGCAGGCAGAAGCGCCACTCCCCGTCAAGAACACCCACACGCATGTTAATATTGTCCGCCTCACTGATGTGTAATGAGGAACTGAGTGTATCTGACAACGTTGCAAAGTCTGTCTGCACCTATAAACACGAAAAAACTAAATACTTATTTAGAGGCTTCACATGTTAACTTCATTTAGAATTTTGATTTCACTTACGAGACGACCCGATACGATTAAACCAAAACACATTTGACATTTTAATCTGTTTACTTGAAAAATCCAATTATATTATTATAACTAGTCTGGATAACAACATTAACCTCAACGAATTCCACTTTATTCTAGAAACATTCTTTCGCCCGCTGATAATTTCTCTTCTTAGATTCTAACCCTTGATAGCGCGGGTGTGTTATTAATATATGTCAATGTCATTTTATAAATCTGTGGGATGCTAGAACTTTGACAGTTGTTTTCTTTTGTTTATGTAATCATGAAGCTTTTAGCATGGATAGGAATTAGTAACGTACTACGCTAATGTACAACTGGAATGCTCACTGTAAATGTTCTTTGACATATCAGAATTAGAACTTTTAATAACATGGTCACAAAGTGTTTTTTAATACACCCAATATCTTCAGCAAAGAAACGAACCTAAAACGTGAGACTTTCCTTTAATCTTCGGTGTGTGTCATCTTTCACAGTTGCCAT
>NWSH02000519.1:275047-298331 GCA_002382865.2 Heliothis virescens
AAATTTATCCACGTGATGAAATTTTTCTGCTGAGATATTTAATTTGAAGATCTAGAACACCTTATGTGGAACTTCAAGAGCCCAGCTATACTATAACACGTGTAGGAATGATGTCTTAGCAAAAGTTGTTTAAACTGGTGGGTTGACTTACAAAAACAAGTCGCTACCGGGCTCTATATACGACATCAGATGCTTCAGATCTTTGATTTTGACGACCCCGTTATCGCTGGCATAAGCGACATGATCCGCGTACGAAGTCGCGGGCAGAAGCTAGTTCTCATATAAAGACATCAGCTAGCTGTGCAGGACATATTATAGTGCACAGCCATTTGCGCAGACATAGACTCGGAGGAGAGAGATTAGGCGCAGGACCGACATTAACGTGCTCTCCGATGCACGGGTGTCAATCACCAACTTGTAACTCCCGGCTGCTTTGGGTAAGTTTCTAAAAGCCACAAAGCGATTTCGGCCCGACCCGAGAATCGAACCCAAGACCTCGTGCACAGCAGTCGGCTATGCGACAACTAGGCCAACGAGGCAGGTATATACAACAGGCAACCAATTTTTTTGAGTATTTTTTGCAGTCTTAAAAATAACTTAAAAATGCGAAGTTTGTGAGGATGTGCCTGTGTATGTACGTAGTTTGTTACTCTTTCACGCAAAAACTACTGAACGGATTTTGATGAAACTTGGCAGGAATATAGCTAATATATCAAAATAACTTATAGGCGTTTCTTATCCGGGTACGGGATGTAGTTCCCTCGGGAAGCGGGTGAACTACGTCGAACTCTGCAACAGTCGAGTAATTATTTGAAACTTGGATTTTAGGTAATGAGGTGTTGACCGCAGTGACATTAAGAGCCGCCGTACACGGACTGCTTCAAGCAGTTGAGACCGACTGCTTAAAGCCGCGACCGCGCAGTGAACTATAGTCATTCATTCGCTGCCGTACACACGACTGCTCGAGCAGTCGGACTATATGACTATAGTTCACTGCGCGGTCGCGGCTTTAAGCAGTCGGTCTCAACTGCTTGAAGCAGTACGTGTACGGCGGCTCTTAATGTCACTGCGGTCAACACCTCATTACCTAAAATCCAAGTTTCAAATAATTACTCGACTGTTGCAGAGTTCGACGTAGTTCACCCGCTTCCCGAGGGAACTACATCCCGTACCCGGATAAGAAACGCCTATAAGTTATTTTGATATATTAGCTATATTCCTGCCAAGTTTCATCAAAATCCGTTCAGTAGTTTTTGCGTGAAAGAGTAACAAACTACGTACATACACAGGCACATCCTCACAAACTTCGCATTTTTAAGTTATTTTTAAGACTGCAAAAAATACTCAAAAAAATTGGTTGCCTGTTGTATATACCTGCCTCGTTGGCCTAGTTGTCGCATAGCCGACTGCTGTGCACGAGGTCTTGGGTTCGATTCTCGGGTCGGGCCGAAATCGCTTTGTGGCTTTTAGAAACTTACCCAAAGCAGCCGGGAGTTACAAGTTGGTGATTGACACCCGTGCATCGGAGAGCACGTTAATGTCGGTCCTGCGCCTAATCTCTCTCCTCCGAGTCTATGTCTGCGCAAATGGCTGTGCACTATAATATGTCCTGCACAGCTAGCTGATGTCTTTATATGAGAACTAGCTTCTGCCCGCGACTTCGTACGCGGATCATGTCGCTTATGCCAGCGATAACGGGGTCGTCAAAATCAAAGATCTGAAGCATCTGATGTCGTATATAGAGCCCGGTAGCGACTTGTTTTTGTAAGTCAACCCACCAGTTTAAACAACTTTTGCTAAGACATCATTCCTACACGTGTTATAGTATAGCTGGGCTCTTGAAGTTCCACATAAGGTGTTCTAGATCTTCAAATTAAATATCTCAGCAGAAAAATTTCATCACGTGGATAAATTTATACAATGGCACCATTCTTCTATCTCTTATAGTTTAGCTCGTCTGTTGCGGTTCTGCATCAGGTAAACACACCAAAAACATAGGACTTTCATACAAACTACCAACCCCCGTTGTACTCACCTAGGAGTATATTTTCGTAAAATGCGATGCGATGTCTACACCCTAAGAGAAACCTATCTTCAAAATTTCATGTCACTTTCTTCAAAAATCATAAGCCTTCTATACAAATTACTAAACCCCTATTTACCACCTTAGGGGTGGAATTTCAAAAAAATGGTGAAACACGTGTTTACTTATTTATTTCAAGGAGTAACTTCACGAAGTTTCATGTCGAAATTCGTAATTAATATTCATTCGCCATACAAAGTTTCAACCCCTATTTCAACCCCTTAGGACACGAATTTCAAAAAATCCTTTCTTAACACGCGTCAGAGTCTTAAGATGAATCTCTGTGAAAAAAATCAGCTTTATAGGTTAACGGGTGTAGGCCCTGCGATGTTGAGTCAGTGAATCAGTCAGGACTTTGAGTTTTATTTATATAGAAGAAGAAGAAGATAGAAGAAGAAGATAGAAGACTACTCGACGCACCCGGATAAAAAGAAACCTATAGCCTTCCTCGATAAATGAGCTATCCAACACTGAAAGAATTTTTCAAATCGGACCAGTAGTTCCTGAGATTAGCGCGTTCAAACAAACAAACAAACAAACTCTTCAGCTTTATAAT
Source organism: Heliothis virescens (assembly GCA_002382865.2). Classification (NCBI taxonomy): domain Eukaryota; kingdom Metazoa; phylum Arthropoda; class Insecta; order Lepidoptera; family Noctuidae; genus Heliothis; species Heliothis virescens. Next base: position 277,687 of record NWSH02000519.1, read on the forward strand.
ATTAGTATAGATTAAATACTCTTAATCAACAACAATATTTATTATTTATTTGGATAAAGATTAATATTATTACGTTGATACAACTCTTAACAAATAATGCATTCATTTCCACCAAAGATTACCATAAAAACGGTTCTAGAGAGTTAATCTTAAAAGATAGACATATACTGTCGCGGACATTTTTTTAGCTCATTTCAAGAGGAATAATTCTTTCGTACATATATTTTTGGTATCTTGAACCGTTTTCGCAGCGCACGCAACGAAAGCCCTCAAGGATGAATAATCTTTCCCGTTTTTTCCACATTTTCCCTTATTTCTTCGCTCCTAATAGTTGCAGCGTGATGTTATATAGCCTAAAGCCTTCCTCGATAAATGGGCTATCTAACACTGAAAGAATTTTTCAAATCGGACCAGTAGTTCCTGAGATTAGCGCGTTCAAACAAACAAACAAACAAACTCTTCAGCTTTATAATATTAGTATAGATAACCGTCGTGGCCGACAATCGGCTAAGACGCCATCATGCCTACCGATCATGTTCTCTCTGTGCCGACTGCCATGAAGGGTTTTAGAGCAAGAGACCGAACTATGTTGTATCTGTTTAAATCGAGGTTTTTTTTCCAGCACCCTGGAGGCGAAGAGGTGCTACTAGAAAAGGGCGGCCAAGATGCAACAGAGCCTTTCGAAGACGTCAGCCACAGCTCCGACGCCAGGTACCTAACTACGACAGTTGTGTATAAGTTGGCTGAACATAATATACCCGATCAACAGAAATTAGTTTCTATTCCCTTTACACCTGTCAGCACCGTCGAAATTGATGATGTCATCCGAATTTGTCTGGTATTTGTGTGATTTTTAAAAAAATCTAAAATGAGTTTCGTTTGTGGCGCGTTAACTTCTGATAAAGCTTTGACAAAAATAAAATAAACTTACATACCTGCAAATATATAAATAAATTGGTGTCGACAGATCCCTGATGAAGAAGTACAAGATCGGCGAGTTGGTGGAGGCGGACCGCGTGCAGAGCAAGAACGCTTTCGCGCCGCAGTGGAGCAACGACCAGCCGCAGGAGCAGGGCAAGTGCGTAATCGCGTAGTTCCTCCCCACATCGACATACATCTGCTATGCTCTCTCACTAAATCACCCACCCCCAATAATCACAATTCTAAACGGATTCTCATATTCAAATCAATGTTATCTTGCATAATAAGTTGAAGCAGGGCAACAACTCGACAATAATTCTGTAGATTCGGTATAGGTAGGTACCACTTGGTCCAATCTCACTGTCAACATAAACGGTAGTTTTTTTTCTTTAAACAACTATTTACTTTGAAAATTGAATGTAAAAATTCATAATAAACATGTTTTAAGAAAACTGCCGTTCATGTTGACGGTGAAATTGGGCCTTTATAAGTTAATTAATCGAGTATGTACCTACCTACACCTTGTTTCAAAATGTAGAATGGCAGCAACGCAATCGAGCGCTTATAGCGTGCGGTAGTTAACTGATAATATCGTGATAGCAGATACTTGGCAGTCTGAGCAGTTGGTGCGAAGAATGCCTGAATTTGCTCCCTGCCGTTACTCATTTTACACAGGCTCAGTTTCACAACTAAGAGGCATTGTGGCCATGTCATGCAATACGAGCGTTGCCACTTCCTATCAAGACTAGATCTATATAATAAGTATTCTTAGCACAGTGAATTACTTCCCAGTGCTTCCGAAATTTGTTTCTCCTGATATTTATCGATAGTTTCTGATATATTCATCTTATGAAAAGTTTTTCCAACTCGAATTAAGTTACATCGGATATCTAAATAGATTCTAATAACTAAAACTTACAAATAACTTCTATCAGCCATATTTTAATAGGCTATATTTTATCGTGGTTATATCGAATCATCATTACTCTGTTAAAATTACTTCCATAATGTTTCCCGTCATTTTATTGGTAATTCTCAAATCCGAGCGGTAAACCTACAGACGGAGGGCCCTCGGCATGTGACGTCTTTTTGTTATCTTGGCTCATTCCAGTTAGCCGTCCACGCACAATGCACATGGCTCTGTGTAATAAATATAAAGCACATCGCTCACCTCTCGTACTTAACATGCCACTAATTAACGATTGTGATACAATGATCTGTAAATGCTTTCCTGTAGAATAGATAATATGAATAATATTATATTGTTATTGTTTTTAGATTGTATAATGAAAAAAAAATATACTATTAGAACTTATGGGTTGCTAGTCGAGATCTCTAATATATTCCAGTAGTTGTAGACAACTGCTTGTTATAATTATTGCACAATATTATATTTTATTTAGATTTATAAGATTATACATATTTTAACGAAGGCGTTTGGCCTCGTCTCGCGGTGCTTTGTCTTATTATTATAAAAATGCTAACAACTTGTATTGTGACTATTATTTTATTGCCTAATAAAGTGCAAAATATCACATTCGCCTCATTATTTACAACATCCCTCTACCATCCTTCTCATTTATGCTTTTAGTTACACAGACCCATGTGCTTATTTTTTTAATTCCTTTAGTAGTTGTTTCGATATTCAGTGAATAAAACACTTTGATCATTTATATTAAAAAGTATAACCATCATGACGTGTGGTTGTATCTGCTGGCTATAACTTCCCGTGGGCACAAGTAACGTGCGGAGTGAGGTAAGCATGGGCGACGCTCTGAGCGCAATGTTTGAGCGAGTTGTTGGTGTCTGCAGCACGTGGACGTCGTGGCTGACACCGCTGCTGCTGGGCGTGGCCGCCACCATCCTGTACCGGTACCTGTTCGCGTAGTGCGCCGCGCGCTCCGCCTCGCACGCGCCGCAGCCTCCACCGCCACACTTCCACCTGAACTCTACTAGATCTAAGTGGGTAAATACAATGACCATTCACCATCGTGGTTCACAGTCCCTGTACTGTTGTTATAGCTAAGTTATGTAAACATGCACCCAATGTTTGAGGGTGCGTCTTGAAGGATGGTGAAGTGCTGCAGTAGTGGACTGCAGACTGAATAGATAGAGCAATAACTGAGTGCGCGGCCTTCTAGCAGCCTTGTGCGCCGCTGTTGGCCACGTGTTGCGTATACTATGCCCAACTGAATTTATATTATTAGGCGTAGTTGTCCTGTCCGGCTATGTTAAACGCAATACTTGGCTCAACAATCGTCGGCCAGTTAACGCTATAGCTACCAATTACTTGTGTTTAGAAAAAGGTGCCAGTAGCTATAAAAATATTTATGATGTGTGTGTGAGATTTATCTGCTAAATTGTAACTGCTAGCAAAATATTTTTGAGGCTTTTATACATATAAACAATTGCCACTTACGAAAATAAATATTCATTAAATACACAAGAATCAAGGTACAAGCTTTGTCAAAATAAGAGAATATTTTTAGCTAATAAACAATCCGGTTTCAAGATATACGCAAAAAAGCTTGTTGGCAAAGCGTCTCTGCGATATAGCTACACTATGACAGTATGTAGTTACTTAGTTAAGATGTTAAGACTATATTAGATGAATAAGTGAAAGATGTTTTCTTTTTCCTTTTTGGGTTTAGTGACAAGATGATATTTCAGGAATGTTACTTTGCACCCTGTTCAAAGTTCAAACATACACCAGTAGGTACCAAGACAGAGTAAATAAATATTATTATTTAATTGGGTATGCTAAGATTGTTCTTGCACAATAGTGCACAGTTTTCTATTTAAAAGTAAATAGCACTATATTATATAATTATGTATGGTTGGATAAGGGATTTATAAAGGTGATGCACCAGCTTATTGAATTGTGTGTTTATGATGTCAATTAATAAATGTTATACCATGTCCATTTACGTGTAGTTGTTCCGCATGTAGTGGACTTGCCGTGATTTATGCACAAACTATGTATATCTATACTGAGAGAGATATCTGCATTTTGGATGTTCACATGGTGATTGAATGTGTATTGTTTAGTACATGACTTTAAATTATTTTAAAATAAATTGGTGTGGTTATTTTATAAATAATGTGCATTACATAATGTACAGACACCAGCTGGTCAACCTACCCAAATCTGTACATTTTTAAACAATTGTGATAAGGTTGAAAATCTATTGAAGAAAGACAAGACTGATTGAGGTAGGTTGATGTGCTGGCTTCTGCATAATATTTAATGTCATTCGACTTGTTATGCATTTGGATTAGTTAATTCAGGACATGGAAGAAATAAAATTTCTAAGCTGAAGCAGTTTTGTTATGAATTTATATAAACTACATTACCTTATTCAGTGTTTTATTTCTTTTAATCCTACACATTATGTTACAGCCTTTTTGAGCTTAAAATTAATGCACTCCTTACATAAATTCTAACTAAATACTTGATAATAGAACAGATCACAACACAATAACAAATACATATACTCACCTATAAACGAACCATAATATGTTTAACTATAACAAGAGACACATACTTCAGCTCCTTGTGACCTGTAAACAACAACAACATATCACTATGGATGTGATTGGCTCATACCATATAGGTGCTCTACATGTATGTCAGATGCCTGCTACCTGGCATACCTACCAAGCAGGTATTACATTTTCGATAGTATTTGCTAAGTTCAACAACATTTCGGTTGAAACTTTGCCAGGTTTAAATTTGTGGTGGTACCTAAAATTCATGACAAAACTTTTTTTTTTAAATAAACTTTCTTATACAATTTTGATATTCAGAGGCCATGAACAGTTTTCTCAGAAACTTTTCTATCACTTGAGTTATTCTGACCTGTGTGTATATGTGTAATCCTTATGCATCATAATATAAATGTAAACAGGAACTGCTAGATTATACATATAGGTAACAGACATCACAAGATCAAATAAAAGTCGTATTTAAGTCAATAAAAACATTTCAATGGGAATTGAACTGAGCGGCTGTTAGTTCTTTAGAAATAAATATAAATACCTACATAAAATGGCTAATTTTGGAGGTAAATTAACAGTAACAGACTTTAGTTACCCACTGAATAATTCCACTTTCTATCATTTGCAGGACTAGCATGCGCTCCACAAAAGAATTAGTTGCAAATCTAATGAAATCTTAAATCTTTCCTATATCAAAATAACAATATTTACCTTCCAAAAACCTATGATTTTGATCCCTTTTTACGCTCAAAACCCCAAAAATATGACCTTACATATATACAATTTTCAACCAGATAGCCAACAATCTTCCAAACTAAATGTAGAGCAGTAACTGCCCATTTGTAAGGTATTCCCATTTCCACCAAATGTACCAAACCATCTGTAATATCTTGCTATATTGCTGGCTATCGTACAAGTGCTTCCATAGTAAATGTAACCATCATGTGTATATTGATGACAGTGTTCAGTGTATTAAAATATTTATCATGAGTATTCTTCAAATACCTTAGGAGAGGATAAGATATGATATGGGTACTTACCTAATCATAATGCAGCAGGCACAATGTTGTCTCTCACAGCGGATGCACAGGTGCTGGCAGTCACAGCACAGGCTCACTTCACAGTAGGCACACTGGGACTCATCCTTATTGCCGCATGAGCATTGCTTGACCCCTGACATACTTTTTACCTGAAATGAAAACTTGTAATGAAGTCCTGATCTGCAGTCTCTGCAGTCAATGCAGTCTGAAGAAAGGCCTCTCTGGCCTTTCTTCAGGACTGCAGATGTAGGTAATGCATTACAGAAATATTCTATTTACCATGCTACCAGAATGCAGGAGTCCCCCGTCTTTACCTATGAACAATTGCTTCATTTTGCCTTGCTTTTCTGAAGAGTTCACCTTATCTTCAGAAATAATTGCTTCATGAGCTGGACATTTTTTAGCGCCTTTGAACAGGAGCATCAAAGTTCGTTCTATGAAAGAACACGATGAGAAAATATGTTAATAAGCATAATAGACCAAATTACTTATTAGAATAAAGAAGAAGTTTACCGTAAACTTTTTTCAATTTATCTTCATTATTATTGAACTGCTTCATGCCCACGTGGATTTTACTTTGTTGAACGAAGTCTTCGATAAATGGATTTGATCTCTTAGCCATTTTATTAAAACAAGAAAACCATAACAAATAAAAAAAATACTTATTTTGCGAAGATGGTTGGAGACAACATTACAAAATAATTACAAAATGAAAACAGAGCTGAAATGTCATTGTACTCTATCCGTCAAAATTGAGAATTGACATTAATTTAGTTCGCTTGCCATCCACCAAAAATAGAATAGACATTATTATATTGTACTGTCATTGCAATTTTGGCCTTCATTTGCGCAGCACAAAATAATTTACTCGTCATTGTCTTGTCTTTGGCAAATACATATTTTGTAAATGAATCAAAATATTCTAACTACAGAGCATCTTCGATATTATAAAAATATAAATCTTTCTCAATCTCAACCAAATAACAATGATGTAGCAACTCGACTCCCAGTGCGTTTGAAAGTAGGAGAAATTAGAATTTAGGATGGCGACACTGCCAACAGGGCACCTTCGATCGATGGGCTGCTGTCAACAAATTCTTTATAAAATATTTATAAAATAAATTCTATGATAGACGCAGCTATTCCTTGACGACGTATTCATCTCAGCTCATGTAAAACTTACATAGTGTTTTGAGTTGCATGTAGTGACAACATCTAGTGCGATAGTGAAAGTGTTTCTTGTATCGCTTGATTCCGTTCCATGATAGTGACGGGGCTGGCGCAGCCGTAGCATATGTGAGCGGAGCCCTCGTGAATGTTATGTAAGCGGTAGCACCGTGCGGCATGTCTTGGATGAAGCGGGCGCAGGGCGGCGCGGCGCCGCCGCCGGGCTCGGAGCGGCAGGCCTACGCCGCACCCCAGGCACAGGTGAGCGGCGACCAGGTTATATCTACTCAGACGTAAACAATGACGTGGACTAACCGCGCCGATGTGCTCTACTCGTCATATGATTGATACATAAACATTCACTCGTGATTATGCATATTTATTAGGTTTTCTACTGTACATTTGCTTGGTTTTGTTTATTCCAAATGGCTTTTGTGCTTATTATGGGTAATTAATAACTATACTAGGTACTTAAATGTTAGGCAATTAACGTGCTTGACCAGTCCTGTTACAACCAATATGCTCATTTTACACTAAGTGTATTACAAAATGGCAAGCCTATATTTTAATATACATAATTATTCACTACTAGCTTCCATCTGCGGTTTCACCCGCGCCTCTAATTAACTACTTGCTGGACGGGTAATCGGATACTTGCAGATATGTTATTCTGATGTTTAAACAATTTTACTGCTTCATCAAAACCTATCCAGTTATTTTTGCGTGAGAGTAAAATACATACACACACCCTCAGAAACTTTCACATCTATACCAATAAAATAAGGAGGAAACATATTTTATTTTTTTGTACCCCAAAAGGCTACAAAACAAAGGAACCAATTTTTAAAAAATCTGCACGTAACATGTCTTTATTTTATTTGCATCAGGACAATAGCTCCCACGGGAAATGGGTGAAACCATAGGAACAGCCAGTAAATAATATTTGTAGGATTATTATATCAAACATTATATTCTTGCCATTTCAGCCATTTGGGAACCAACAGAACATGTACTCAAATTTCCAAGGAGGTACAACAGGGAGCGCTCCACCGCAGCAGTTCTGGCAGATGCCACCGCAGCAGCAGCAGCAGCCCCAGTACAACCAGCAGTTTGGTCAGGTGTACCAACAACAGGACTATCCAGCCAATGCTAACCAGTTCTATCAACCCAATCCTAATCAATTTAATCAGACTTATACCAACCAAGGCAACACTCAACAACAAAGTTACCAACAAAACTATTATCAGAACCAAGGAGCACAACAACAGAACTTCCAACAAAACAAGGCCAATGCTGACAGCTGGGAGGACAACTGGGATTGGGGCTGGGAAGAGTCAGCTAAACAGGCTCAGAAGGCTTCCCAGCATGCTGCTCAGCAGCCTAATGCACCACAGCAGCAGGTCTTCAATAATGCTAATGTGATAGCAGAGAGTTTTGCTTCAACAGACAGCTGGAATTGGTCCATGGACGACAAGAAAGAACCGAAAGAAACTCCCACTGTGCCTCACATGAATGAAAATAAGGAACCCACACTAGCAGAGCCAAAGCCAGCAGTAGAAAATAATGCAGTTCCTGGCAACAACATGCCAGTGAGCACTAGTAGCACTTTAGCTCAACCCGCCGAAGAAGTTCGCACTTTGAATGACAGAGAGGTGGTCAAAGAACGACTACCTAACTTGGCTTTAGGTAAACGCTTCCATTTAGACAATTTGACACCCCAGTGGTCCATTGAATCACAAATGTCTCAAGAGTCAAGTGATGGCCCTCATACACAATCTGAAGGAACTTATAGAAGTGAAAATCAGTCTAGGAACTCTAGTAAAAGTAGCCCAGGGTTAAACACAGATAATTCTAACTTTAATTACTCACAAGCTGCATTAGATGAAGGCTATTCTCAGAACAGTGAATGGTCAAGACCCTCAGATGAACCAACGTTAGCCGACAGTATACAAACAAACAGCCTGCAGGAAATCCATGAGGAACTTTCTGGTCCTATGCAGGACATGAGTTTGAATAATCATGAAAATCCTTCAAAAGATAAATTACATCCAATGAATGAGGTGGTGCCCAGAACCAGTCAAGAGCATTTGCCAACGCAACCACCTGCATTCTCTCCACCTAACTTTCTAGCACCTGTCCCATCTAGCGTTCACCCTCCGCCATTATCTACGTCTATGCCTCCCCCTCCACCAGTTTCATCAGTCCCTTTGCCGGTTACATCATCTACCGCGCTTTCCGCACCCCCCTCCTCGTCTGCTATTCCACCCCCCAATATCCCACCATCAGCTACCAACCAGAATCCATTCAAAATGAATGCAGGCCCATTCTCTCACAAAACTATAGCCAAAGTTTCGACAAGTGCTCCAACAGTTCAGGCATTTCCACCTCCGATGCCAAGTACGAATTTGACCTCGCCTGCTGTAGTTAGCAAGGTTTCTCAGAATAACAGAGTGCCTCTAGGGTTTGAGGCAAACTTGGAAACAACTCCAGATAATTCAGAAAGACCAGACCAGCTCCAAGTATCCGCATTCAGGCCGATGGCTGTCTCACAACAAGTACCCGATAATATGGAAGTAGCGCCGAGAAACGATAGAAATGAATATTTGCAAACGGCGCATTTGTCAAGCAGCGACTATGGGGAAAATACTGATTTTAGTACAAGTGCACCGCCACCTGGCTTGCGTCGAATGGTAGTAGGCCAGCAAGAGTCTGAATATAATCAGAATTTAAATATTTCTGGCGATGAACCGCCACCGGGCTTGGCTAGAATGGTGCCCGGACAACAGACTGAAGCTGAGAATGCTTATAATCAGTCTGCAGATAACTATCTAGATCGTCATATTGACGGACAACCGACCGATAGCGGCGCTCGCCCGTACCGCCAGGCCGACGGCCAACAGACCCCAGACAACTACACGCAGCCAGCGCCGGCGCGCGGCGCCGAGCGGCGGCCCATCGGCCTCGACAGGATGGTGCCGGGCGAGCCCAGCAACGACGACTACTCGCAGTACCAGGGATCTAACTATGCTGCCAACGAACATCGCGTGGTCACAGGATTGGACCATGACTTCAGTATGCCAAGTGATTCGGGACCACCTGATGTCAGAGAGCAGAATGTCGATGGTTCTGATTACACTGAACAGAGTGCGAGAAATCCACAAAGGAACATTATAGGCGCCAGGGAGTCCAGCAATGACGCGTCACCTGACTTCAATGCTCCACCAGATGAACAGCAGAGAGAAGTCACCATGGAGGGTGAAAATCTGCAAGACCTCAGCATCATTTCATCAACCGAACTGACTTACTCACGTGAACAGGTGTTGGATGGCGCCGACATTACTCTAACGGACATCCCTGCTGACCGAAAGACGGATTTATCGGATTCTATTGATCATCCGACCACAAGTTCGAGGCGACAGTCTCTGAATAGAGTAAATAGTTCAGGAGAGGATTCTGAAAGAGATAGAGCATTCAAATCGTCACCCAGGAGGGATAAGCACAAATCGACTAGAGACAGAGACCAAAAGCGTGACAGGGACCGCGATAGGGAGCGAGACAGGGAACGCGACAAAGAGGGTAGGTACTCTCGCGGAGACCGGAAGTACGAGGCTGACAGACGATCCGTCAGGGACGAGCGGCGCGACCGCGACGGCTACGCGCGCGACCGACGCGACCGCGACCGCGACGACCGCCGCGACCGCGACGACAGCCCCGACACGCGCCGCGCTCGCCGCGCTGCTCGCGCGCACCGCTACGAGACCGAGGACACCGACTACTACAGCGACCGGGAGAGAGATCGAAGGTAAACGCCGTCACATCTCGCAGCAATGTTGATCCAAGTTTACTCTTTTACTCTTGTCTATACTCATTTTAACTTGTCAGGCGTCACCGTGAAGGGTCGTACACGTCGTCGAAACCGCCCCGTCCCGACGACAAGGAGCGGAGGTACGGCGACGAGCGAGACCGCAGCAAGCGGTACCACACGATAGAGCGAGACAGACGATACGACGAGGAGCGCTCGCGTCGCTCGGGGCGGCGCAGCGAGCGGCACCGCGAGCGCTACGAGCGCGGCGAGCGCGCCTACCGCGACATCGACCCCGCGCGCCTCTACGGCCTGCGCGCCAAGGACGACCCGCGGAGAGGTCAGTACCACACGATACAGCGAGACAGACGATACGACGAGGAGCGCTCGCGTCGCTCGGGGCGGCGCAGCGAGCGGCACCGCGAGCGCTACGAGCGCGGCGAGCGCGCCTACCGCGACATCGACCCCGCGCGCCTCTACGGCCTGCGCGCCAAGGACGACCCGCGGAGAGGTCAGTACCACACGATACAGCGAGACAGACGATACGACGAGGAGCGCTCGCGTCGCTCGGGGCGGCGCAGCGAGCGGCACCGCGAGCGCTACGAGCGCGGCGAGCGCGCCTACCGCGACATCGACCCCGCGCGCCTCTACGGCCTGCGCGCCAAGGACGACCCGCGGAGAGGTCAGTACCACACGATACAGCGAGACAGACGATACGACGAGGAGCGCTCGCGTCGCTCGGGGCGGCGCAGCGAGCGGCACCGCGAGCGCTACGAGCGCGGCGAGCGCGCCTACCGCGACATCGACCCCGCGCGCCTCTACGGCCTGCGCGCCAAGGACGACCCGCGGAGAGGTCAGTACCACACGATACAGCGAGACAGACGATACGACGAGGAGCGCTCGCGTCGCTCGGGGCGGCGCAGCGAGCGGCACCGCGAGCGCTACGAGCGCGGCGAGCGCGCCTACCGCGACATCGACCCCGCGCGCCTCTACGGCCTGCGCGCCAAGGACGACCCGCGGAGAGGTCAGTACCACACGATACAGCGAGACAGACGATACGACGAGGAGCGCTCGCGTCGCTCGGGGCGGCGCAGCGAGCGGCACCGCGAGCGCTACGAGCGCGGCGAGCGCGCCTACCGCGACATCGACCCCGCGCGCCTCTACGGCCTGCGCGCCAAGGACGACCCGCGGAGAGGTCAGTACCACACGATACAGCGAGACAGACGATACGACGAGGAGCGCTCGCGTCGCTCGGGGCGGCGCAGCGAGCGGCACCGCGAGCGCTACGAGCGCGGCGAGCGCGCCTACCGCGACATCGACCCCGCGCGCCTCTACGGCCTGCGCGCCAAGGACGACCCGCGGAGAGGTCAGTACCACACGATACAGCGAGACAGACGATACGACGAGGAGCGCTCGCGTCGCTCGGGGCGGCGCAGCGAGCGGCACCGCGAGCGCTACGAGCGCGGCGAGCGCGCCTACCGCGACATCGACCCCGCGCGCCTCTACGGCCTGCGCGCCAAGGACGACCCGCGGAGAGGTCAGTACCACACGATACAGCGAGACAGACGATACGACGAGGAGCGCTCGCGTCGCTCGGGGCGGCGCAGCGAGCGGCACCGCGAGCGCTACGAGCGCGGCGAGCGCGCCTACCGCGACATCGACCCCGCGCGCCTCTACGGCCTGCGCGCCAAGGACGACCCGCGGAGAGGTCAGTACCACACGATACAGCGAGACAGACGATACGACGAGGAGCGCTCGCGTCGCTCGGGGCGGCGCAGCGAGCGGCACCGCGAGCGCTACGAGCGCGGCGAGCGCGCCTACCGCGACATCGACCCCGCGCGCCTCTACGGCCTGCGCGCCAAGGACGACCCGCGGAGAGGTCAGTACCACACGATACAGCGAGACAGACGATACGACGAGGAGCGCTCGCGTCGCTCGGGGCGGCGCAGCGAGCGGCACCGCGAGCGCTACGAGCGCGGCGAGCGCGCCTACCGCGACATCGACCCCGCGCGCCTCTACGGCCTGCGCGCCAAGGACGACCCGCGGAGAGGTCAGTACCACACGATACAGCGAGACAGACGATACGACGAGGAGCGCTCGCGTCGCTCGGGGCGGCGCAGCGAGCGGCACCGCGAGCGCTACGAGCGCGGCGAGCGCGCCTACCGCGACATCGACCCCGCGCGCCTCTACGGCCTGCGCGCCAAGGACGACCCGCGGAGAGGTCAGTACCACACGATACAGCGAGACAGACGATACGACGAGGAGCGCTCGCGTCGCTCGGGGCGGCGCAGCGAGCGGCACCGCGAGCGCTACGAGCGCGGCGAGCGCGCCTACCGCGACATCGACCCCGCGCGCCTCTACGGCCTGCGCGCCAAGGACGACCCGCGGAGAGGTCAGTACCACACGATACAGCGAGACAGACGATACGACGAGGAGCGCTCGCGTCGCTCGGGGCGGCGCAGCGAGCGGCACCGCGAGCGCTACGAGCGCGGCGAGCGCGCCTACCGCGACATCGACCCCGCGCGCCTCTACGGCCTGCGCGCCAAGGACGACCCGCGGAGAGGTCAGTACCACACGATACAGCGAGACAGACGATACGACGAGGAGCGCTCGCGTCGCTCGGGGCGGCGCAGCGAGCGGCACCGCGAGCGCTACGAGCGCGGCGAGCGCGCCTACCGCGACATCGACCCCGCGCGCCTCTACGGCCTGCGCGCCAAGGACGACCCGCGGAGAGGTCAGTACCACACGATACAGCGAGACAGACGATACGACGAGGAGCGCTCGCGTCGCTCGGGGCGGCGCAGCGAGCGGCACCGCGAGCGCTACGAGCGCGGCGAGCGCGCCTACCGCGACATCGACCCCGCGCGCCTCTACGGCCTGCGCGCCAAGGACGACCCGCGGAGAGGTCAGTACCACACGATACAGCGAGACAGACGATACGACGAGGAGCGCTCGCGTCGCTCGGGGCGGCGCAGCGAGCGGCACCGCGAGCGCTACGAGCGCGGCGAGCGCGCCTACCGCGACATCGACCCCGCGCGCCTCTACGGCCTGCGCGCCAAGGACGACCCGCGGAGAGGTCAGTACCACACGATACAGCGAGACAGACGATACGACGAGGAGCGCTCGCGTCGCTCGGGGCGGCGCAGCGAGCGGCACCGCGAGCGCTACGAGCGCGGCGAGCGCGCCTACCGCGACATCGACCCCGCGCGCCTCTACGGCCTGCGCGCCAAGGACGACCCGCGGAGAGGTCAGTACCACACGATACAGCGAGACAGACGATACGACGAGGAGCGCTCGCGTCGCTCGGGGCGGCGCAGCGAGCGGCACCGCGAGCGCTACGAGCGCGGCGAGCGCGCCTACCGCGACATCGACCCCGCGCGCCTCTACGGCCTGCGCGCCAAGGACGACCCGCGGAGAGGTCAGTACCACACGATACAGCGAGACAGACGATACGACGAGGAGCGCTCGCGTCGCTCGGGGCGGCGCAGCGAGCGGCACCGCGAGCGCTACGAGCGCGGCGAGCGCGCCTACCGCGACATCGACCCCGCGCGCCTCTACGGCCTGCGCGCCAAGGACGACCCGCGGAGAGGTCAGTACCACACGATACAGCGAGACAGACGATACGACGAGGAGCGCTCGCGTCGCTCGGGGCGGCGCAGCGAGCGGCACCGCGAGCGCTACGAGCGCGGCGAGCGCGCCTACCGCGACATCGACCCCGCGCGCCTCTACGGCCTGCGCGCCAAGGACGACCCGCGGAGAGGTCAGTACCACACGATACAGCGAGACAGACGATACGACGAGGAGCGCTCGCGTCGCTCGGGGCGGCGCAGCGAGCGGCACCGCGAGCGCTACGAGCGCGGCGAGCGCGCCTACCGCGACATCGACCCCGCGCGCCTCTACGGCCTGCGCGCCAAGGACGACCCGCGGAGAGGTCAGTACCACACGATACAGCGAGACAGACGATACGACGAGGAGCGCTCGCGTCGCTCGGGGCGGCGCAGCGAGCGGCACCGCGAGCGCTACGAGCGCGGCGAGCGCGCCTACCGCGACATCGACCCCGCGCGCCTCTACGGCCTGCGCGCCAAGGACGACCCGCGGAGAGGTCAGTACCACACGATACAGCGAGACAGACGATACGACGAGGAGCGCTCGCGTCGCTCGGGGCGGCGCAGCGAGCGGCACCGCGAGCGCTACGAGCGCGGCGAGCGCGCCTACCGCGACATCGACCCCGCGCGCCTCTACGGCCTGCGCGCCAAGGACGACCCGCGGAGAGGTCAGTACCACACGATACAGCGAGACAGACGATACGACGAGGAGCGCTCGCGTCGCTCGGGGCGGCGCAGCGAGCGGCACCGCGAGCGCTACGAGCGCGGCGAGCGCGCCTACCGCGACATCGACCCCGCGCGCCTCTACGGCCTGCGCGCCAAGGACGACCCGCGGAGAGGTCAGTACCACACGATACAGCGAGACAGACGATACGACGAGGAGCGCTCGCGTCGCTCGGGGCGGCGCAGCGAGCGGCACCGCGAGCGCTACGAGCGCGGCGAGCGCGCCTACCGCGACATCGACCCCGCGCGCCTCTACGGCCTGCGCGCCAAGGACGACCCGCGGAGAGGTCAGTACCACACGATACAGCGAGACAGACGATACGACGAGGAGCGCTCGCGTCGCTCGGGGCGGCGCAGCGAGCGGCACCGCGAGCGCTACGAGCGCGGCGAGCGCGCCTACCGCGACATCGACCCCGCGCGCCTCTACGGCCTGCGCGCCAAGGACGACCCGCGGAGAGGTCAGTACCACACGATACAGCGAGACAGACGATACGACGAGGAGCGCTCGCGTCGCTCGGGGCGGCGCAGCGAGCGGCACCGCGAGCGCTACGAGCGCGGCGAGCGCGCCTACCGCGACATCGACCCCGCGCGCCTCTACGGCCTGCGCGCCAAGGACGACCCGCGGAGAGGTCAGAGTCCATGTCTGTACTACCTATGGGGAACGAACTGGCTCTCGGGCCCTCCAATGCTATATACAAATCAGTATAATTTATATGATCACCAAAAATATTTTTAAGAATCTAAGCTTAGGCACCAAATAAAATAAATAACCCCAAAAAAAAAATATATGGACTTTATTAAAAGGGCACTAAAGTATACAATATTACAATCCAAAATAAATAAAGTAACATCAGAAAAATCGCAAATCTTGACCAAATTATATTTTTAGTTCCCAAAATGGATTAATGGTCACCAAATTCAATTCGACTAAAAACTTTTTACAAAAAAACAAAACCGACTTCACAAAAAAACACTGAACAGGAAAGAAATAAAACTTTTCACATGGCTCTAGAAGTCGGTGTCTATAGGTCTGTTGACTGTCTTTATTTTGCCACCGACTTCTAGAGCCATGTGAAAAGTTTTATTTCTTTCCTGTTCAGTGTTTTTTTGTGAAGTCGGTTTTGTTTTTTTGTAAAAAGTTTTTAGTCGAATTGAATTTGGTGACCATTAATCCATTTTGGGAACTAAAAATATAATTTGGTCAAGATTTGCGATTTTTCTGATGTTACTTTATTTATTTTGGATTGTAATATTGTATACTTTAGTGCCCTTTTAATAAAGTCCATATATTTTTTTTTTGGGGTTATTTATTTTATTTGGTGCCTAAGCTTAGATTCTTAAAAATATTTTTGGTGATCATATAAATTATACTNAAAGTTTTTTTATTTTATGCTTTTCAGTTTTCGGCTCTAAAATAAAACTATATCTTTAATACCCATACCCACCCACAGTGACAGTCGGGCCGACTGTTATAGTATCATCGACGTAAAAAAGCGTACGAAATTTGAAGAGTTCTCTCAATTTCTCCAGGATCCCATCATCAGATCCTGGTCTCCTTACCATGGGACCACCTGTGAAGAACACCCTTTCAAACAAAAAAAGAATTTTGAATATCGGTCCAGCCATCTTCGAGTAATCGGTGAACATACATAAAAAAAAAAAAAAAAAAGATACGGTCGAATTGAGAACCTCCTCCTTTTTGGGAAGTCGGTTAAAAAGATGAATATTACTACCAAAAATCTTACTCCAAAATAGTAAGACGTTATCCAAAATACATTATTTGATCTCAGAATATTGTAATGTAAGACTAAAATTACAATTGGTTTCCTTTATTTCTTAATCCGGTCTCCGGTGCGTGAGGCACAGGCTGCGCTGTGCAGAGCAGGGCAGTTACTGTAGGTACACATAGCCATACGTGAAAAAAATAGATATTCTAGAACATTAACTGAAAGTTAGGTTTTAATGACAGAAACGAATTGCGGTAAATCCGACTCCACGCAGTCTTGTCTGCCCTACCCCTAGAGTGTAATTAAAAATCGCGTAGGCGCGGAGGGGCGAGGCGGGCCGCGAATTGAGGAGCAGGTGGTAACACTCGCCACCGCGGATGAGGCTGGCCGGCACCGCCGGCTGGCAAGCCGATGCTGCGGTGGTGAGCGTTAAACCTATCTGCAAAGATAAACTCGCGTGGGAGGGGAGCCGAAATATAAGAGCCCCGCAGCGCCGGAGCCATGACAGAAACCATGCCTGCTGCAAAAAACTGAAAGTTCACTATCAACCTGAATTTACCTCAATGACCAAACTTTACAAAATCTGCTCTGCTCTGCGTTGCGGGGCTCTCAGCTTCATATAACAATAAATAAGTGACGTACATTTGGGAACTCCAGTATATTAATTGGTATTCAGGAAATATTCTAGGGTTCGTTGGTTTTTTTAGCCACTCCAAAATTACCAAATTAGGACTCCTGGTATAACATAATTTTTAACACTTAAATAGTGACAATATACAATATTTGGTCTCAAGTGTATTTTAAAGGCGTCCATATATTTTTATAGCAGTCAATAATGCTAAAAAATGGGTTCAATTCAGAATATTTTAGGAAACGATATTTGGTGACCATTTATCCAATTTGGTAACAGTTTCGATTTTTTTGGTGGTAAAATAGGTACTTTTTAGGGTTAAACACAAGCCAATACAAATATGGGAAGGGTTCCTCAGTGCATACGTCAAACTTGTACAGGACAAAGTGAAAGTGTTAGCAAATGTTGCTTTGAACTCATACTGCTTAGAAAAACTGAAGCTGCCTAATTCTCTTACACATCGCCAACTAAAGCATAACTATGTGACTCAAATCATAACTTGGACTCTCGTACTGATGGTCTATTCTATTTATTTTGCAGTTGTGACATTCTCGAGCGATGCAAAAGCTATCGATAGTTGTCTGAAACAAGGTACAATCGACGCACACCACTTGTGCCGTGCGGTGAATGTCGCACGGCGCGCCTCGCTAGTTGAACTGACTTGGTGTGGTCTGACCACGGTCTGACCACTTCATTAAGTTATTTCAACTAAGTGCGCTATAACATAACATGCATGCCACATGTTTGATGGAACTGTATTTATAGCACGTTTGCATCGCTTCATACAAATTACCTACTTCACTGAAATCTGATTTTGTTCACGAAACATAATCGTTTCAAGCAACAGTTATATTTGAACTGATGTATTCTTTACTGAGAAATTGTTTTGCAATTTGCCTTCAGAGGTACCTACGTTGTTAAGTTGACGAAGGCATTTCAAAACAGAGTGGGCAACAATAAGGAGAGGGGCAGGCCGACCTTTCCGTCCACTGCGAGCTCTCTGTGCGGCGACAGCCTGCAGTGACGCCGCTGGCTGTTGCGACTCTCGCTCATTCAATATTAAAACAATAACATTGCTGTGCTTTGCTATTGAGATGGTTTTGGAAATATTTGGTTACATCCAACATTATTCACACAATAACAGACAACATGCGCTGTATTCATTCACTGTGGAGTTGTGTTATTCCTATTCGTATGACACGTTGCATTAAGAATTTTTCATATTTATCTCTGTGAGATACACATGTTATCTACACGCGTATCTGTGTTCGCGTTTCGTGCTTATCTCTCGTCAATCTCCGTTCTATGTAACATCAGAAAAACTTGCATTTCAATCAATTTTCTGAGAATGGACTTTATTCCCATATGTATAGATTTGAAATTGATGAGGTGTCATGAAGTCCAGCATTAAAGGATGTTTATGTTAGACCGTGGCCATAACCATAAATTATCTCCAAGTAGAGTTCACGATAGAATAGGTAAAGATACACTATAGACTTATGCTGGATTTCTGTAACTATTTTAATAAAGATAGAATTTTGACATTAACTCCATATAAATTTTGTGAAATTTCAATCTCAAATCTAGGGCTAGATAGGTTTATAGAAATCAGCCGTAAGCGCCTTCAGACTAGTAGATTTTGTTGCGCAAATAGTCTTGGTTTTGTGAGGACATACTTAGTCCGCGTAGCAAACAATCCATCTTTTGAACCGCTGGCTATCAAATGTTTGCTGCGAACCACAACACCCCTACGATAGTAAGAACATTCGAGCAGACAACCTGCTAGTGTGAAGCGCTATTATAATGTGTTGGGGTGTTGCCGGCTAACGCGTACTATGTGCAGGCGAGTTCTCGTCGCCGTCGCGGCCCGACTCGCGCGAGGCCGCCGTCACCGACGACGACGCGGCCGACGCGCGCCGCCGCGGCGAGCGACGCGCGCGCCGCACCGCGGAACCCTTCTACGACGGTAAGTAGTACGCCACTCTACTAGCTTACAGTTTATTTATTTGTTTACATACTCTTATAAAGGGGAGCCGAAATACAATGTCTATGTATCTACCTACTATGGAATTGACCCAACATTTCTATGTAAAAACTGTGGGAATTGAGTATCTTTTCCTTATGAATAAGCAAGATATGTGTTGTCAGAGTACGGCGCGTACGCGGACCCGTACCTGGCGCAGCGGCAGCAGTACGCGTACTACGAGCAGCTGCGGCTGCGCGACCCCGCCGCCTACATGCTCGTGTACAAGCAGCTGCTGGCGGGCCGCGCGCCGCCCGCGCCGCCCGCGCCCTACGACGGTACGCAACACCATTACTGTCATCTGTGTCTGGAATGACGCCTCGGCACCAGCTGAACCGCCTTTATAATATTTATCATGTTGGTTAAGAGTTAGTGAGTTTTGACCGTCGGTAATACAAGTGGTCGCCGACAGCATTCGGCGCGGAGCTGGCGGGCGCGGCGTACGAGGCGCGGCGCGACGAGCGCGCCAGCCTGCACTCGGGCCGCTCCTCCGCCGGCCTCAAGGGCAACGACACGTACGTTCTGCCGTGTCCGCTCGGCACTTGCCATCGCCATTCATATCAGCTGTACACACGTGCTTCTCAATCATCATACTCATTGCTCTAGAAATCTGATAATTTTACACACTGCTGACAATGTTATAGACTCTCATACGCAGACAAACCATTCAAATCATATTTATGCACATAACCTTGTATTTTCCTTCTCGATATGTAACAGTAAATCAGCTCTCACTCACTACAGCGGAGGGTCACAAACCGCGGCGAATCATAACTTAATGAATTGTCAGCACATTACTATTGAGCACTTTGTCACCAATAAGCGCGTCTATATTACTCGCCGGTACTCTCTAAAATAACATATTATATGAAACTATTCAAATTATTATGATAACTGCATATGAGAATATTATTGTCGACTCCTGCGCAGGACTTCAGATTTATTTCATAGTGCACTCATTTGTATAAATGTCATATGGTCTTGTAATTTGTTTGTTTAAGAAAAATGTATAAATGCGTAGTGTGTGTAACCGTGTGTGAGACGTGCGTGTGCGCAGGTACTGCTTCCCCGCGCGCGACCTGCGCGACGCCTGCGACCTGCGCGCGCAGCTCTCCGACAGGTACCCACTGCTCCTGCTGACACGCTCACTGTGTGGCTGTCACAGCCCAAGTAGCACAAAAGTGCTGAATAACAGTTGAATCACTGTTCACAAGTGAGCCTTGAGTTGAATAAACCTGTTGAATAAGAGCGTTAGAGGCGCTTACTCGACTGATATAACTCTAATTTGGGCACAAATTATTCAACTGTTAGTTGAATAATGTAGCACGCTGCACTATATCAGCGTTATTTGAGCATTATTAAAGGTAACAGTCGGCCCAAGAGTTGAATAATGCTTGATTATCAGGGTATGTGTTACCTTTTATACACCACAGGGGTTGAATAATAGAGTTCTTGTTACCTATTTTTCAGCACAAAATACACTTATGGATACTAAAAACTTCTTTATG